>BSUD01000005.1:100757820-100820383 GCA_033239045.1 Fagopyrum esculentum
ATATATATATATATATATATATATGTATATATATATATATATATGCACAATACGTCTTTTATACCCATAAATCTATACGTATATACATGCTGCAGGAAGGAATTACGCTACATCTCGACTCTACGTACACCTACTGCAGTGGAAGGAAGAGACGGAGAAGTCGGCTTACTAGAGCTGCAGTCCGGCGAGGTGAGTCCAGGCGGTGCACTGGCGTCCGGCGGCCCTTCGCTGGTGGTCTTCCCTGGTGCCGCAGCGTCCGGTGATTGCAGCAGTTGGCGGTGCGGTGAGATCCGGAAAGCTGGCTGCGCAGGAAGGGAGGGTTACGGTCCTCTGAATCGAACCAGAAGGCGGAACGCAAGGGAGACGGGAAGAAGAGGGAGGTCGGGATCTTACCGGCCTGACTGGAGGCGTGCAGGACTCGGCGGCGATTGATCCGGCCGAAGGCGTGGTGCGGCGCTACGGTTGAAGCGGAACGGAAACAACAACTTGTTGTTTTCGGACTTGACGGAAGACGTGCAGGCCTCGGCGGCGATGCTCCGGCTGAAGGCAGCGTCGGGATGTGGTGGCTGGACTGGCGCCGGCGAAGAGATGCGGTGGAAGGCGGGGTGGCGTGGTTCGCTCTCCAGTTGAAGGCGGTGTACGGGTTGAATATGCAGGTGGTAAGCGTAGAGGGAAGAAGCGGCACATGGATTAGAAGAGGTTAATTAGCAGTGCTGATCAGGAGGAATTAGGGTTAGGTTTAATTAGGAGGTGGGCTGCTGATTGGGCCTCGCAGTGGCCCACATCCGGCCCGCTTTCATATTAGCACGGAAAAGGAATTCGTTACTCGCTCGGATTCTAGTTAGGTACGGAAAGTTATATAATACGGAATTAAATTCTGTATTATTTTTATTATTATTATTTATTTTTTTAAGGTGTGTACTTTATTTCCGATCATAAGTGTTATCATTTTATGTGACTTAAGGTCACATAAAATGATAACATTTAAACTCGCTTTATTTTGTTTATTTATTTATTTAATTACGATTGTCGTATCGGAATTTGGTTAATTTCCATTCGTCGGAAACTTAAAATTTTCGGTTATTACATCAGTGCCCCCTTAAAAGAAGTTTCGTCCCGAAACTTAGATTGTTTCCCTTATTCACACATTTCTATCGGTATATTTTAGTTTTCTCGACATTTTCGTTTTCTACCATGCAGTTACACATGCATCAAACAAACAAGTGTCACAGAATCACTCAAATCAATATGAAAACCTGAAAGGTCAAACAACACAACATCCGAGTACTAACTCGTCAAACAGAAGTAACCTCTAACCCCGCAAAGAACTCGGGATAGTTACGTCTAATACTCTCCTCAGTCTCCCAAGTGGCCTCATCAGCTCCTCTCCTAGACCACTGGATCCTCAGCATAGGTATCTCCTTGGATCGCAGACGCTTGGTACTGCGTTCCAAGACAGCTACTGGGTACTCTACAAATGTATGGTCAGGCTCAACTGTCAGATCCTCATGGCTGATGACGTGTCTCGGATCCGGAATGTACTCTCTCAACTGAGATACATGAAAGACGGGATGGACACTCTCTAGTCTCGGCGGTAGTGCTAGTCTGTAGGCCACCTCTCCAACTCTCTCTAAAATCTCAAAAGGTCCGACATATCGGGAACTCAACTTCCCCTTAATGCCAAAACGCCTGACTCCTCTCGTGGGCGACACTCTCAACCACACTTGAGCACCCACTCTAAACTCTAAAGGTCGACGCCTTTTGTCGGCATAGGACTTCTGACGACTCTGAGCTGCTAACATTCGCTCTCGGACTAGGGCAATCCGAGCGATGTCATCTTGTATCTGATCTGGAGCTACTCCATCAACTCTACTAGGCTCATCCCAACACAATGGTGTACGACATCTCCGCCCGTACAAAGCCTCATAAGGAGCCATCCCAATAGACGCGTGCCAGCTATTATTATACGAAAACTCTACCAGTGGAAGATGATCTGGCCATACCTGTCCCCAGTCTAGTACACACGCCCGAAGCATGTCCTCTAAGGTCTGAATGGTCCGCTCAGACTGTCCGTCTGTCTGTGGATGATAGGTGATAGCATGAATTATAGTCTAGTTTTTGGGGTTTGTTTGGACGTTTTATCTTTCATAATCTGCATGTTTGTATGTACATTATGTGATTTTACTACCATTTCATCTACCTTTGCGAGAATCGAGGTCTACACCTAGTTTCGTTGTAATTGCAGGTAATATGGTACGTTTTGCATCAAAAAGGAGCAAAAGGAGTCATGAGTCATTTGGAGCTACATCCAGGGAGCATAGCCATGGATTACAGATTCACTTTGGACCAGATTCGAGAGATTTCACATTCAATTGTGAGTCACCTCGGTTGACCATTGATTCACCTCGACCGAGGCGATCCAGAGACGCCGACTCGACCGAGGCGAACACCTAGGACGCGGCGAGAATATTTTATTCTTGGAAGAGATCTTTTAAATTTGGAAAGTGATCTTATATTTTTGGGCTTGGCTTCTGGAAGGAAGGAGATATGCAGAATATATATTTTACCTATATTTATGGGATAATATCTTCTTAAGATTTATTATCTTTGGAGGGTTATTTTCCTATAAAAAGGGTTGGATTTCCACAAATCCAACATCTCGCAGACATCCGCTTACAGTTGGAGATCCTGCATACATCACGCAGCAGCAGCAGCATACTCCAATTTGGGGAGTTTTCGAAGAACCTTTTTGAAGGTTGAAGGAAGATTGAAGTCCATAGCTTTTATAGCTTTATTGAAGGGTTTTGTAAGATTGTCTTCAATTCCCTTCATTGTTGTCTTGTCTTGTTGGATTATTATCCAAGGAACGCCTTGCTGTGATATTTGATTCATTAATTGAAGTATTTTCATTAAATTCTTCTTTGTTCAAATATTCACCTTCTTCCCATATATTTTAATACTTTCATTATGATGATGAGTGGATAATTTCCTTGTGTGATTCTAGGGTGATTGGCTGAAGGTTGTGGGAAAAACAATGATAGAATAATCTTAGATTCCAGTAGGATCCTGAAAGTTCGAGTCTTTAACCTTAACCCTAAGCATCTCGTTCGGTTGATGAACATCTCGGCCGGGGTGGAATTCTTCTGACCGAGGTGACTTATCCGACCCTAAACTGAGAGTTAAGTGTTAGAGTTTGCTAAATCCTATTCTTATTACACCTTCCTGGTTCAATGCAAGCTTAGGATGAGACTTACCCGGTAATTCCTTAGTTTGTGTACCAAAGATCATAAGTGTAGGTAATAAAGGTTTATCCTTTATTGGGGTTTGAGTGTGCTTCCATCCCATCTTTGTGAGTTAGCCTGAGACTTACCCGGTAAAGGTTGATTCTATTCCCTTAGATGGTGTGTTAGTTTGAGGTTATAGTTCTTTATCTTGATTCCTTGAGACTTACCCGGTAATAGGAGTTACGGTTTAGGATTAGTGTGTAGTGAGACTTACCCGGTGATCTACTCCACTTTAGTAACACCTTCCCCATGCAAAAATCTCAGCTTTGTCCGCTTATCTATAGATCTTGAGTTGGAACCACAACTAGATGCTTTAATCCCTAGAATTGCATGTTTGCTTTATTGACTTCTTATTCATCTTTGATTGTGTTAAATTGCTCTTGTGGTTAGAATTGACATTAGCATACCGTATTGACTTTGTTTCACCGAGTCCCTGTGATCGACCCCTGGAATTTTCTTGCTTTTACTACGATTGACCCGTACACTGCGGGTTCGCATCCTTGTTTTAATCTTAAGTCTAGGGTTATAAATTTAAAGCTTGCACACACCGTTTGGAGCGAACAAGTTTTTATGGCGCCGTTGCCGGGGACTTGGTCTAGACCGAGCCGGTACGGTTTGCTCTTGGGGCGCTTGCCCCGTTTCATCTAACCACTCTACTTGAGTGACGATCTTTGCAGGTTCTTTCTTAGGTATATGCGAAGAACCCGCGCTGGGAAGGAAATCGTTCCTTACGATCCCGAACCAGAAAAGACATACAAGCGACGCTTGAGAGAAGCGAAGATGGCCCAACAAGACGATCACGATCTTGCGGCCCAATTGAGAGAGACGCAGGAGCTGCTACGTCTCAGTAAGGAAGAACTAATGCAAGAGAAAGAAGAGAATCGTGCCAAGACTGCAGCAATCGAAGCTGAGATTGCAGTCATACGAGATCAGATTCTGCTTCGACCGAGGGAAGATCCTCCTGTTGATCCTCGACCGATGCAGAATCCAGTAGTAGATCCTCGACCGAGGCAGATTCCAGTACCTGATGCCCCGGCCGATGTACTCCCACTTCAGATGCCAGTCCGAGATGTTCTTCTTGCAGGAATCCCACAAACCCTAGGTCAAAGGATGGACCCGAATCAACAGCTGAGGCGTCCAGGGGTGAACCTAGGAGATCCAGCGGATCATGACTACGAACTTCGACCGCAAGTTCTATCCATGATCCGCCAATGTCAATTCGGAGGGCTAGAGAAGGAGTCGCCGCATCAACATCTTCAAAACTACGAGATCTTGATGGAGACCTTGCGACCCTCCAGAATTGAAAATAACAACTACAAGCTAAGACCTTTTTACTTTTCTTTAAAAGATAGAGCTCTTACTTGGTATCAATCTCTTCCTCCAGGAAAAATTAGCACATGGGAGGAGATGACTACGGAATTCTTAACCAAATTCTTCCCCCCCCTCAAAGACTGCTGAAATGAGAGGGAAGATCAATGCTTTCATCATGAAGGACAAGGAGAGCTTGTCCAAATCTTGGGAGCGGTTCAAGGATATCCTTTTGGATTGCCCACATCATGGGATTCCAAAGATCGAGTTGTTGGAGATCTACTTCAAAGGGCTGGACGGAAGCACCCCGTTCAATCTCCAACTACTCTCCGCCGGTACCTTCATGGACATGGCGATTGATGATGCTTGGGACTTCATTGAGAAGCAAGCCTTGCACATGGAGAAGTATACCCACCAAGGAGCTGAAGGTGGAGTTAAAAGAGTCAACTTTCAAGAGACTCAACCCAACAACAATCAACTCACATCATTGAAGAATGACGTGAGGCAATTGAAGGAGCTCTTGATGGCTCAAACTAAGAAGGAAGAGCCAGGGCAAAGGAACAACAACAACAATGGGTACCGTAACAACAACAACGGACCCCGACACAACAACTACAACAACAACAATAGAGGATCCAATAGCAACAACTGGAGGGCGAATAATCAAAACCACGGTAACAATTATTCAAACTCCAACTCTAATGATTCCTCTAATCCTTTCCTCTCTTCCCCTTCTTCTTCTTCTACTCCATTGAAAAGCCAAGGGCAAGGATCAAGTTCGTCTCAGCCAGAAAAGAAAGACGCAGTTCTGGAGGCAATCTTGATCAAGCTTAACGCTATG
Source organism: Fagopyrum esculentum (assembly GCA_033239045.1). NCBI lineage: Eukaryota > Viridiplantae > Streptophyta > Magnoliopsida > Caryophyllales > Polygonaceae > Fagopyrum > Fagopyrum esculentum. The sequence continues at coordinate 100,763,254 of BSUD01000005.1, forward strand.
GAGACTTCTATGACTTCATTCTCGAGGGCCCAAAAGTCCTTCGAACAACAACTTGCTAGTAGGGCGAATGAAGCGCCAAGAGATCCAGGGAAGCTTCCAGCAAAGACGGAAACTAACCCTAAGGGTCAGTGCATGGCCATAACGACGAGGAGTGGACTCAAAACTGCAGATCCAGTACCTCGCTCGACGCAGACCACCTCGGTCCAGATCCAGTCGAAGAACACCTCGACCGAGATACCAACCGAGGCGGAGCAACAGAAAGTAGGAGGAACGACAGAAACTTATGTCCCACCTCCTGCATACAAGCCACCACTTCTATTCCCTCAATCCAGAGCCAGAGCACATCTAGACAAGCACTTTGGTATGCCCGCCTAGGGGAAGTTCTTAAAAGAAATCTTATCAAGGAAGAGGAAGCTGGAGGATGTTGGTGAAGTTAGGATGACATCTAAGTCTTCGGAGCTAATCAAAATCATGAAGGAGAAGATGCCACCTAAATTGAGAGATCCCGGCTCATTTTGCATTCCCATTCAAGTTGGGGATGTCATTGTGAAGCCCTTTGTGATCTAGGAGCCAGCGTGAGCATCATCCCGCTGGAGCTATGCACTAAGATCGGCCTTGGAGAGCCCAAGCCGGTCAAGATTCAACTTTACATGGCGGATCGCTCCATTACCCATCCCGTGGGCATTTTGGAAGACGTTCCGGTCAAGTTAGGTAACTTCTATCTACCTATAGATTTTGTCGTACTTGACATTCCCGCAGATTATCCAGTACCTATTATTCTCGGGAGGCCATTTCTAGCAACTTCGGGTTGCAATGTGGATTGCAAGAACGCCAAGTTGAAATTCAACGTTGGTGGTGATGAGGTGGAGTTCGCACTACTTGCAGCAATGAAAGGGGAGCAACTAACTGATGATATCTTCAACATCTATGATGAAGAAGAATCAAGAGAATTGGTGAGCTCCATCCTTATTAACGACCCACTCGAAAGAGTTATTAGCTTCAGTTTAATGGAGGAAGGTATAGATGCTTCTTGTGATGCAGATATTCAGAGCTTGAAGGCACTGGAAGAAGATCAAGGAGCCAAAACTGAGAAGCTAATCCAGGAGACGAGGATCTCCAGTCTCGGATCCAGTAGCAGTACCTCGACCGAGGCACCTTCTGGACAGAGCGAGGCGATTGAAGAACACCTCGGTCAACACCTTTGCGCCTCGACCGAGGTCGACAACGAGACAATGTCAACTAAGATTGCTGAGAATAACAATTTCCTCACTCCCTTCTCTGACATTCACCCACTGTTGGCGGACCATTCCCTCCACCAACTTTCTGATAATAAAGGTCCTTGGTATGCTGATATTGTGAATTATCTTGTTTGCCAGGAAACACCGCCCGGATTGACGTACTCTCAAAAGAAGAGATTCTTCAAGGAAGTACGGCATTACTACTGGGATGAGCCGCTGCTATTCAAGCGCGGACCGGATGGGATGCTTCGAAGGTGCATTCCGGAGGATGAAGTCAATAGCGTCATAAAGCATTGTCATTCACTTCCTTGTGGGGGGCATACTAGCACAGATAAAACATGCGCTAAGGTATTGCGTTCCGGTTTCTTTTGGCCTACATTATTTAAGGACGTGCAATCTTTTGTTGTTTCTTGTGATGCATGCCAAAGAACAGGGAATTTATCAAGGAGGAACGAGATGCCACTTAACAACATCCAAGAAGTGGAAATCTTTGATGTATGGGGGATTGACTTCATGGGACCTTTTCTATCCTCTGGAGGAAACCTCTACATTCTCCTTGCAGTTGATTACGTCTCTAGATGGGTTGAAGCCATTGCTTCTCCCACTAACGACTCCAAGGTGGTTGTGAAGTTCTTGAATAGAACTATCTTTCCACGATTTGGAACTCCACGCATCATCATTAGCGATGGAGGAACGCATTTCATCAACCGGAAGTTTAAAGCACTTTTATCGAAGTATGGGGTAACCCACAAGGTATCAACCGCTTATCACCCTCAAACTAGTGGACAGATCGAGATCTCGAATAGAGAAATCAAAGCAATTTTGGAGAAGACCGTCTCTAGAACGAGGAAGGATTGGTCCATGAAGTTGGACGATGCTCTTTGGGTGTACAGGACCGCATTCAAGACTCCCATAGGTACCACCCCTTATAATTTGGTATATGGGAAGTCTTGCCATTTGCCCGTTGAATTGGAGCACAAGGCGTATTGGGCTATCAAATGGTTGAACTTTGACATCAAGGAGGCTGGTGAGAAGCGACTATTGGAACTTAACGAGCTGGAGGAGCTGCGTTTGAACGCCTATGAGAATGCCAAAATCTACAAGGAAAGGACGAAGAGATGGCATGACAAGCGTATCGTTCCAAAAGAGCTTCACGAAGGAGATTTAGTTCTACTCTTCAACTCCCGCCTCCGCCTTTTTCCAGGTAAGTTGAAATCTAGATGGACCGGACCTTATGTTGTGAAACATGTTTTCCCTCATGGTGCAGTTGAGATATGGGGCGAAACTAGCGGAAGCTTCAAGGTCAACGGTCATAGACTTAAGAAGTACCAACCGGAAACGCCGGTTGAGGAGGTTGCACCGATATACCTCCTTTGAAACGCATCATGGTCCAGCTAGCGACCTTAAATCAAGCGCTTCTTGGGAGGCAACCCAAGGTATTGTTTTCTTTTCCCGTTTTCTAGTCTAGTTTAGATAGTTTTTGTTTTTGCTTTGCTTTGCTTTGTTTTTGGCGTTCTGGACAGACAACAGAGAATATCTAGGAAGGAGCACATCTGGAAGGACAAAAGTTCGAGATTCTGAGAAGACAGAAGCACCTCGGTCACTGTCAGAGCACCTCGACCGAGTTGATTCTTGAAGCAACCGAGGCGACTAGGGTTTCTGCAGAACCGCCTCGGTCCATACCACCTCGGTCCAGTCGAGACCATCTCGACCGAGGTGACAGCAGATCCAGTAAAAGTATAAAAGGGGGAAAAATTACTTTTCACATTTTTTTTATCCTCCTCGACCGCGGCGAACAGACGCACCTCGCTCACCTCGTTTCTTGCTCGTTTTCGACAATTTCTGCTTCCAAACCGAGATTGAAGGATAGAGGAGTCGATTGCAACTACAGATCTGCAAGAAATTTGAGCGTTTCGACCGGAACGAGGTAAAAATGTTCGAAAACCTAAACTCGTTCGTTTACTGAAATTTGGGCTTTGGTTGCCCTTGATTCTGTTGAGGAAACCTTTAAGTACCCCTTAGGAAGCATCGGTAGTGATTTTTGGGGGAAAAGAACTGGATTTTTGAGAGTTGAAATCGCACTGCCTTCGCTTTCGGTCCAGTCGTTCTGCACCTCGGTCGAGGTGATTCTTGGAGTTTGTCAGTCGACCGAGGTAGTCTGACAGTGTGTTTGAAGATGAGTTCAGATCGTCGTTTAGCCCTTAGAGATAGATCCTCCCCCTCCCCTTCTCCTTCCTCATCCCGTCCCTACCGCCCGGTTATCCACGAGAGATGCCGGGTAGACTATGAGAGGATAACTGGCCGTCCAGTCATCGCACCACGATTTCTGGATGTGTCAGCTTTTGATTGCCTAGGGTTAGATGCTGACCTTAGGAGGATGATAGCTACTGTCGGGCTGGATCAGTTCACTGAGATCCGAGCCCCAGCCTACTTAGAGCCGACACTTGAGTTTGTTAGCTCCTTCTCCTACCTTCCCACAGAGCGGTCTGTGAAGTACCGGTTGATGAGCCGGAACTTCATAGTTCCTTTAGAGATATGGAGAGAGATTTTTGGCTTTCCTGACCCCACAGCTGTAGACTTCCCCTCCCGATCCGTAGCTAGGGAGTTCTGGGGACAGATTGCCCACATTACTGAGCACGCAGACAGGTGGCGCCCTGGAGATTCCAGGGAGAGGGTCATCTTTCACCCGGCCTTTAGACTAGCCCACAGGATTTTCTGCGAGACGCTTCTGGCGCGTACTGAGACGCCCCAGAAGGTCCGACAGGGGGAGCTCTTTTCGCTTTACTGCATGGTTACAGGAGGTTTCCCAGACTTTGGCTTGCTCTTGGCAGAGGATCTGCACAAGATCAAGGCCAAGGCGAAGGGAGACATATGCTGCGGAGGTCTAGTCACCCACATCGCTACCTACCACGGGATGGACCTCAGCGTTTGCACGTTGGCGGCGGCTCCGAAGCCGCTGGGATTACAGGAGATGATCACACGGAGGATTCTAGTTCCCCGTGGTTTGACCACTCCATACATCGCCATGCCTTGGGAGCGGACTGCACCTCAGGGCATCCGCTGGTCTGCGCAGTTCACAGTCTTTGATCCGCATTTCTGGCAGACAGCATGGGATACACTGATTGAGGATCACAGAGAGGCAGCAGCTGCCCCTGCTGCAGCTGAGGAGGAGGCTGAGGATGAGGATGACGACGATGATGAGACAGTAGATGAGAGAGGATGCGGCGTCCCGATGGACACAGGGACAGATACAGCTGGGACGAGCGCGCCACCTATTATAGACTTAGATGATGAGGAGGACACTGAGCCGGCGCCAGCTGAGACTTCTCCGGTCAGACCTGCTAGGCGCAGGAGGCGGGGAGTGAGAGATAGAGCTGCACACCGACGGATCGATGACCTGACGGATCAGGTTATCGACTCATATGCTGCACTTTCGCTGGATATCCGCGAGATGCAGGAGCGTCAGCATCATCAGCACATGATGGCTCAGCTACAGTTTGAGCGTATCATGGGCCATCCCTATGATCCGACTCAGTTCCCCTACATACCACCACCACCACCGGATCGAGACTACTGAGGAGCTGCAGGGTTTTATTATTATATTTTTATGCAGTTCGGCTTTCATCCGGTGAGTTCTCTTTTGTTTAGACTTTTTATTATACCCACTGGGACAGTGTGTCTCAAGTATGGGGTGTTTGTTATTTGACTATGTGGCTACCTTTGATGTATTTGATACTTTTGATGTATTTTATTTATCGGATATTTTCATATTTATGCTTCAGTTGCCTTTATATGATTATCTGATATTACATGCATACCTACAGGTTATTTGATTGAGAAAAACGTCGAAACCGAAACAAAAATAATGGTTTTAAAAAAAAAAAAAAAAAAAATTTTACCTCGACCGGGGAGATTCTGGCGAAACGAGGCATTTCACCTCGGTTGAACCAAGAACATCTCGACCGAGGTGACGTAACAGAAAGTTTTCGAAAACGATTTTGTGTTACTTATCTGGATATGATCTCAGTGAAGATTTTGTTTACCTACTAGTTTTAAATTCTTTGTGTGTTTGAAAGGTTTTATAATATGTTTAAGTTGCTAAATGCTTTGTTTGAAATTATTAGCATGTTTAATACTTTGTTTTTATCCAAATTATGTTGAATTTGAAGGTTGACACCGCAGGATTAGTTCTCTCACTTTCTTCTTGGAAAGACCAAGTCAATTCATTCTTTTCTTCTTCTTTTTCTTGATCATGCTTAACCCCTCATATACATTTTGCCTCCCTTTACCTATCCGGGAATTTGGAAGCAAGCGAAGTGGTGAAAGCAAGTTAAAGTTGAGAAGTGGGCTGGAAGTGAAGTGTTAGAAAGTAATTTTAGGTTTGGGGAAGTCAATCATGAAGATGAGTAACTCGGCACCATTCACATAGCCGGGTGTTTGTGTCTTGCCAAAGTCGGATTGAGCGATATTCCTAACGGGTCATGGTATGTGCATCAAGGGTTTGATGCATCTCGAGAAATTGATGATTGCAGATTTCCTAGGCTTCGGTTATTGTGCACCTCTGTCCATGCATCCCAAAAAGTAAAGTAAAAAAAGAAAAAGTGTGAGATAAGCAAAGCTTATTGGTGGAAGATGTTGCAAGTTGAAGTGAAAGTGAAGTTCATCCTTTTCCCGGATTCTAGCACCACATTACCTTACATACATCCCTACCCTACACGTTTCTTGACCTTTTCTTTTGGGAAGCCCTTGAGACCTTGAGCTTGTTGATTGACTTAGTGGTTTAAACTGGATTATACATGATTAATTTTGATAATTATGATTTATTATGCTTTCTATGATTTTATGCAAAGATGAACAACTTTCTTATATTTATAAAATGTTTTGATCATATTAAGTTTTTAATTCCAGGAAGTATTCTCTTAGAGTGATCTATGATAATTACACACCATAAAATGTTTTTGAAAAACTTTTTCATTGATTTTCTTGACTTATAATCCATTCTATCTTATCTTTTATATGAGGAACTTGCTTGGGGACAAGCAAGGGCTAAGTATGGGGTATTTTGATAGCATGAATTATAGTCTAGTTTTTGGGGTTTGTTTGGACGTTTTATCTTTCATAATCTGCATGTTTGTATGTACATTATGTGATTTTACTACCATTTCATCTACCTTTGCGAGAATCGAGGTCTACACCTAGTTTCGTTGTAATTGCAGGTAATATGGTACGTTTTGCATCAAAAAGGAGCAAAAGGAGTCATGAGTCATTTGGAGCTACATCCAGGGAGCATAGCCATGGATTACAGATTCACTTTGGACCAGATTCGAGAGATTTCACATTCAGTTGTGAGTCACCTCGGTTGACCATTGATTCACCTCGACCGAGGCGATCTAGAGACGCCGACTCGACCGAGGCGAACACCTAGGACGCGGCGAGAATATTTTATTCTTGGAAGAGATCTTTTAAATTTGGAAAGTGATCTTATATTTTTGGGCTTGGCTTCTGGAAGGAAGGAGATATGCAGAATATATATTTTACCTATATTTATGGGATAATATCTTCTTAAGATTTATTATCTTTGGAGGATTATTTTCCTATAAAAAGGGTTGGATTTCCACAAATCCAACATCTCGCAGACATCCGCTTACAGTTGGAGATCCTGCATACATCACGCAGCAGCAGCAGCATACTCCAATTCGGGGAGTTTTCGAAGAACCTTTTTGAAGGTTGAAGGAAGATTGAAGTCCATAGCTTTTATAGCTTTATTGAAGGGTTTTGTAAGATTGTCTTCAATTCCCTTCATTGTTGTCTTGTCTTGTTGGATTATTATCCAAGGAACGCCTTGCTGTGATATTTGATTCATTAATTGAAGTCTTTTCATTAAATTCTTCTTTGTTCAAATATTCACCTTCTTCCCATATATTTTAATACTTTCATTATGATGATGAGTGGCTAATTTCCTTGTGTGATTCTAGGGTGATTGGCTGAAGGTTGTGGGAAAAACAATGATAGAATAATCTTAGATTCCAGTAGGATCCTGAAAGTTCGAGTCTTTAACCTTAACCCTAAGCATCTCGTTCGGTTGATGAACATCTCGGCCGGGGTGGAATTCTTCTGACCGAGGTGACTTATCCGACCCTAAACTGAGAGTTAAGTGTTAGAGTTTGCTAAATCCTATTCTTATTACACCTTTCTGGTTCAATGCAAGCTTAGGATGAGACTTACCCGGTAATTCCTTAGTTTGTGTACCAAAGATCATAAGTGTAGGTAATAAAGGTTTATCCTTTATTGGGGTTTGAGTGTGCTTCCATCCCATCTTTGTGAGTTAGCCTGAGACTTACCCGGTAAAGGTTGATTCTATTCCCTTAGATGGTATGTTAGTTTGAGGTTATAGTTCTTTATCTTGATTCCTTGAGACTTACCCGGTAATAGGAGTTACGGTTTAGGATTAGTGTGTAGTGAGACTTACCCGGTGATCTACTCCACTTTAGTAACACCTTCCCCACGCAAAAATCTCAGCTTTGTCCGCTTATCTATAGATCTTGAGTTGGAACCACAATTTGATGCTTTAATCCCTAGAATTGCATGTTTGCTTTATTGACTTCTTATTCATCTTTGATTGTGTTAAATTGCTCTTGTGGTTAGAATTGACATTAGCATACCGTATTGACTTTGTTTCACCGAGTCCCTGTGATCGACCCCTGGAATTTTCTTGCTTTTACTACGATTGACCCGTACACTGCGGGTTCGCATCCTTGTTTTAAGCTTAAGTCTAGGGTTATAAATTTAAAGCTTGCACACACCGTTTGGAGCGAACAATAGGCTGTAGTAAAGTGGAGACTCGTCCCCAAAGCAGTATGTACCTGCTGCCAAAATCTCGAGGTAAAACGTCCATCTCTGTCAGAGACGATAGTCCTCGGTACCCCATGGAGTCTCACAATGTGCCTGGTGAACTCCTCAGCCAGACGACTCACCGGCCACGTTTCCTTAATCGGAATGAAACGTGCGGTCTTCGTCAGGCGGTCTACCACTACCCAAATAGCATCAAATCCTCTGCTGAGTCTCAAACCAGTGACAAAATTCATAGATATATCCTCCCACTTCCACTGTGGTACTGGAAGTGGGTGGAGCTCTCCTCCAGACCTACGGTGCTCAATCTTGACCTGTTGGCAGGTCGCGCATTGGGCTACATACCGAGTCACATCGGGCTTCAAACCACCCCACCAGAAGGACCGTCTCACATCCTTGTACATCTTACTCGCTCCAGGATGTACTGAGTATGGGGTAGCATGAGCCTCACCTAGTATCCTCTGTCTCAACTCACTGTCTGACGGTACACAAATGCGATCCTGACGTCTCATCACTCCATCTGCACCAATAGTAAACTGTGGGGCCTCATCTCGAGACATCCTGTCTCGGATCCTGCTCAAAGTAGGGCAAGTCTCCTGCTTCTGTCGGATCTCATCCAACAGATCAGGAAGTAACTCCATGGTAGACAACTGACCATCAGTATCGGGAAACTGAACCTCTATCTCCAACCAAGCCAAGTCCCTCTGCAACTGTGGCTGTACTGTTAACCGGGCTATCGCCCTCTCTCTAGGCGTCTTCCGGCTCAAAGCATCAGCTACCACATTCGCCTTTCCGGGGTGGTAAATGATCTCAAGGTCGAAGTCCTTGATCAACTCTAACCACCGCCTCTGGCGGTTATTCAACTCCCTCTGAGTGAATATGTACTTCAGACTCTTGTGGTCTGTAAAGATCTGACATGTCGCTCCATAGAGATAGTGACGCCAGATCTTAAGAGCATGGACTACTGCAGCCAACTCTAGATCATGTGTGGGGTAGTTCTCCTCATACGTCTTCAACTGTCGAGACGCATAGGATATGACCTTACCCCTCTGCATCAAAACACACCCCAAGCCCAGCTTGGATGCATCACTGTATACCACAAAATCCTCAATACCCTCAGGCTGTGCTAAAATCGGAGCGGACGTCAATCTCCTCTTCAGCTCCTCAAAACTCTGCTGACACGGCTCACACCAGACAAACCGGGTGGTCTTCCTCAGAAGACAAGTAAGTGCTCGGGCAATCAAAGAGAACCCTTGCACAAACCGGCGGTAGTAACCTGCTAAACCTAAAAAGCTGCGAACCTCCTTAACATTCTTAGGAGGTTGCCAAGAAGATACTGACTCGATCTTCGCCGGATCGACCTTAATACCTTCAGCAGTCATCACGTGGCCTAAGAAAGCCACCTCTGACATCCAAAACTCACACTTGGATAGCTTAGCATACAACTGGCTATCCTGTAGAATCTGTAGTACTGTCCTCAAGTGTCCGGCATGCTCCTCTCGACTCCTAGAGTAGACTAGGATGTCGTCAATGAAGACCACTACAAACTGGTCTAAGAAGTCAATGAATATTCCATTCATCAACTCCATGAACACCGCTGGTGCATTAGTGAGCCCGAATGGCATCACTACGAACTCATAATGACCATATCTAGTCCGGAATGCCGTCTTAGGTATGTCCTGATCTCTCACCCTCAACTGGTGGTAACCTGACTTCAAGTCTATCCTCGAGAACACGGACGCTCCATGCAACTGGTCCAACAGATCATCTATGCGTGGCAGTGGATACTTGTTCTTGATGGTTACTTTGTTCAGCTCTCTGTAGTCTATGCACAGCCTCATCGATCCGTCCTTCTTCTTCACAAACAACACTGGCGCACCCCAAGGAGACACACTAGGGCGTATAAAACCCTTCTCTGCCAGCTCCTCTAACTGCTTCTTCAGCTCAAGCAGCTCTATAGGTGCCATACGGTACGGGGCCTTCGAGATAGGTCTCGTGCCCAGCTCCAAGTCAATGCTGAAATCAACGCTCCTCTGTGGGGGTAGCCCTGGCAGGTCGTCACTGAATACCTCTGCAAACTCGCATGCAACAGGTATCTCCTCTATAGTCAGGCTCTTGCTTTCCTTCATGGCATAACACCAGAAGGCTACGCAACCCTGGGCTATCAGTCTCGCTACCCTCACTGCACTGATAACTGTGCCTGACTTTCCGAGGTCCCAACCTCGGAATATTACCCTATGGCCATCCTCCGTGGCAACGGTCACTGTTCTCCTCCCAATGTCTAAGACTGCTCCGTGTTTCCTCATCCAGTCTATCCCTAAAATGACATCCTCATGAGCTAAGGGCATGACTAGAAAATTAACTAGCCAGTCTCGATCTCCCATGCGAACAGGACATCCAAAGATCTCTCTAGTCCCTCTTACCTTACTCCCATCAGGTAAGCCTATCATAAAAGGTATCCCCTCTACAGTAGCTAAGGACAACCTATCTACGCATGCATCAGATATGAAGGAGTGTGTAGCACCCGTATCAAATAAAACTCGTACAGGTAAGTCATGAATCTGGATCGTACCTGTGGTAGTCGGTGCATCTGGCTGATCAGCATCTCTCAACTCAAACACTCGTGCCTGAGCTCCTCTAGTATCAGTCACACTACCACGTCCTCTGCCCCGACCTGATCCCTGCATAGAACTCTGTGGTGGTGCGTGTCCTGGAGCCCGGTAAGACTGCTGCTGACTAGGAGCTCTGTACTGCTGCTGCTGACTAGGAGTCCGATACTGTGGCGGTCTCTGTACACTCCCTAATAAGCCTGAAGGAGAAGAACCCTGCTGTGATGGAGCCTTGCCCTGACGGCAGAAGGCAGCTCTATGTCCAATCTTACCGCACTGGAAGCAAGTCACTGCCGGCTTCGTGCAGTTTGATCGGATATGCCCATAGCTATTGCAGTTGTGGCACTGCAAGCCACCAGCTAAAGTCTGACCAGTAGCTGTATGACTCTGTCGCCCCTGAGTTTGTCCCCGTCCAAAAGCAGCTACTCCTGAACTACCACTAGCATAACCTGTCCTCTGCCGCTTATCTGGCCTGTCTGACTGAGCAGCTCTCCTCGACACTGGTCTGTCTCTCTCATAAGCAGATGCTCTATCCTGATAGTCTGACAGAGTCTCACAGCGAAATCCTGCCAGATAGGAACAGGTACTCTCTCTCAATCTCCATGAAAAGAGATAGACATGTTGCTCCTCAGGAGGTGTAGCTGGTCCAAGCAGTGTTAGTTCCTTCTGGAACTTCTTGATGGCAGCAGCGATCGGAACGTCCTCAAATCCAGCCTCAATGAAGTCCTGAAATCTCTCTATCCTCAACGAAACAGGGCAGTACCTGTCTCTAACAATGCTCCTCATCTGCTCCCAACTGGTGACTCGACTACGCATGGTCTGCCACCAGGAGTGAGCATCTCCAGTGAAGCAGGTCTGCACCAAGTCTACCTACCGATCCTCTGGGCAGCGTATTGCCTCTAACGCAGTCTCTACCTGCCCAATCCAGTGCTCCACCTCCAATCCTATCTCTCCATTATATGAGGGGACCTTCTGAGAGTTGAAAGCCTTCAACCACTCATCTGGCCTCGGTGCTCTAGTCCCAGTAGGCGCTCTATCAGCCACAACTCTCCTCTCAAGTACAGCTGGCACCTGAGGCGCTTCCTGTGTCACCTGGACAGATCTAACCGGTACTAGTGGTACCTGGGTAAGTCTCTCTGTCCTAGCAGCCTCCTCCCTACGCTCAACGTAGGCTCGGTACTCTCTGTACTCAGTCGCTCCAATGGAAACACGTCCTGACTCTGTCGAACGTGCTCTATGTGCTCCAGACCTAGCAACGGTCTCGTTCCTGACCTCAGGACCAACACTCTCAGCTACTTCCTCCACTCCAGCCTCTGGCATGATCACTGCCGGGGGATCCTCTCGTGGAGCTCGACCTCGACCTCGGGCTAGTGGGGGTCTACCTCCACGGCCGCGTCCTCTAACTGTAGGGGTCCTATCTCCCCTACCTGGTCCAGCTAAAGGGAGAGGTGGACGACCTCTGCCTCGACCAGTAGTTAGCGTAGCTCTAGTACGTGCCATCTGTGCAAGAATAATAACTATAATTACTACCAGCTGAAAGTCCAAAAGTCCAACTACAGTAACCTAAAGTCCAACTAAGCATACTGAGATCCGTGGTAGTAGTGGTGGTCAGCCGTACTTTTCTATTCCCAACCAGACTATGCATGCATTTAAAACCAAAAATTTTCTTTTTAAAACTCAGATCCCTTTTCGGGTTCTGCTTAAAACTTATTCGGTCTTTCAGAATATTTCAAGTGCCATTGTTGCCAACCTGGCTCTGATACCATGTTGTAACACCCCGAATTCTCAGAACTCGGAGTATTACTGGTTAGGACCTCACAATGGGTCCCGACCTCAGTTTGACAACAACATTACTAGGATCTTGCAACAAGACACAAATAAAGAAACCGAAATTCATAAAAGCCATGTTTTTAGAGTAATGAATGCAACACTGTCTAGCAGCCTACAGTACTTAAACAAAAGAAAAGAACAACTGTCTTAACCAAAAGAAAGGAAAGACAAAACAACCCCAACCCCGCTCTAAGGAGTACGGAGACCCGGCTGACCACTACTTCCGGATCACTCAGCTGCTGATCTAACCTGCGGTAAATCTAAAACAACAACAAGAAGAACCGTTAGCTAGTAATCTAAATATTAGCAGAATAATAGCAGCACAAACACACTCAGATAAACATAAACACTCAACATGCTTCAAACAAGTCCGTTTTATTATCTTGCTTTAATTTACTCGTTCACTCTAGTGATACTTATTTTGTGACACGAGGAATTCCCAAACCTCGCCTCCGCCCCCGTGTAACCATCAGGAATGGATCCGATGCATCTCACCTTGTACCTGCATGGTCTGGGTATAGAGAACCTCCCAGTCTCCTGTCAGAGCTGGGCAGTGATGTCACGGCCCGTTATACATACACTTGGGCCTTAAACGTAAAATAATAACAGTCGTCCTAGCAAGTTATTATTATTAAATCAAGCAATAGCACACACCACTACTATCACTCAACTAACACTCAGAAACTGGCTAAGTAAGTCGCAAGGACTTAACTGAGTCAAAACACTCTAACACTCCTCAGATAGTCCGTACTCGTGGTAACTCAAGTGCCTGTCAATGAAGGCATGTGTATCAAAATCACCTTCCGATGTCCAACCTCATGCTAAGGAATTACGGAACAAGTTCTTACGGTAGAAGACCATTTTACCCTCAGCCGAAGGCTTCTCAAATTTATTCTTAAACTTTCTTATCGACTCACTTATTTAATTGTGTAATTATTCGGTACTCATATATATATCTACATATTTAATTTCTCATCTTGTACGGATTTAGGTACACTTACGTCCTGAGTATATATATATATATATATATATATATATATATATATATATATATATATATATATATATATATATATATATATTCTTATGTTTATGTATATAACCCTGAAATCCCAACTTATTTATATATATATTTATATCTCTTTTATATAGTTTCGTAAATCCCAACTCGTATTTATATGTAGATACTCGCATTTTTATATATATTCTATATATTATGTTTATAAATATACTTTTATATAAAGATTATATACCCATTAAATTCCAAGCTTCTATAAACATTAATAGACTTTAAAACACTTATATGTACCCTTCTATTTCATATTATATATATATATATATATGTATATATATATATATATATCCGTATATGTATATACTCGGCATTCATAACTCTTATATATAAGTTCACCAAACCGCTCTTACTAACCTACCGTATTCAAAAGTACATAAGTACTTATATGTATCCTATATATATATATAGATATATATATATATATTCCGAATCAACTTATTCATACACATCTTGCATCTCCACTCACGTTTCATACTATATAACAACACCGTACCCGTATATATATATATATATATATATATATATATATATATATATATATATATATATATATATATATATATATATATACGGGTACGGTGTTATGAACTTCCGGTATGAAAAATTCCGTTATGAACTTCCGGTATGAACTTCCGGTATGTAAAATGTCCGGTATGTAAATGTCCGGTATATAAAATGTCCGGTATTTAAAATGTCCGGTATGTAAAATGTCCGGTATGTAAATGTCCGGTATGTTAATGTCCGGTATGCAAATATCCGGTATGAAAACACAAAATAAAAAGAGAAATAAAATAAAATAAAATAAAATAAAAAACAAATTGAGTAATTAAAATCAAAATTTACATAACAAACATCAAATATTCTTTCTTTTTTAATAGAAGTGTTAATTAGTTTTACCTTACCATTAAATGAAAGTGGTAAAAAAAATCATGGGGTATATTTACTAAATAGAAAACTAGAAAATGCCTAGTTAGTATACAATAAAATAAAAAAGCCTACTTACCTAATTAGCCCATTATTATTCGCCATGAAACGTGTACATGAAGGGATTAATACTCATTGACAAATGCACATCTATGTATAAATAATCTTGTTTATTTGGTTTTGGTGAGGAGGCTCCGTATAGAGTTGAGTGAGGGGAAAGTTTGTTCACAAAAATGAGCTTATTTTATTTATTTTACAATAAAATTGTAACACCCCGAATCCGCGGGACTCGGGATGCTATGGGTGGAGACCTCACAATGGGTTCCGACCCTTAGCCTGACAAAAATTTCACCGGATCTTCCAACAAGACACAAATGAAGGCCAAAACCGAAATATATTTGATGCAATGATATGATACCCGGATACATAAAGAAAGAAGGACTCCAACCGTCTTTACAACAAACTCAACAATATAAAAATACTACAAGAACACAAGGACACAAATCCCCACACTCGCCTAATGATCCCGACTTCATACTCCTCCGGATCACTCGGCACATCCTAACCTGCAAATCATCTACAACAATCGGTATAAAACCTTTAGCTCACATTCTAGGCATTAGATAGATAGTAAGGGCACAAACACACATAGGTAAACATAACACACTTCATAATCATATACATAAAATCCGATTCTTATTATTTTTTAAAGTCATTCCATTACTATTTCCATTTATCCATAGTGTGACACGAGAAGTCTTATAATTCTCTCCTTTGTCCCCGTGTAATCAACATGAGTGGTGCGACACTCTTCCCATATACCATGTGGAGTGGTGAAGAAGCCCGCTCGTATACCATGTATGGCCTAGTCGTAGAGAACCTCCTAGTCTCCATCGGGAGCGGGGCAGTGATGTCACCACCCAATAATAATAAACAAATGGGCAAAATATATATATATATATATATATATATATATATATATATATATATATATATATCCGAGTCAACCTAATCCGGTTTTCATAATTATAAACAAGCTAAAGCACACACCACTGTCACTCATCCAAATAATGCGTAAAAGTGAGCTTAGTAAGCCCGGAGACTTACCTCGTCCCAACGATCAACCAAGAACAGCCGAAAGACTGTCTTCCCAAGACAAGGCATGATAATCAATAACACTCTCGTATGTTAGAACCCCTTAGACTTCTAGTCCCAATGATCTCGCAAGATCATAAACCAATCACAAGATAGGATACTCTCATCCTAATCTCCACAACCTCAACCGATGTGTAAACAGAACCATCAAAGCCTCACATGCCTCACAAGGACAACCATATACTCACGAGATGATAACCAACTCATGCTCCAACACTCATCAAGTCTAAGAACATCGATAACCTCAACCACTCATCTAAGGTCCAAAGTCACTACATGACATTCCACAAGGTTATCTAAAACCATCCTAGCATGATGCTACATCTAAGCACAACTATGATAGGAGAAGCCTCACAAGATCAAGGAGGAGGGAACTCACTACAGGACGGACACGGTCGCGGAACAAGAAGGCGCAACCGTGGAAAGGAGCAAGGAAGACGGCTCAAGAGTGCACCAGAGGCGCACCTGCGGCCCAGGTGGCCGCCCCGCGGCTCTGGACCGCTGCGCCTGCGGCCAGGGGTGCAGGACGCCAACCCTGCGGCTGTGGTGTAGTGGCCGCCTCGCGGCGCTGTCTAGCCACGGGTGCGGTCGAACTCCAGTGGACGATCTCGAACGACTTCTTTGATTGTTCCTTGATGTACAAAGATCTATCCTAGCTTCTTTTCTTGGCTCCAAAATGTCCACCACTTGGATCCACACATACACAACATCCCAAACATGATCCACTCTCATGAAAGCCAAAACAGGGAAGAACTTAGCTTTCACCATTGGAGCTCAAGGAAGAAGAAGAAGGTGAAGGAGGGAGGAGGAGAGAGACTTACCTAGCAATTCGGATCTATAGTGCCTCACTACTGGACATCACATAAAAGAGGAAGAGGAGGAAGAATCCCCATGGAAGAGCCACCAAAAGCTCCCAAGCCGAAAGAGAGAAGGAAAAAAGCTAGAGAAGAAGTAAATCACGTGAATTGAATGGGAAGAGAGAGAGAGGGCTGCACTAGGGGAAAGAATGAAGGGTCAAGGGGTCACCAAGAGGAGAAACGAGGGGTCAGTTTCACCAAAACAAAAGTTCCGCTCTCACAACTAAGAGTCGGAATGGAATCAGGATGAAATCCCGTCACTTTGCACATCGTGCTTGCGGAAAAACAGAGACGCGCCTGCGAGAAGGCCGCTAAACCACTCACTAACCGGGATTAAAATTCCGGGTGTTACAAAACTCATTTTATTTTGGTATCACTGTTCATTTCTTCCACATTATAAACCCAAAAAAGGTTCATTTTTAGGATAAATTTTCTTTCTAAAAATTACAAAAAATGAACTCGATAGTTCAAAAAAACGATCAATCCTCACCCAAACAATATATATATATATATATATATATGTATATATACATACATATATGTGTATATATCTATCTAGTGTGTATGTATGTGTGTATATATATATATATAAGCGGCCGAAAAACGCCAACGAGACAATGCAGGCGCAACCCGCATGTGTGTGGCCCCTTTGATGCATGCACATATGTACCTCAAACTCTAATAAAAGGGCGTGTTACGGCGCATCTCTTCCGTCTTCTTTCCTATTTCGTTGCGCCGACCTTAAAAACAAAAACAAAACGCCATTGCCGATTAAACTCAAGATTTGTACAAAATGGTTCGAGATTCAAATGTCGGATATCGACAACAATCTCAAAGTAAAAGACAACTTTTATCTCGGTTCAAGGTTAGTTTTTCAAGCTTTTTTTTTTTATCTTTTTTCATTTTTGTTATTTTGTGTTTTATTATGATTTTAGGATTGAAATTAGTTAATTTAGGAAGCTCGATATTGGTACAAAATGATGATATAAATCACACCAAGCTCGAACGATTGCCTCCTTGTATGGAGTGAGTCATGTCGTCTCGAGGTAGTTCATTAACCTCAGATATGGATGTGAATAGTTTCTCATTTCCATCGAACGCCGTTGGTAGCTTTCACTAGATTTCGACGTGAATAAGGCATGTAATTGAGATTTGAAGACGACTTCTACTTCCTTAGAGCGCTATATGACACCAGCTTTATTTATAATGTTGCACTTTATATGGAACGAGCACAAGATATGTTTTAGCTCGGGCAATACTACCCTTAGGGCGCTTATAAGACCTTGCTAACAATTGGTGGCAATCACCTCTGGGATTTTTCCGTAGCATAAGCAACGGACCATCCTCAAATGCCACTCGTAGTGATCTATGTTCTTGTATGCATGAATACAAAAGCAATTGCGAAGTGTTCTTTGTTCTTGTGATGTCTACGATCTCCCACAGTGGTATATTGTATCTACAAGTAATACAAACGAGGATTAACTTTAAATTTTGTAGGAGAAGATGTTTGAGTTAATGTAACAAAGTAAAAACAAGCCTTGGTACTTACTTAATGGTCTTATATGTCGCGTTCATCACAATAACATAGGGAAACATGTTGATCACATGCCTCGAATCAGTCTCCGCATCCAGCGCACCCGGAGACGCAGGGTTCCTCTTCCAAAATGCTCTAGCTATAGCATAGTTAACTACCTAAGGATTGATCACTACAAGCTATTCTGGTTGAGTTCCTTCAGTCCGTCCTTTCAAATGAAATGGGGCGTTTATAGCTTTCTTTCAAGCTGCTCTCGAGTTAAACGTGGAATAAGGGAAGGCTGGAGTAGTCCTCCGGAACTATCCAATAACGAAGGGACACCTCATTGGAGTCCGGACATCTCCTTGTGTGCACATAATAACCTCGTTCCGTCAACGTATGAAGTGCTTGTTGTAATCACCCTTTTCCTTCTGCTTAGTCCATTCTAATCTTCAAACCGGTGTTGTAAACATTCTACGTGGTTGTAACATTGTCAAAATCCTCTAATTGCATTGATTTCAAAACATGCCTTGGTTTTAACCCGGAACCCGATTAACGCTCCATCTTTCGGGCTTGTGTGAAAGTCAAACGTCCTACATATGCATGTCCCCTTAGCACCGAGGGAATTACGTGGTTATGGACTCCACATACAACCACAATGTACATTTTTCTTCTTCAAGTTATGACCCTCAAGTTAGAACATGCACACACTTCTTCTAATTGTTTATCCGGCTAGAACTTGGAACATGATCGGGATCAACATCTTTCTCCTTTCTAGGTCCTCGGTGTCTATCACATGTGAATTGTAAGATACGAAACTCCCGTCTATCCGAGCATGCTCTTTTTATGACCAATACCACATTCATTGAGTTTTTCACATACTGATACCAAACAAATTAAGTTTTCTCTATCCAACAAATATTCATGGAGCTCAAATTTGGACGAAAAATCGGAACTGATTGTACGGGAATATTCCACAAGATCCTAATTAAAATAAAATAAAGTATTATTTCTGAAATTCAAGTATTATATTCATAAATGAGTAAAACTAATAAAGTTAAATAAGATATAAATTCAACAATTCCGGTTGTCTATTCTAACATGTTTAAAAACTAATTCAACAATTTTGCTTCTCTATTTTAACACATCTAAAACTTATCCAATAATTTATCTTCTCTTTTATAACATGTCTAAAATTACTTCAACAATATCGGTTCTCTATTCTAACATGTTTGAAAGTATTTCAACAATTTCGGTTCTCTATTCTAAAACATGTCTAAAAGTAATCAAATAAAGTATAAATTATACACTTACTTCAATATGTGTGAGAAGTTCTTCCGCATCACTATATTTATTACATTGAAGTCATATTTAGGCTTTCAGGATCATATTCTACATCGGCTTCTTCGGCAAATGTCAACATTTGTACGAGCTTTTACGTATTTGTTAAATGACTAGTTATTTCACATGTGAATAGTATTATGATATGACGTGTAGGTATATAAATTCGTAATAAATAATGGCTAATTTTTAACGGATATATTCTAACGGCTACATTTCAACAACGGATATATGAATAACGGCTAATTTTTAAAATAGTGTTCTGCTACCCGAGGGCAAATGCGGAGTCTGCATGCGCCCCAACTGTGTGTCTCATGAGGTGCATAAGGGGAACATGCGGCGCATGAGAAGTCTACATGCATGTGGCTTGGTGCGCTGGTGGAGTCCGCATTTGTGATCAATTTGTCCGTGCAAATAGTAAGCCTATATATAGAAATATACTTTTTGTAACACCCCAAATTCTCAAAACTCAAGGAGTTATAGGTTAGGACCTCACAATGGGTTACAACCCTAGTTTGACAACGCTTTCACTAAATCTTACAAAAAGTCACAAATAAGAAAACCGAATATCATGAAACAACGTTATAATGTTATTAGTGCGACAACTTGATAATGTTAGCCAACAATGCAACTTAAGGTCACAATATCTAAAGAAAACATACTAAGAATAAAATCTAAAATAAAAATTAAAAACTAAACCCCATCTTATATATGGAGTACGGAGACCCGACTGACAACTAGCTTCTAGATCACTCGTCGTTGCTCTAACGTGTGGTAAGTCTAAACAACAAAATAATTAACTGTTAGTTAGCTATCCAAAAGTTAGAAGGATAATAATAGCACATACACACATCATAACAGAAATGAAACACCCATCATGCTTTCATAAAATTCCATTTCTTATCTTAATCTAAGTCATCCACTTTATTATTTCAACTTATTTTGTGACACGAGGGATTATCAAACCTCGCCTTTATCTCCGTGTACCAACAAAAATGGATCTAATGAACCTCACCGTGTACCTGTATGACCTGACCTGAGAGAACCTTCCAGACTCCTACCAGAGTTGGGCAGTGATGTCACCGCCCGTTATACATACACTTGAGACATATAATCATAAGGGTCGTCCTATGCAAGTTATGATTATGAAAGACATAAACACACACAACTATCATCATTCAACTAACATCTAGAACCCAACTAAATGAGCCCAAAGCACTTGAATTGAGTCACAATTCTCGTTATCCCAAAACTCGATCCGCAACCGCGAGAACTCCACCGCTTCATATAAAAGGCAAGTGGATCAATAATGTATCCAACTCTCTTAGAAGTCTCCAACTTCTAATATACTTAAGTTTATCACAAGAAAATTACCAATTTACCCTTATAAGGGTAAATGACTTTTTTACCCTTGAGCCTCAAAACCCTTGAACATTCCTTATCATACTTCTAAATTATTCTTTGGAATCCACAACCCCAATCTAACTCTCAAAAGAAATTTTTGTCAAAGTTAAAAGATTTTAACCAACTTCTTAACTTTCACGAAAAGTCACTAAGCTCCAACTTTGACCTAATATAAAACCCTCATACAAAAAGCTAAAAATTCTAAAGAAAAATATTTAAACCTTATCTGCTATGCATTCTACTCATAGGAGCAAGAAAATCCTAGAAACTGTAATATCCGGAAATTTTATTTCCGTTTAGCTCCGACTCAAACCGGAGTTTTCTACAAGTTTAAGTCTTCCTACATGATACATATCATCATTAATCAAAACATTTTATTATTTTATGAGGAATTTCTCCACACATAAATACATCTATCATCCTTAGACTTACTCTTGCAAGACTAGAAGAGATGGCACATTTGACAAGGCCATGACAAGCCTTTGACAAGGCCATGACAAGCTCAACCATCCAGCCAACCTACTTCCATGCTTCAGCTCATGTCTTTATTGTTTGACCCAACCCATCATCTTGCCTTGCTTCAAATTGTAACCGTCTCCTCCCTTACCAAGCTACACCAACTGTCCCTTACTCCTATCCACGTGAACAACACTTCTCTCCCCTCCCATCATCTACAACCCAGAACCCTAGCCATTGTCGACTCCGTCCTAGTATCCTGTATGTTTGAATCAAAAATACTCTCTCCATCCGTCTTCGAACATCGGACTCTTTCCCATTAGGGAATCTCCTCGCATTCTGCCTATCCACATCCGGCTGCCATTCCTCAGTTAACCCTTCATGCACCCTGTCAAAGCATCCTGCTGTTCGCTCCAAACGGTGTGTGCAAGCTTTAAATTTATAACCCTAGACTTAAGCTTAAAACAAGGATGCGAACCCGCAGTGTACGGGTCAATCGTAGTAAAAGCAAGAAAATTCCAGGGGTCGATCACAGGGACTCGGTGAAACAGAGTCAATACGGTATGCTAATGTCAATACTAACCACAAGAGCAATTAACACAATCAAAGATGAATAAGAAGTCAATAAAGCAAACATGCAATTCTAGGGATTAAAGCATCTAGTTGTGGTTCCAACTCAAGATCTATAGATAAGCGGACAAAGCTGAGATTTTTGCATGGGGAAGGTGTTACTAAAGTGGAGTAGATCACCGGGTAAGTCTCACTACACACTAATCCTAAACCGTAACTCCTATTACCGGGTAAGTCTCAAGGAATCAAGATAAAGAACTATAACCTCAAACTAACACACCATCTAAGGGAATAGAATCAACCTTTACCGGGTAAGTCTCAGGCTAACTCACAAAGATGGGATGGAAGCACACTCAAACCCCAATAAAGGATAAACCTTTATTACCTACACTTATGATCGTTGGTAAACAAACTAAGGAATTATCGGGTAAGTCTCATCCTAAGCTTGCATTAAACCAGGAAGGTGTAATAAGAATAGGATTTAGCAAACTCTAACACTTAACTTTCTGTTTTAGGTCGGATAAGTCACCTCGGTCAGAAGAATTCCACCCCGGCCGAGATGTTCATCAACTGAACGAGATGCTTAGGGTTAAGGTTAAAGACTCGAACTTTCAGGATCCTACTGGAATCTAAGACTATTCTATCATTGTTTTTCCCACAACCTTCAGCCAATCACCCTAGAATCACACAAGGAAATTAGCCACTCATCATCATAATGAAAGTATTAAAATATATGGGAAGAAGGTGAATATTTGAACCAAGAAGAATTTAATGAAAAGACTTCAATAAATGAATCAAATATCACAACAAAGCGTTCCTTGGATAATAATCCAAAAAGACAAGACAATCAATGAGGGATTTGAAGACAATCTTACAAACCCTCCAAAAAAGCTATAAAAGCTATGATCTTCAATCTTCCTTCAACCTTCAAAAAGGTTCTTCGAAAACTCCCAAATTGGAGTAGGCTGCTGCTGCGTATGTCGGCTTTTTCGGTGTAGGCAGGATTTCCAGCCGTAAGCGGATGTCGGAATTATGGGAAATCCGACCCTTTTTATAGGAAAATAAACCTCCAAAGATAATAAATCTTAAGAAGATATTATCCCATAAATATAGGTAAAATATATATTCTGCATATCTCCTTCCTTCCAGGAGCCAAGCCCAAAAATATAAGATCACTTTCTAAATTTAAAAGATCTCTTCCAAGAATAAAATATTCTCGCCGCGTCCTAGGTGTTCGCCTCGGTCGAGTCGGCGTCTCTGGATCACCTCGGTCGAGGTGAATCAATGGTCAACCGAGGTGAGTCACAACAGAATGTGAAATCTCTCAAAACTGGTCCAAAGTGAATCTTTAATCCATGGCTATGCTCCCTGGATGTAGCTCCAAATGACTCATGACTCCTTTTGCTCCTTTTTGATGCAAAACGTACCATATTACTTGCAATTACAACGAAACTAGGTGTAGACCTCGATTCTTGCAAAGGTGGATGAAATGGTAGTAAAATCACATAATGTACATACAAACATGCAGATTATGAAAGATAAAATGTCCAAACAAACCCCAAAATATAGACTATAATTCATGCTATCAAAATACCCCATACTTAGCCCTTGCTTGTCCCCAAGCAAGATCCTCATATAGAAGACAAGATAGAATGGATTATAAGTCAAGAAAATCAATGAAAAAGTCTTTCAAAAAACATTTTATGGTGTGCAACTATCATAGATCACTCTAAGAGAATACTTCCTGGAATTAAAAACTTAATATGATCAAAACATTTTATAAATATAAGAAAGTTGTTCATCTTTGCATAAAATCAAACATGCATAATAAATCATAATTATCGAAATTAATCATGTATAATCCAGTTTAAACCGCTAAGTCAATCAACAAGCTCAAGGTCTCAAGGGCTTCCCAAAAGAAAAGGTCAAGAAACGTGTAGGGTAGGGATGTATGTAAGGTAATGTGGTGCTAGAATCCGGGAAAAGGATGAACTTCACTTTCACTTCAACTTGCAACATCTTCCACCAATATGCTTTGCTTATTTCACACTTTTTCTTTTCTTTTACTTTACTTTTTGGGATGCATGGACAGAGGTGCACAATAACCGAAGCCTAGGAAATCTGCAATCATCAATTTCTCGAGATGCATCAAACCCTTGATGCACATACCATGACCCGTTAGGAATATCGCTCAATCCGACTTTGGCAAGACACAAACACCCGGCTATGTGAATGGTGCCGAGTTACTCATCTTCAAGATTGACTTCCCCAAACCTAGAATTACTTTCTAACACTTCACTTCCAGCCCACTCTTCAACTTTAACTTGCTTTCACCACTTCGCTTGCTTCCAAATTCCCGGATAGGTAAAGGGAGGAAAAATGTATATGAGGGGCTAAGCATGATTAAGAAGAAGAAGAAGAAGAAAATGAATTGCCTTGGTCTTTCCAAGAAGAAAGTGAGAGAACTTAACCTGCGGTGTCAACCTTCAAATTCAACATAATTTGGATAAAAACAAAGTATTAAACATGCCAATAATTTCAAACAAAGCATTTAGCAACTTAAACATATTATAAAACCTTTCAAACACACAAAGAATTTAAAACCAGTAGGTAAACAAAATCTTCACTGAGATCATATCCAGATAAGTAACACAAAATCGTTTTCGAAAACTTTCTGTTACGCCACCTCGGTCGAGATGTTCTTGGTTCAACCGAGGTGAAACACCTCGTTTCGCCAGAATCTCCCCGGTCGAGGTCAAAATTTTTTTTTTAAAACCAATTTTTTTATTTTTTTCGGTTCGGTATCGACGTTTTTCTCAATCAAATAACCTGTAGGTATGCATGTAATATCAGATAATCATATAAGGGCAACTGAAGCATAAATATGAAAATATCCGATAAATAAAATACATCAAAAGGTAGTCGAATAAATACATCACGTAGTCATGTAGTCAAATAACAACAAATACCCCATACTTGAGACACACTGTCCCAGTGGGTATAATAAAGGTCTAAACAAAAGAGAACTCACCGGATAAAGGCCGAACTGCATAAAAATATAATAATAAAATCCTGCAGCTCCTCAGTAGTCTCGATCCGGTGGTGGTGCATAAGGATACTGAGTCGGATCGTAAGGATGGCCCATGATCCGCTCGAACTGCAGCTGAGCCATCATGTGCTGATGATGCTGCTGCTCCTGCATCTCGCGGATATCCAGCGAAAGTGCAGCATATGAGTCGATAACCTGATCCGTCAGGTCATCGATCCGTCGGTGTGCAGCTCTATCCCTCACTCCCCGCCTCCTGCGTCTAGCAGGTCTGACCGGAGAAGTCTCAGCTGGCGCCGGCTCAGTGTCCTCCTCGTCATCATCCAAATCAATAATAGGTGGCGCGCTCGTCCCAGCTGTATCTGTCCCTGTGTCCATCGGGACGCCACCTCCTCTCTCGTCTACTGTATCATCATCATCGTCGTCCTCATCCTCAGCCTCCTCCTCAGCCTCAGCAGGGGCAGCTGCTCCCTCTCTGTAATCCTCCATAAGTGGACCCCAAGCGGTCTGCCAAAAATGTGGATCAAAGACAGAGAACTGTGCAGACCATCTGATGCCCTGAGGTGCAGTCAGCTCCCATGGCATAGCGACGTAGGGTGTAGTCAGTCCTCGGGGAACCAAAATCCTCCGAGTAATCATCTCCTGAAGTCCGAGCGGCTTGGCAGCCGCCACCATGGTACACCTACTCAGATCCATATCTTGATACCTAGCGATATGGGTCACTATCCCTCCGCAACATATATCTCCCTTCCCTTTGGCCTTGATCCTGTGCAGATCCTCTGGCAGCATCAATCCAAAGTCAGGGTATCCACCTGTGACCATGCAGTATAGTGCAAAGAGCTCCCCCTGTCGGACCTTCTGGGGCGTCTCAGTACGCGCCAGAAGCGTCTCGCTGAAGATCCTGTGCGTCAATCGAAAGGCTAGATGATAGATAAGCTTCGCCCTGGAACCACCAAGGCGCCACCTATCTGCATGCTCTGTAATGTGGGCGATCTGACCCCAGAACTCTCTAGCTACAGCTCGGGTCGGGAAATCTACAGCAGTGGGGGCAGGGAAGCCAAAAATGTCTCTCCAGTGGTCTAGAGGTACTAAGTAGTTCCGGTTTATCAACCGGTACTTCACAGCCCTCTCTGTGGGGAGGTAAGTGAAGGAGCTGACAAACTCGAGGGTCGGCTCTAGGTAGGCTGGGGCTCGGATCTCAGTAAACTGATCCAGCCCGACGGTGGTGATCATCCTCCTAAGATCTCCATCAACGTGGAGACAGTCAAAGGCAGAAATGTCCAGAAATCTAGGAGCGATGACTGGACGACTAGCAATACGCTCATAATCTACCTGGTGTCTCTCGTGGATCACCGGGATAGAAGGTCGGGATGAGGAAGAAGAAGGAGAATGAGAGAATCTATCTCTAAGGGCTAACAATCTGTCAGAACTCATCTTCAAACAGCACTGTTAGACTACCTCGGTCGACTGACAAACTCCAAGAATCACCTCAACCGAGGTGCAGAACGATTGGACCGAGGCGAAGACAGTCGCGATTTCAACTCTCTGAATTTCAATTCTTTTCCCCCAAAAATCACTACAATTGTTTCCTATGGGGTACTTAAGCTTTTCCTCAACAGATTCAAGGGCAACCAAAGCCCAAATTGCAGTAAACGAGCGAGTTAGGGTTTCGATCGTTTTTACCTCGTTCCGGCCGATTCACTCGAATTTCTTGCAGATTTGTTGTTGCAATCGACTCCTCTACCCTTCAATCTCGGTTTGGAAGCAGAAAATGTCGAAAACGAGCAAGAATCGAGGGTGAGCGAAATGGATCTGTCGCCGCGGTCGAGGTAGGTAAAAATGTGAAAAAGTAATTTTTTTTCTTTTTATACTGTTACTGGATCTGCTGTCACCTCGGTCGAGATGGTCTCGACTGGACCGAGGTGGTATGGACCGAGGTGGTTCTGTAGAAACCCTAGTCGCCTTGGTTGTTTCAAGAATCAACTCGGTCGAGGTGCTCTGACAATAACCGAGGTGCTTCTGTCTTCTCAGAATCTCGAACTTCCGTCCTTCCAGTTGTGCTCCTTCCTAGATATTCCCTGTTGTCTGTCCAGAACGCCAAAAACAAAGCAAAGCAAAGCAAAAACGAAAAGCTATCTAAACTAGACTAGAAAACGGGAAAAG
Organism: Fagopyrum esculentum; assembly: GCA_033239045.1. Lineage (NCBI taxonomy): Eukaryota > Viridiplantae > Streptophyta > Magnoliopsida > Caryophyllales > Polygonaceae > Fagopyrum > Fagopyrum esculentum. The sequence continues at coordinate 100,790,284 of BSUD01000005.1, forward strand.
AAAGCAATACCTTGGGTTGCCTCCCAAGAAGCGCTTGATTTAAGGTCGCTAGCTGGACCATGATGCGTCTCAAACGAGGTGGGAGGTTCCCTTACCCCATACTTCACCTCCATCGTGGGGTGAAGTAAGTAGCTCCATCAAACGCTCCAACAAGTGTAAGTGCTCATCGGGGAATGAATCGTCTATAGGTGGGTTATTCGTCTCGCGGGAAGATTCCGGTAGCCGGCTGAGGTGATCCGCAACGGAGTTCTCGGATCCCTTCTTATCGCGGATCTCTAGATCAAACTCCTGGAGCAAGAGAATCCATCGAATAAGGCGCGGCTTGGCATCTTTCTTAGCCAATAAGTAACGAATGGCCGCATGGTCGGTGTAGACAATGACTTTCGCCCCTACTAGATAGGAACGAAACTTCTCGAAAGCATATACAACCGCCAATAACTCCTTCTCGGTGGTAGCGTAGTTGCGTTGTGCTTCATCTAGCGTCTTGCTAGCATAGTAGATGGCGGTGGTCCGTCCATCCTTCTTCTGTCCAAGCACCGCTCCTACGGCTACATCACTAGCGTCACACATGACCTCAAAGGGCAAGGTCCAATCAGGAGGCTGGATAATGGGAGCGGAGATCAACGCTTCCTTAATCCTGTAAAAAGCATCAAGACACTCCTGCGAAAACTCAAAAACAACATCTTTATTCAAGAGGTTAGTTAGAGGTTTAGAAATTTTGGAGAAGTCCTTGATGAATCTCCTGTAGAAACCTGCATGCCCGAGAAAACTCCTCACACCTTTAACAGAACAAGGGGGAGGGAGTTTCTCAATAGTCTCGATCTTAGCTCGATCGACCTCAATACCTCGATTAGAAACGAGGTGTCCTAGCACAATGCCTTCATTAACCATAAAATGACACTTCTCCCAATTCAAAACAAGGTTAGTGTCTTCACATCTTTTAAGCACTAGAGAAAGGTTAGATAGGCAATCATCAAAAGAGGAACCATATACAGAAAAATCATCCATGAATACCTCCATGATCTCCTCTATGTACTCGGAAAAGATAGCCATCATGCATCGCTGGAAGGTAGCGGGTGCATTGCACAATCCAAATGGCATCCTCCGATAGGCAAACGTCCCCCAAGGACAAGTGAAAGTGGTCTTCTCCTGATCATCCGGATGGATAGGAATCTGGAAGAATCCACTATAGCCGTCCAAGTAGCAAAAGTGTGAATGCTGGGCCAACCGTTCGAGCATTTGATCAATGAAGGGAAGCGGAAAATGATCCTTCCGAGTCGCCGTGTTCAGCTTCCTATAGTCGATGCAAACTCTCCAGCCCGTAACGGTCCTTGTTGGGATCAACTCGTTGTTCTTATTCGTCACAACGGTCATCCCTCCTTTCTTCGGAACGACATGCACCGGGCTAACCCACTTGTTGTCCGAGATAGGATAAATAATACCTGCATCCAACAACTTAAGAACTTCCTTCTTCACAACCTCTTTCATGATCGGATTTAACCGTCTTTGAGGTTCCCGTGAAGTCTTATGATTATCTTCCATTAGAATTCTATGCATGCAGAAAGAAGGTTTAATGCCAATAAGATCATCCGTGGTGTAACCTATAGCTTTTCGATGCTTTCTCAGGACATGCATTAACTTAGATAATTCAGAATCGGAGAGGGAAGCACTAGCAATAACGGGATAAGTAGAATCCGGCCCAAGAAAGATATACCTCAAGTGACTAGGGAGTTGTTTAAGCTCCACAACTGGGGGTGCTTTCTGAGAGGGATCTCTGCTTCCTCTTTCCAGTGGAGTGGTGTCAGAAACTGGACTCGATGCAATCTCAGTTTGAATCGTCGCGCTGTCGACTTCGGTCGAGGTGCAAAGGCGTTGACCGAGGTGTTCTTCGGTCGCCTCGCTCTGTCCAGAAAGTGCCTCGGTCGAGGTACTGCTACTGGATCCGAGACTGGAGATCTTTGTCTCCTGGACTAGCTTCTCAGTTTTGGCTCCTGGATCCTCTTCCAGTGCCTTCAAGCTCTGTATATCTGCATCACAAGAAGCATCTATACCTTCCTCCATTAAACTGAAGCTAATAACTCTTTCGAGTGGGTCGTTAATAAGGATAGAGCTCACCAATTCTCTTGATTCTTCTTCATCGTAGATGTTGAAGATATCATCAGTTAGTTGCTACCCTTTCATTGCTGCAAGTAGTGCGAACTCCACCTCATCGCCACCAACGTTGAATTTCAACTTGGCGTTCTTGCAATCCACGTTGCAACCCGAAGTTGCTAGAAATGGCCTCCCGAGAATAATAGGTACTGGATAATCTGCGGGAATGTCAAGTACGACAAAATCTATAGGTAGATAGAAGTTACCTAACTTGACCGGAACGTCCTCCAAAATGCCCACGGGGTGGGTAATGGAGCGATCCGCCATGTAAAGTCGAATCTTGACCGGCTTGGGCTCTCCAAGACCGATCTTAGTGCATAGCTCCAGCGGGATGATGCTCACGCTGGCTCCTAGATCACAAAGGGCTTCACAAGTGACATCCCCAACTTGAATGGTAATGCAAAATGAGCCGGGATCTCTCAATTTAGGTGGCATCTTTTCCTTCATGATTTTGATTAACTCCGAAGACTTAGACGTCATCCTAACTTCACCAACATCCTCCAGCTTCCTCTTCCTTGATAAGATTTCTTTTAAGAACTTCCCATAGGCGGGCATACCTAAAATAGCATCAAGGAAAGGAATATTAATATGTAGCTTATTCATCAAGTCAAGAAACTTACCAAAGTGCTTGTCTAGATGTGCTCTGGCTCTGGATTGAGGGAATGGAAGTGGTGGCTTATATGCAGGAGGTGGAACATAAGTTTCTGTCGTTCCTCCTACATTCTGTTGCTCCGCCTCGGTTGGTATCTCGGTCGAGGTGTTCTTCGACTGGATCTGGACCGAGGTGGTCTGCGTCGAGCGAGGTACTGGATCTGCAGTTTTGAGTCCACTCCTCGTCGTTATGGCCATGCACTGGCCCTTAGGGTTAGTTTCCGTCTTTGCTGGAAGCTTCCCTGGATCTCTTGGCGCTTCATTCGCCTTATTAGCAAGTTGTTGTTCAAGGGACTTTTGGGCCCTCGAAAATGAAGTCATAGAATTCTCCATAGTGCTAAGCTTGATCAAGATTGCCTCCAGAACTGCGTCTTTCTTTTCCGGTTGAGACGAGCTCGATCCTTGCCCTTGGCTTTTCAATGGAGTAGAAGAAGAAGAAGGGGGAGAGAGGAAAGGATTAGAGGAATCATTAGAGTTGGAGTTTGAATAATTGTTACCGTGGTTTTGGTTATTCGCCCTCCAGTTGTTGCTATTGGATCCTCTATTGTTGTTGTTGTAGTTGTTGTTTCGGGGACCGTTGTTGTTGTTACGGTACCCGTTATTGTTGTTGTTCCTTTGCCCTTGCTCTTCCTTCTTAGTTTGAGCCATCAAGAGCTCCTTCAATTGCTTCACGTCATTCTTCAATGATGTGAGTTGATTGTTGTTGGGTTGAGTCTCTTGAAAGTTGACTCTTTTTACTCCACCTTCGGCTCCTTGGTGGGTATACTTCTCCATGTGCAAGGCTTGCTTCTCAATGAAGTCCCAAGCATCATCAATCGCCATGTCCATGAAGGTACCGGCGGAGAGTAGTTGGAGATTGAACTGGGTGCTTCCGTCCAGCCCTTTGAAGTAGATCTCCAACAACTCGATCTTTGGAATCCCATGATGTGGGCAATCCAAAAGGATATCCTTGAACCGCTCCCAAGATTTGGACAAGCTCTCCTTGTCCTTCATGATGAAAGCATTGATCTTCCCTCTCATTTCAGCGGTCTTTGAGGGGGGAAAGAATTTGGTTAAGAATTCCGTAGTCATCTCCTCCCATGTGCTAATTTTTCCTGGAGGAAGAGATTGATACCAAGTAAGAGCTCTATCTTTTAAAGAAAAGTAAAAAGGTCTTAGCTTGTAGTTGTTATTTTCAATTCTGGAAGGTCGCAAGGTCTCCATCAAGATCTCGTAGTTTTGAAGATGTTGATGCGGCGACTCCTTCTCTAGCCCTCCGAATTGACATTGGCGAATCATAGATAGAACTTGTGGTCGAAGTTCGTAGTCATGATCCGCTGGATCTCCTAGGTTCACCCCTGGACGCCTCAGCTGTTGATTCGGGTCCATCCTTTGACCTAGGGTTTGTGGGATTCCTGCAAGAAGAACATCTCGGACTGGCATCCGAGGTGGAAGTATATCGACCGGGGCGTCAGGTACTGGAATCTGCCTCGGTCGAGGATCTACTACTGGATTCTGCATCGGTCGAGGATCAACAGGAGGATCTTCCCTCGGTCGAAGTAGAATCTGATCTCGTATGACTGCAATCTCAGCTTCGATTGCTGCAGTCTTGGCACGATTCTCTTCTTTCTCTTGCCTTAGCTCTTCTTTACTGAGACGTAGCAGCTCCTGCGTCTCTCTCAATTGGGCCGCAAGATCGTGATCGTCTTGTTGGGCCATCTTCGCTTCTCTTAAGCGTCGCTTGTATGTCTTTTCTGGTTCGGGATCGTAAGGAACGATTTCCTTCCCAGCGCGGGTTCTTCGCATGTACCTAAGAAAGAACCTGCAAAGATCGTCACTCAAGTAGAGTGGTTAGATGAAACGGGGCAAGCGCCCCAAGAGCAAACCGTACCGGCTCGGTCTAGACCAAGTCCCCGGCAACGGCGCCAAAAACTTGTTCGCTCCAAACGGTGTGTGCAAGCTTTAAATTTATAACCCTAGACTTAAGCTTAAAACAAGGATGCGAACCCGCAGTGTACGGGTCAATCGTAGTAAAAGCAAGAAAATTCCAGGGGTCGATCACAGGGACTCGGTGAAACAAAGTCAATACGGTATGCTAATGTCAATACTAACCACAAGAGCAATTAACACAATCAAAGATGAATAAGAAGTCAATAAAGCAAACATGCAATTCTAGGGATTAAAGCATCTAGTTGTGGTTCCAACTCAAGATCTATAGATAAGCGGACAAAGCTGAGATTTTTGCATGGGGAAGGTGTTACTAAAGTGGAGTAGATCACCGGGTAAGTCTCACTACACACTAATCCTAAACCGTAACTCCTATTACCGGGTAAGTCTCAAGGAATCAAGATAAAGAACTATAACCTCAAACTAACACACCAACTAAGGGAATAGAATCAACCTTTACCGGGTAAGTCTCAGGCTAACTCACAAAGATGGGATGGAAGCACACTCAAACCCCAATAAAGGATAAACCTTTATTACCTACACTTATGATCGTTGGTACACAAACTAAGGAATTACCGGGTAAGTCTCATCCTAAGCTTGCATTGAACCAGAAAGGTGAAATAAGAATAGGATTTAGCAAACTCTAACACTTAACTTTCTGTTTTAGGTCGGATAAGTCACCTCGGTCAGAAGAATTCCACCCCGGCCGAGATGTTCATCAACCGAACGAGATGCTTAGGGTTAAGGTTAAAGACTCGAACTTTCAGGATCCTACTGGAATCTAAGATTATTCTATCATTGTTTTTCCCACAACCTTCAGCCAATCACCCTAGAATCACACAAGGAAATTAGCCACTCATCATCATAATGAAAGTATTAAAATATATGGGAAGAAGGTGAATATTTGAACAAAGAAGAATTTAATGAAAAGACTTCAATAACTGAATCAAATATCACAACAAAAGCGTTCCTTGGATAGCAATCCAACAAGACAAGACAATCAATGAGGGAATTGAAGACAATCTTACAAAACCCTTCAAAAAGCTATAAAAGCTATGATCTTCAATCTTCCTTCAACCTTCAAAAAGGTTCTTCGAAAACTCCCAAATTGGAGTATACTGCGGCTGCTGCGTTGTATGCGAGATTTCCAGCTGTAAGCGGATGTATGCGGCCTTTCTTGATTTGTGAAAATCCAACCCTTTTTATAGGAAAATAACCCTCCAAAGATAAAATATCTTAGAAAGATATATTCCCATAAAAATAGGTAAAATATATGATTCTGCATATCTCCTTCCTTCCAGAAGCTCAGCCCAAAAATATAAGATCACTTTCCAAATTTAAAAGATCTCTTCCAAGAATAAAATATTCTCGCCGCGTCCTAGGTATTCGCCTCGGTCGAGTCGGCGTCTCTGGATCGCCTCGGTCGAGGTGAACCTCTAGTCAACCGAGGTGAATCAGAATGTGAAATCTCTCGAATCTGCTCCAAAGTAAATCTTCAATCCATGGCTATGCTTCCTGGATGTAGCTCCAAATGACTCTTGACTTCTTTTGCTCCTTTTTGATGCAAAACGTACCATATTACCTGCAATTACAACGAAACTAGGTGTAGACCTCGATTCTCGCAAAGGTAGATGAAATGGTAGTAAAATCACATAATGTACATACAAACATGCAGATTATGAAAGATAAAACGTCCAAACAAACCCCAAAATATAGACTATAATTCATGCTATCAATCCTCCAGCTTCCTCTTCCTTGATAAGATTTCTTTTAAGAACTTCCCATAGGCGGGCATACCTAAAATAGCATCAAGGAAAGGAATATTAATATGTAGCTTATTCATCAAGTCAAGAAACTTACCAAAGTGCTTGTCTAGATGTGCTCTGGCTCTGGATTGAGGGAATGGAAGTGGTGGCTTATATGCAGGAGGTGGAACATAAGTTTCTGTCGTTCCTCCTACATTCTGTTGCTCCGCCTCGGTTGGTATCTCGGTCGAGGTGTTCTTCGACTGGATCTGGACCGAGGTGGTCTGCGTCGAGCGAGGTACTGGATCTGCAGTTTTGAGTCCACTCCTCGTCGTTATGGCCATGCACTGGCCCTTAGGGTTAGTTTCCGTCTTTGCTGGAAGCTTCCCTGGATCTCTTGGCGCTTCATTCGCCTTATTAGCAAGTTGTTGTTCAAGGGACTTTTGGGCCCTCGAAAATGAAGTCATAGAATTCTCCATAGTGCTAAGCTTGATCAAGATTGCCTCCAGAACTGCGTCTTTCTTTTCCGGTTGAGACGAGCTCGATCCTTGCCCTTGGCTTTTCAATGGAGTAGAAGAAGAAGAAGGGGGAGAGAGGAAAGGATTAGAGGAATCATTAGAGTTGGAGTTTGAATAATTGTTACCGTGGTTTTGGTTATTCGCCCTCCAGTTGTTGCTATTGGATCCTCTATTGTTGTTGTTGTAGTTGTTGTTTCGGGGACCGTTGTTGTTGTTACGGTACCCGTTATTGTTGTTGTTCCTTTGCCCTTGCTCTTCCTTCTTAGTTTGAGCCATCAAGAGCTCCTTCAATTGCTTCACGTCATTCTTCAATGATGTGAGTTGATTGTTGTTGGGTTGAGTCTCTTGAAAGTTGACTCTTTTTACTCCACCTTCGGCTCCTTGGTGGGTATACTTCTCCATGTGCAAGGCTTGCTTCTCAATGAAGTCCCAAGCATCATCAATCGCCATGTCCATGAAGGTACCGGCGGAGAGTAGTTGGAGATTGAACTGGGTGCTTCCGTCCAGCCCTTTGAAGTAGATCTCCAACAACTCGATCTTTGGAATCCCATGATGTGGGCAATCCAAAAGGATATCCTTGAACCGCTCCCAAGATTTGGACAAGCTCTCCTTGTCCTTCATGATGAAAGCATTGATCTTCCCTCTCATTTCAGCGGTCTTTGAGGGGGGAAAGAATTTGGTTAAGAATTCCGTAGTCATCTCCTCCCATGTGCTAATTTTTCCTGGAGGAAGAGATTGATACCAAGTAAGAGCTCTATCTTTTAAAGAAAAGTAAAAAGGTCTTAGCTTGTAGTTGTTATTTTCAATTCTGGAGGGTCGCAAGGTTTCCATCAAGATCTCGTAGTTTTGAAGATGTTGATGCGGAGACTCCTTCTCTAGCCCTCCGAATTGACATTGGCGAATCATGGATAGAATTTGCGGTCGAAGTTCGTAGTCATGATCCGCTGGATCCCCTAGGTTCACCTCTGGACGCCTCAGCTGTTGATTCGGGTCCATCCTTTGACCTAGGGTTTGTGGGATTCCTGCAAGAAGAACATCTCGGACTGGAATCCGAGGTGGGAGTACATCGGCCGGGGCGTCAGGTACTGGAATCTGCCTCGGTCGAGGATCAACTACTGGATTCTGCATCGGTCGAGGATCAACAGGAGGATCTTCCCTCGGTCGAAGTAGAATCTGATCTCGTATGACTGCAATCTCAGCTTCGATTGCTGCAGTCTTGGCACGATTCTCTTCTTTCTCTTGCCTTAGCTCTTCTTTACTGAGACGTAGCAGCTCCTGCGTCTCTCTCAATTGGGCCGCAAGATCGTGATCGTCTTGTTGGGCCATCTTCTCTTCTCTTAAGCGTCGCTTGTATGTCTTTTCTGGTTCGGGATCGTAAGGAACGATTTCCTTCCCAGCGCGGGTTCTTCGCATGTACCTAAGAAAGAACCTGCAAAGATCGTCACTCAAGTAGAGTGGTTAGATGAAACGGGGCAAGCTCCCCAAGAGCAAACCGTACCGGCTCGGTCTAGACCAAGTCCCCGGCAACGGCGCCAAAAACTTGTTCGCTCCAAACGGTGTGTGCAAGCTTTAAATTTATAACCCTAGACTTAAGCTTAAAACAAGGATGCGAACCCGCAGTGTACGGGTCAATCGTAGTAAAAGCAAGAAAATTCCAGGGGTCGATCACAGGGACTCGGTGAAACAAAGTCAATACGGTATGCTAATGTCAATACTAACCACAAGAGCAATTAACACAATCAAAGATGAATAAGAAGTCAATAAAGCAAACATGCAATTCTAGGGATTAAAGCATCTAGTTGTGGTTCCAACTCAAGATCTATAGATAAGCGGACAAAGCTGAGATTTTTGCATGGGGAAGGTGTTACTAAAGTGGAGTAGATCACCGGGTAAGTCTCACTACACACTAATCCTAAACCGTAACTCCTATTACCGGGTAAGTCTCAAGGAATCAAGATAAAGAACTATAACCTCAAACTAACACACCAACTAAGGGAATAGAATCAACCTTTACCGGGTAAGTCTCAGGCTAACTCACAAAGATGGGATGGAAGCACACTCAAACCCCAATAAAGGATAAACCTTTATTACCTACACTTATGATCGTTGGTAAACAAACTAAGGAATTACCGGGTAAGTCTCATCCTAAGCTTGCATTAAACCAGGAAGGTGTAATAAGAATAGGATTTAGCAAACTCTAACACTTAACTTTCTGTTTTAGGTCGGATAAGTCACCTCGGTCAGAAGAATTCCACCCCGGCCGAGATGTTCATCAACCGAACGAGATGCTTAGGGTTAAGGTTAAAGACTCGAACTTTCAGGATCCTACTGGAATCTAAGATTATTCTATCATTGTTTTTCCCACAACCTTCAGCCAATCACCCTAGAATCACACAAGGAAATTAGCCACTCATCATCATAATGAAAGTATTAAAATATATGGGAAGAAGGTGAATATTTGAACCAAGAAGAATTTAATGAAAAGACTTCAATAAATGAATCAAATATCACAACAAAGCGTTCCTTGGATAATAATCCAAAAAGACAAGACAATCAATGAGGGATTTGAAGACAATCTTACAAACCCTCCAAAAAAGCTATAAAAGCTATGATCTTCAATCTTCCTTCAACCTTCAAAAAGGTTCTTCGAAAACTCCCAAATTGGAGTAGGCTGCTGCTGCGTATGTCGGCTTTTTCGGTGTAGGCAGGATTTCCAGCCGTAAGCGGATGTCGGAATTATGGGAAACCCGACCCTTTTTATAGGAAAATAAACCTCCAAAGATAATAAATCTTAAGAAGATATTATCCCATAAATATAGGTAAAATATATATTCTGCATATCTCCTTCCTTCCAGGAGCCAAGCCCAAAAATATAAGATCACTTTCCAAATTTAAAAGATCTCTTCCAAGAATAAAATATTCTCGCCGCGTCCTAGGTGTTCGCCTCGGTCGAGTCGGCGTCTCTGGATCACCTCGGTCGAGGTGAATCAATGGTCAACCGAGGTGAGTCACAACAGAATGTGAAATCTCTCAAAACTGGTCCAAAGTGAATCTTTAATCCATGGCTATGCTCCCTGGATGTAGCTCCAAATGACTCATGACTCCTTTTGCTCCTTTTTGATGCAAAACGTACCATATTACCTGCAATTACAACGAAACTAGGTGTAGACCTCGATTCTTGCAAAGGTGGATGAAATGGTAGTAAAATCACATAATGTACATACAAACATGCAGATTATGAAAGATAAAACGTCCAAACAAACCCCAAAATATAGACTATAATTCATGCTATCACCTGCCTTTGAGCCTTCTGCGCAACCACAACCCAGGCGGGAGTCCTACAGGAGTATCACATCCTCCAGTACAACCCTCGAGGGAACCCTATTCATTTTGACTCACTCCTTCCTCCTCCTTGTCGTGACGATCTCGCAGGGACTGCTCCTCGTGGTCGAAGCTTGGGACCAGACCTTCACCCTCACACACAGTATGAACGCCCTCCTCGCCTGGCCGTCATCTACAGGAGCATGAGTCACAAGGTTAGCAGGGAGAACTCCTTGACGCACCGGCTCCATAAGCCAACTAGGGTAGGGTAAGCAAGATCCTATTTTCTTCTAATTCTTGATACATGAGGATAGAGGAGTGGAAAGTATACTGGCTTTACAGGAACAAATGTGTTTGCTGGTGTAGGTTGTTCCAGATCAGTTAGTTGAGGTCATGGAGTGTCACACTAGGAACGTGTGGGTTGTGGTGCTTCAGAAAACGTTAAGCAAGGAGTATGATCCACTCATATATATATATATATATATATATATATATATATATATATATATATATATATATATATATATATGTGTGTGTGTGTGTGTGTGTGTGTGTGTGTGTGTGTGTGTGTACTTTTAGTAGCTTTTAAACTACCTGAGAACCCATATATTTCAGCCAAAGGAACAACTGCAAGGAGCTGTTACATCTCTCAGTTTTCAAACATTGACGAACAATCAACTTCAAGTCTAGATCTAGGCAAGTTAGACTCTTCCTTTGTTCCTGATTTTTGGATATGTTGTTGTCAGTATTGTAGTGTAGAACATAATGAAATTTAAGCGTATTTTGAGTTATAGTTTAGGAGATACGATTCTCTCAAGTTGGCTCCTCATGCAATTTTTATAAGTGTGGTGAGTGTTGAAAAAAACTCCATGTGATGTAGTTTTGTGAGATAGTTTTCAATAGGGATTTGATCTCTGTTGGACTTGGATTTCGGATATATCATAGTTAGGTTACATAGTATAATATATCAAACCTTGAGAGGATTTCATCAAGAGGTTTAGGAGTTATGATTTTTCAAAGTCGAGGCTGTAAGCAGTTTTCTGGATGTTGCTGAAATTCTATAAGTGTTGGAAACATTTTGTGTTGTGCAGTCATGTTTGAACTTATGTTTAGATACCTTAGAAATATAATCCACCATTCAATTTTTAGTATGTTATGAAGTGTCATGGATAGGGTGAGGTATCAAAAGTTGAGTTTGATCCAACGATTAGATTTAGATTTATGAAGGTCCAAACTAGACTGATGGTGTAGTTAGGAAATTACACAAATTTTGGCTAAGTATGGGATTTATGGATGTTGGACCCAATTTTGGGAATTTATGTAGGATTCTTGACTGAGTATTTTTGGGAGATCTTTGACATTATGATTTGTATGCATACTTGGGTAATTTTCTTAGAATTTTTATAAATTTATTTGAGTCTCGTATTATAGGCTAAAGTTGGACCTTAGTGACCTTTTCATAAGTTAAGAAAAATGTGTAATCCATAAGTTCTACCTAAACTAACTCTTAAGAGTTAGATTATGAAATTAAGTCTCAAAGAAAGATTTGGGCAAATATTATAGGATTTTTTAGAATTTCGGGACCAGGGGTAAAATGTTCATTTTACCTTAGGAGGGCATTTTAGTAATTTCTCTTGAAGGGATTGTACATCTTAGAGGTTATAGACTTCTAAGAATATGAGATGTATTTTGATCCACTTGCCCTTATGACAGGCAATTGAGTCCCAACAGTTGCAGACCGAGTTGAGATAACGGGAATCGAGTTTTTATTCAGGTAAATCCTTTAGGCTTACTTAGCTAGCTTTTGGATATGAGTGTGAATAATGATAGTGGTGTTTGAATGATGTGTTTATAATCGTACTTATTAGTAATTATTGACCGACCTACATATTTGGTCTAAGAGTAACGGGCGGTGACATTCTGCTCAGTTAGCCCGAGGACGCTGGGGGTGTCTTTAGGGACTAGTCCATACTGGGTGTGTAGTGATGCTACAGGCGGAGGTGTGCTAGACCTACACCAAGTTGGATAAGGAACGGAGGCGAGAAATCTTAAGATTCTCGTGCCACAACTTTAAAACGGAATAAAGTGAATCACCTAAGCTATCAAATGATAACCGGATTGTTTGCCAGCATGATGAGTATTTATGTTTCCTTGGGTGTGTTTGTGCTATCCTTATTCTCTTTATATTAGGATTGTTATCTAACGGTTATTCCGTGTTTTAGTTTTTGTAGAGATATAATATTGCAGAGAGGTCCGGAAAAGATGGTCAGCCGGGTCCACGTACTCATTAAATGGGGACGGGGGAGTCTTCCATACGGCATGCATGTTATATATATATATATGTATATGTTTTGTAAGGCTGTCACATGTGTACATTCATACAATAAAATATTATGTTTTGAAATTGTTTTAAATACATTTGTGCCTTGTTATAAGATCCTAGTAAAGTTGTTGTTAAATCAAGGTCGGGACCCGTTGTGAGATACTAACCAATAGCTCCTCGAGGTCCGAGAACTTCGGGTGTTACAACATGGTATCAGAGCTCTGGGTTGGCAACAATGTCACTTGAAATCTTCTAAAAGACCGAATGTATAAAATAATTATTACCCGAAAGGGGTCTAAGATTTTCAAAACGGATTTTTGTTTTTATACACGTGCATTGTCGGGTTGTGGGTTAGTAGTATGTCGGACCACCATCGTTCTCCGTGGATTTCTGCAACTTGGAATGATAGGTGAGTTAGTATATAGACTTAAATTGATATGTTTTAGTGTAAGATTATATATATGTGTATGTTTAGCATGTTAGTATCCTAAAGGATATCTTATATTCTTTAGTTGTGATAATATGAAGCGATTATCGCCTCATGATAAATCGGTAGCGGACTTGAAGAGTTTCAACATGAGACAATGGTTTCACACCTAGGATTGAGTATTATACTCTAGTGGGCGTCCTGGTGACCCTATAAATCATCCGAAGAATGGGTGGGCAAAGAAGTAAGGATGTTGAGATAATTTTCACCACAAATACAACCCCATGAGAAAGATATTCCCGAGTCAGCTCAAATGGAAGGAATAGGAAGTCGTGCAAGGGACTTGGTCATATGAAGCCAAGAGATGAATTAGAAAAAATCACGCAAGAGACGACAAGAGATCGGATTAGAGATAACAATAAGGGAATAAGAATCATGTAGAATGGAGTACAACCAAGATTTACAGAGTAAAGGACGTTACAATCGAGGCGGACGCCGCCATATGCAAGCATGGGCATGAGAGTACAAAGAATTGACCCATTTGTGAGAGATTAAAGGGTACAAAGATAGAGAGTGAGTTTAATGACGAGAAATACATTTTGTAACCATGGAAGCATGTGGAGTCCTTCAAGGATACGAGAATTTTGAAAGAAACTTCGACATAAGTATCAAAGAAACTAGACGTCTAAAACTGAGACAACGAATTTCCATAAAGGTAGCATGATCAAAACAACACCAATCAAGGGGAAGAATGTGGGAAAGTGATTTTGGTGGACTAGAGAGTCCACAATAACGTCTCATTCACATAAAGATTTAAGTTACCAACATTAACGGTTATATCGGAGAACCGAAAACAAACGATGAACAAATTAAGAAGAATCGTGAAGAAACGCTTACAAGTTATTGTGAAAACTTGATAAACTCATTGACGATAGATGAATGCTATGACTGGACTCAGAAGAGTATAGTGATCTCATAAGGGAATAAGAGAAGTGAAGATTGTGGAAAGAGCTAAAGGGATATTAACAAAGAAACTGGAGGAGATAGGTTTTCACCAAGTATATCAAACATCAAAAGAGATAGAAGAAGAATAAGTCCGTGATCTTATAGAAGGTCAACTACAGACTATTTGGTAATAATTGAGACATAACACGTGCGGGTCAACTAGTGGTAACTGGTTGGCAGATAAGGAGAATAATCATAGACTTATGGAAGAATTTTAGATATGTGAAGGACCCTTCAAGAGATCAACGACGACAAATGTGAAGCTAAATCGATACAAGTGTTAGTACCCTTAATAGTAACATGGAGTGAGTTTGAGCCAGTAACTCTAATTAAGAACTTAAGAAGAAAGACTAGACGGCCAGGAATGACCCCCTTATGTCATTGGAGACCAAGGGAATTGTGTGAGTGATTTACTACCTACTGGCTAGGAAAAAGGTACATATCACAGTTAGTACAAATGGATTGTAAAAGAAGAACTAGAGTAGTAAGAAGTATATGATTTTGATAAGGTTCTAAGTCAATCAAGACAGAGTGTGCATAGCATTCCATATACAATAAACAACAAGTCGATGGAAGTTAAGGTCATGAGAGTCGTGTAGCCGTGCTTACAAGCTATAGTGGAAGACCTAGAAAGGACCATTAATGTCAGATGGACGACATAGCTGGACTCGATAAATGGAGTTAGCTCACGGAGGAACTGGTAGTTTGTAATGTAGAACGAGCTAAAGGAGTATAAATGGATGAACTCGAGTAAGTAGTGCTCACCAGGAAATTCAACGGCAAAAGAGGTATGAGAAAAGTAAGTCCTGGAAATTGAAATAGGTCAACTTGACCAATGTCAAACGAGAAGGTGCAAGTGTTGTTTGGTATTGATGAGTTATGTACCATTAAAAAGAGATATATGTGAATGTGGATTTACGAGGTAGCTTTACCGATTCCTTGGAGGATTTTCTCAAGTAGGCAAAGACAACCTTCTTGGATGAACTAAAGGTATAAAGAGAACCATGTTAGAGATTTTGTAATGGCTGGTTCATATCAAACTCCGTTCGAGTCAAAGAGTTTGGATCCGTGTTAGAAGAATTCAAAAAGTGAACGGGAGAGGTTGTCTTCTAACCGTTCTCTTAAAGGTTCTTGATACTTCATCCGGATAGGACTTATGGTGTAATTGGGTGAAAGAGTTTTTCAGGACAATCACTTTGGACTCACTAGATAATGTCCTTATGATTGATGGATGACAATAAAACTATCAGAGTAGCACAACGGAAGCGTGGTGGGTCCTAACCAACAAAGCAGGAAGCTCAATGGTACAGAAAAACGACGTGTCGAGTTTAAAATGATGATAGTTGGTAAAATGCATTTTGTTCGGAAAGAACGTGAGATAGGCTACACTGAGTGACTGGAAGACTCTATGGGAATATAGAGGTGATAGAAAAAGAGTGTTACCCTATTATGGATCCGAGTGAAGAGTGACGGCTTCGTTACATGTTGCTAGACAAGTGGTTTTTGATTTTTATACTAACGGAGTACTCTAGAGTGAGTTTTCTTGATGGATTAAGAGAAGAATTGACGATGTAATTAAAGTATTGTGCGGGGTTTACACTAGGAAGCTCAAAGTGAGTAACTACCCTACTGAGTCGAAAGACATATAAGGAAAGAAGCGGCAGGAGTATGCTTGTCACCCAGCAATCGCGCATAGAGAAAGTATAATCTCGGGAAGAGTTTACGTGTAACGTTATATTGGAACATATCCAAGTTGCGTTTCGAGTCATAGAGATATTATCGGTTTGATCGATGTGGTGGATAAAAGAGTGCAATGTTGATGGTGTGTTAACATTTATTGAGTAGATATGATCAAATGACGGTGATGTGAGATCATCTTGTGTCTAGTATCATCATTCTAGACACATCCTATACCACTTAAGATCTTGGAAACTGGGTAAGAAGCTTGAGTTGAGTCAGTAATAAATTAAAGGTCTTTAAAAATTGGATGACATCAATGAAATTTAGAGAAGGGCTACCGGATTATTAATTGTTGAGTTATATCAAATTTAAGACCCAAAAGTAAGTAGGTGATAAATCATTAACGGAGGAAAGATCCGACTGAGTCACAATAAGGAAACATGACCAAGCAAGTTGTTTTACAAAGAGCATTAGACACTTAATAAAGTGCCGGTAGATGTCTAAGAACTTTGTTTCAAAGTTGATAGTCGGGATCTTCCGAAAGATCAGAAGTGAGTGGATTCAGCGGAAGGAATAAAATTTTATAGCTATTTTGGTAGAATCATCAAAAGAGCCGGAATTGAGTTTAGAATAGCAATTGTTGATATCTTAAAGTAGATTGAAAAGTTAGTTAACGACTAACATTCTTACCCATACTAGAGGGTGTAGACCTAGTGCTCCACATGTCTCAGTTGGGAGAGAACATACCGGAGAGGGGACACGTCATCAACTATGAGGCTTTGATAGTTGAGCCAAATAATACTTTATAGTGTATCCGGTAGCCATCCTAGAGCGTAATACTGGAAGTATATGGTTTAAGGATATACCGATACAACGGATACAGTGGTCTAGACGAGGAACCGACGAGGCTACTTGGGAGACAAAGGAAAACTTTAGGAGTAGCTATCTTGAGTTCTTTGCGGAGTCAACCGCAACCCTTGTACCGACTGATTTAGTACTCAAACAGTGATATGTATGACTTATTTGACTATGTGATTACTTCCGTGTTTGAGTGTTGAATCTTTTGTGTTTCAATTTTATTGTCCATGAGTGATACTTTTATGTCTAGAAAAGTAGAGCAAGGATTCTTTAGAAGGATATTATATATCTCGGTGCTAACTATAGAAATTTTTCGAATTGATGTCTTTATTCTAAGTTTCGGGATGAAACTTATTTTAAGGGGGTACTGATGTAATATCCGAAAATTTTATTTCCGTTTAGTTCCGACTCAAACCGGAGTTTTCTACAAGTTTAAGTCTTCCTACATGATACATATCATCATAAATCAAAACATTTTATTATTTTATGAGGAATTTCTCCACACATAAATACATCTATCATCCTTAGACTTACTCTTGCAAGACAAGAAGAGATGGCACCTTTGACAAGGCCATGAAAAGCCTTTGACAAGACCAAGACAAGCCTTTGACAAGGCCATGACAAGCTCAACCATCCAACCCACCTACTTCCATGCTTCGGTCCATGTCTTTCATGCTTGACCCAACCCATCACCTTGCTTTGCTTCAGATTGTAACCGTCACGTCCCTTACCAAGCTACACCAGCCGTCCCTTACTCCTATCCACGTGAACAACACTTCTCTCCCCTCCCATCTTCTACAAGCCGGAACCTAGCCGCTGTCAACTCCGCCCTAGTATCCTATACGTGGGAATCAAATATACTCTCTCCATCCGTCTTCCAACATCGGACTCTTGCCCATTAGGGAATCGCCTCGCAATCTGCCTATCCACATCCAGCCGCCATTCCTCAGTTGACCCTTTATGCAGCCAATCAAAGCATCCTGCCTTTGAGCCTTCTGCGTAACCACAACTTAGGCGGGGGTCCTACAGGAGTTTCACATCCTCCAGTGCAACCCTCGAGGGAACCGTATTCATTTCGACTCACTCATTCCTCCTCGTTGTTGTGGCGATCTCCCAGGGACTGCTCCTCGTGGTCGACGCTTGAGACCAGATCTTCACCCACACACACAACATGAACGCCCTCCTCATCTAGCCGTCATCTACAGGAGCATGAGTCACAAGGTTAGCAGGGAGAACTCCCTGGCACACCACCTCCTTAAGCCAACTGGGGTAGGGTAAACAAGATCCTATTTTCTTCTATTTCTTGATACATGAGGATAAATGAGTGGGAAGTATACTGGATTTGTGATTGCTGGTGTAGGTTGTTCTAGATCAGTTAGTTGAGACCATGGAGTCTCACACTATTAACGTGTGGATTGTGGTGCTTCAGAAAACGTTAAGCAAGGAGTATGATCCACTCTCTGCTATCTACTCCCCTCCATATATATATATATATATATATATATATATATATATATATATATATATATATATATATATATATATATATATATATATATATATATTTGTGTGTGCTTTTAGTAGCTTTTGTACTATCTGAGAACCCATATATTTCAGCAAAAGGAACAGCTAGAAGGAGTTGTTGCATCTCTCAGCTTTGCAACATTGACGAACAATCAACTTCAAGTCTAGATCTAGGTAAGCTAGACTCTTCCGTTGTTCCTGATTTTTGGATATTGTTGTCAGTATTGCAGTGTAGAACATACTGAAATTTGAGCGTATTCTGAGTTATAGTTTAGCAGATATGATTCTCTCAAGTTGGCTCCTCATGCAGTTTTTATAAGTGTGTTGAGTGTTGAGAAAAATTGCATGTGATGCAGTTTTGTGAGATAGTTTTGAATTGGGTTTTGATCTCTGTTGGACTTGGATTTCGGATATGTCATAGTTAGGA
The DNA here is from genome assembly GCA_033239045.1 of Fagopyrum esculentum. Lineage (NCBI taxonomy): Eukaryota > Viridiplantae > Streptophyta > Magnoliopsida > Caryophyllales > Polygonaceae > Fagopyrum > Fagopyrum esculentum. The sequence goes on from BSUD01000005.1 coordinate 100,808,840, forward strand.
TTGCATAGTATAATATATAAAAATTTGAGAGGATTTATTCCAGAGGTTTATGAGTTATGATTTTTCAAAGTCGAGGTTGTAAGCAGTTTTCTGGATATTGATGAAATTCTATAAGTGTTGGAAACATTTTGTGTTGTGCAGTCATGATTGAACTTACGTTTAGATACCTTAGAAATACAATCCACCGTTCAATTTTTAGTATGTTTGTGCTATCCTTATTCTATTTATATTTGGATTGTAAGCTAACGGTTATTCCGTGTTGTAGTTTTTGTAGAGATATAAAATTGCAGAGAGGTCCGAAAAAGATGGTCAGCCGGGTCCACGTACTCATTAAATGGGGACGGAGGAGTCTTCCATACGGCATGCATGTTATATATATATATAGAGTATAGATCCTATGAGAACACCCCCTAACGTGAGAACATGAGAACAGATTCGTAATTATTATCAGTTTTGTTACGAATGTGCCATATCGTTTAATGTATTATTCGTAGTTATTGTTGGTTAAGTGAATTATTCGTAGTTATTGTTGGATTCCTAATTATTATTATTCGTAGTTATTATTATTTTTGATATCTACTCTAAATCTCAACCCTTAATACTCACATCCAACGGTGTACGATTGTTCTCATGTTCTCACGTTAGGGGTGTTCTCATGGGAACCACACCCTATATATATATATATATATATATATATATATATATATATATATGTTTTGTAAGGCTGTCACATGTGTACATTCATACAATAAATATTATGTTTTGAAATTGTTTTAAATACATTTGCGTCTTGTTGAAAGATCCTAGTAAAGTTGTTGTTAAACAAAGGTCGGGACCATTATGAGGTCCTAACCAGTAGCTCCTCGAGTTCTGAGAACTTTGGGTGTTACAGAAACAAACAACTACAACTCTTACATAAAATCCCCAAGTTGACTACTCAACATAGAAATCTCATACTAAGACAGAAATTATACTTTCACAAACTACATCACTAGTCTACTATGAGGAGTTATAACCCTAGATCCAACCATTGGATCGATCCCAACTTTTGTTACAACAAACTATGCTTAACATTGAGTAATATACCAAAAAATGAGCTGTGAATTATAATTTTAAAGTATCGAAACTTAACCTCAAACATGACTGCACAACACAATTTTTGGAATTCAAAAAATATTAAGAACTACAAGAGATTTAGTGTTCGAGTCTCACCAGCTGCTCATGTGGTTTATTACTGTTGTGCACAAGGTTTTGGCTTCGATATCTGTGTGTGACAAGGTTAAATCAACAATCTTTCATTCTAGTGTGTAAGCTAATCGAAAGGGAGGTTCAGCTCGCTTACCCTGGATGTCCAAGTCTCTCCCAAGTTTTTGGTGGTTGCGTGGCTGGAGCATTGTGAGGAGGCTTCCTAGTTGATGTCTACGAGAACAGTGGATGTCGATTACAAGGAGGGCTTCAAATATCGATGACTACAGGAAAGGTGGCGTTGCTTGGCTCAAGGATCTCACGCTTGAAGGCCCGTAGCTATCGACTGAGTATAGCTTCATGGTGTCATCAATCGGTAGCAAATTCGTAAGGATCAAATGGTAAGCACGAACAAAGGTGACAAAATATAGATCGACGAGGAGAGAAACCGTCTTACCCGGAGTCTACCTTACTCAGGCCACAAAATAGGAGGTCCAAAGGCGCTCTTGGCCTGCAAGTGACGAAGGCTAAGCTACTATGTGCAACCTGCACTTCTGTGCTTACGATGAGCCCCCGTTTGTTTGTAACAGAGAGGGAGAACGTTAGAAGGAGGGAGGTTTTGTGTAGCTGTGGTAGGAGGCGACAGTTAGGTTTCACGTCTTATCAGGAAGGGTTTGGTGTCGAGGCAAGAGATCGGTATGGGGGTGAGCAAAGGATGTTGTCTCCGAATCTTTTGTTGTGTAAATCTTTTGTTGTGTAAATCTTCTCAGAAAGAAAGGTGATACCTTAGTAGGTAAGAAGATCCTTAAGATACGGCTGATAACGTGATGAACAAGTGAGGAGAAGGCCCTTCTATTGGGCTAGGTTGGCGTGCTCTTGGGCTTCTTGACGGGTACGTCCAATAGGTTGAATGAGGATGGCACTTCATTGTTGGGCCGGGCATGCAAACTTAGATACTTGAGCGAAAGGCTACCCACTAACAAGATGAAAACAGTCTTGGCAAGGAGCAAACAAGGTTGGTGTGGACATAGGTTTTACGTTGTAGTAGGAATGGTTTTGCGTGGAGGCAAGAGATCGGTATGGGTGTGGGATTGAATATTGTCTCCGGATCTTCTGCTATATTTGAAATCTGGTTGGTTACCTGCTGAAGAAGGGAGGAGAAGGTCCTCTTGCCGGGCTAGGTTCCCGTGCTCTTAGGCAGCTTTATGGGTACGCCCAACAAGTTGAATGAGGATGGCACTTCACTTTTGGGCCGGGCATGCAGGTGCAAATATGTGAGCGGAAAGGCTACCAAACAACAAGATGAAAATAGAATTGGAAAGGAGCAAACAAGGATGGTGTGGACATGGGTGGGATGGCTTGTCAAGAAGGCTCAAGGCCTTGTTTTGGTCTTGTAATGTAACACCCCAAGTTCTGAGAACTCGAAGCGTTAACGGCTAGGAACTCATAATGGGTCCCGACCCTGAGAGTAACAACAATAACATCGGATCTTGCAACAAGGCACAAATAAATTAAAATCAATACTTATATAAAATCCAAAGGTTTAACAAAGGGAAAAGAAAAAGACTCGCAGCCGAGTTCAACAACAAATTGAATGAACGATAACAGAAATATAAAACCGATCTCGTCCTATAATGTACGGGAACCCCGTCTCTAACCTGCAGGGCATTTACAACATCGGTATAAACCGTTAGCTAACATTATAGATATCAAAAAGACAATAAAGACACAAACACATATAAGAAAGTAAACACATAACATGCTCGCACACAGCCGATTATAATACACTTGGGCCAATTAAGGTATAAGGTTAGTCCTAGTCCGGTTTTTCGTTATAATAATAAAAAACAACACAAACACAACCAATACGGTCAAACCAATATACGGAATGCAACTAAGTAAGTCCAAGGGACTTACCTCACTCGAAGGTAAACACAAGGATATGCTACAACTCAGTTTCCCGAAGGAAAGAAAGAATGCCTGCTCAAATAAGGCATAACGAATAAGAAACGAACCTAAAGCTAGAAGTCTCCAACTTCTAGTCCCAACGATCTCTAAGAGATATCTAACAAGCTAGGGACACGATCCCTAGTCTTATAGGTAACCCAAAGAACAACATCAACACTCAGCTCATGGAAAAAAACGAGGAAACAAGGAAGGAAGCAACTCACCAAAGACCGGATCTATTACAGAGGAAACCGCGGGGGTGGTAGACAAGAGGCGCGGGGGCGGCACTGGCTTACAACCGCAGAGGCGGAGCTATGCAGACGCGGGGTTGGTATTGTGACATAACGGTCGTCGATGCTTCATTTTGATAGCAACTTCACAACAAAGAGACCAAAGCTTGATCCTTTGATTCAAACACGTAACTTCTCAACCAAAGGAGCCTGGAAACACACACGTATCAACAACGGAAGATCAACAAGAATCAAGACTCGATCTTGATTCATGTGAAGAAGAAGAAGAAACGAGAAAGAGAAAGAGAAACATAAGGGAGAGAAGCATGCAGAAGGCTCATGAACTTGAGAGAGACCAAAAGGAATAAAGACTTACACGTTTTTGTAGAAAATCACAAGGCTGCAGCTTTGCCCGAGGTTGAAGAAAACGTAAGCAAGAAGAGAAAAACGGAAGGGAAGGAGGATATTTATAGAGAACGGTTGGGAAAGAACGAAGGGAGGTCACTTTTGGGTTAGAAGATAGAAGGAAAGCCGGCCCATATCTTAGAAGATCGGATCTTCTAAGAAAGGAAGGAAATACAAACGGACGAAAACATATCGGGCGCGGTCTGGAGTCAACTACAGGGGCGGCCCCCTTCACCGCGGGGGTGGTGAAGGCAAAAACACGGTTGTTACATCAAATTCCCCTAAAAAGAAGTTTCGTCCCGAAACTTGCAACAAACCACAAGATCACATAACAATATAGCGGACACATTGATCAGAACTCATATTCTCTCGCGCGGCAACATAACTCAAAACGTCTTACAAGTGTACAACTTAACAAACAGAAACTGGAACTCAAACGTCTAGGCTACATGTATATCTGTAACACCCCAAGTTCTAGGAACCTGCAGTGCTACGGGCTAGGACCGCACAATGGGTCCTGACCCTTTGAGTAGCAACAGCAAACGGATCTTACAACAAGGCACAAACGAATGAAAATCAAAACTCAATATAAAACCAAAGGTTTAAACAAAAAAAAACACAATAGCTCCGCATCCGAGTTCAAAACAAAAGGGAAACAACAAAAGAAACAAAAACCCGATCCCGTCCTATAATGTACGGGAACCCCGGCTGACCACACCATCCGGATCACTCAGCAACATCCTGAACATGCGGAACATCTACAACGACGGTATAAAACGTTAGCTAAAATTCTAGACATTAGCAAGAGCGTAAAGGCAAAAACACACATAAGGTAAAGAAAACACATAGCATGCTTGCACACAACCGGTTATCATCTTTCATAAAGTTATCCATTACTAATTCAACTGCTTTTGTCACACGAGAATCTCCCAAAACTCGACTCCACTTCCGTCTACCAATAGGAATAAATCAGTACTATCCGTTACCTATGGGTCTGGGTTGCAAGAGCACATTCTAGTCTCCTATAGAACTAGACAAGTGTTCACCGCCCGGTTATAATACACTTGGGCTAGTTAAGGGTATTAAAGGGTGAATCCTATTCCGGTTATCCGCTATAAACAATAATAATAATAAAAATGCAAACAAGAAAAAATACTCAAACCAATATACGGAATGAAGCTAAGTAAGTCCAAGGGACTTACCTCACTCGAAGGTAACTCAACGATCAATGAACAACTCAGAGAACACTTAGTTTCCCTCAGGAAAGGAGCAAGGAAAGCCTGTTCACACAAGCATTAGGAATCAGGAACGAAACGGTTGCTAGAAGTCTATAACTTCTACTCTCAACAATCTCTAAGAGATCTCCACAAGTTAAGGGCGTAGCCTTAGTCTAACAGCAACTCAGGGAACAAGGAAAAACCAAAAGGATCAAGGAAAGGAACGGGGAAATCAAGGAAGGAAGCAACTCACCAAAGACGGAGTTACTGCAGAGAAAACCGCAGTGGCGGCTGGAACAGGCGCAGGGGCGTACGGCCGCGGGGGGGGGGCACAACAGAGGCGTGGGGGCGGTTTACAATGCAGAAGCGTTGTCGACTCCTTTGACAGCAAGGGCCAAAGCTTGCTCTTCTCAGTGCACAAACATGTCACAACTCAACCAAGAGAGCCTTTGAACATCAAAGGATCAACAACGGAACGCTCCACAAGAATCAAGGCTCAAGCTTGAAGCTTGATCCTTGGAGAAGAAGAAAAGAAAAGAACGAAGAAGAAATGAAACAAAAGGAGAAGGCATGCAACAACTATAAGAACGTGATGAAGAAACCAAAAGGGATGAACTTACACGTTTAAAAAGGTCGCAGGAAGCAAGGGAACGGCTGCAGCTCTTATGGTTGAAGAATACGTAAGCATGAAATGGGGAAAAGAGGAAAGGACGGGAATATATAGGGACAGGCTGGAAAGATAGATGGAAAGGGCGTCTAGGGTTAGAAAGAAGATAAGGAAACCGACCCATAAGATAGAATATCGGATATTCTATCTATGGAAGGAAGATAAAACGAACGAAAGAAAGATCGGGCGCGATCTATCGTCAGCCGCAAGGGCGGATCACCTCAGCCGCAGGGGCGGCCTTCTTCACCGCGGGGGCGGTGAAGGTAAAACTGGGGTCTTACATCAGATCCCTCGAAAAAGAAGTTTCTTCCCGAAACTTGCAAAATCCCAATGATCACAACAACACACAGAAACAGAACTGAACATATATATTCCCACTCGGGGCACATAACTCAAAACGTCACAAAAGCGTACGCAATGCAACAAAGGGAAAAACTGAAACAAACGACTATGCTAAAGGTGAATCCATCTCAGTGTAAAACTCCGGGTAGTTCCTCTGGATACTATCCTCTGTCTCTCAAGTCGCCTCAATAGCTCTTCGCATCGACCACTGTATCTTCATCATTAGCATGTCCTTCGAACGCAAGCGTCTCGTATTACGCTCCAAGACAGCCACCGGGTGCTCTACGAACGTGTGGTCTGGCTCGATCACTAGATCCTCATGACTGCCAATGTGTCTCGGGTCTTGTATGTACTCCCTAGGTAAGACACATGGAAGACTGGGTGAAACCCTCGAGTCTCGGTGGCAAAGCAAGTCTGTATGCTGCCTCTCCAACTCGCTCAATAATCTCAAACGGTCCGACATATCTGGGGCTCAACTTCCCCTTGACACCGAAACGTTTGACGCCTAATGTCGGTGATACCCTCAACCAAACCAGAGCTCCAACTCTGAACTCCAAAGGTCTGCGTCTCTTATATGCATAAGCCTTTTGTCGACTATTTGCTGCCAACATCCACTCTCGTATCACTGCTACGCGAGCCATGTCATCCTGAATCTGCTCAGGTGCTACTCTGCTAGCACTACTAGGCTCGTCCCAACACAATGGTGTACGGCATCTTTGTCCATATAAAGCCTCATAAGGAGCCATCCTGATCGATGTGTGCTAACTATTGTTATACGAGAACTCCACTAAGGGAAGGTGATCTGGCAACACATGTCCCTAGTCTAACACACAAGCTCTCAACATGCCCTCCAAAGTGTGGATGGTCCGCTCAGACTGACCATCGGTCTAAGGATGATAAGCGGTCGTAAACTGCAAACTCGTACCTAGGGCGGCATGAACCTACTGCCAGAACTTCGAAGTGAATCGTCCGTCTCTGTCAAAGACTATAGTCCTAGGTACTCCATGAAGTCTCACTATCAGTCTCGTGAACTCCTTTGTCAAGTGACTCACCGGCCATGTTTCCTTGATCGGAATGAAACGTGCGGTCTTCGTCAGTCGATCTACTATGACCTAGATAGCATCAAAACCATGACTTGGTCTCAAACCGGTAACAAAATCCATAGAGTTGTCCTCCCACTTCCATTGAGGAATGGGAAGTGGGTGTAGCTCGCCTCTTGGTCGATGATGCTCGATCTTGACCTGCTGACAACTCGCACAGTGAGCTACATATCTCGCAATATCTGGCTTCAGACTTCCCCACCAGAAAGAGCGTCTGATGTCTTGATACATCTTACTTGCACCGGGATGTACTGAGTAAGGTGAAGAGTGAGCCTCCTGAACGATCCTCTGTCTCAAATCTCGATCTCAAGGTACACAAACACGCTCCTGGCGTGTCAAAACTCCATCAGCACCAACTACAAACTGTAGGATGCCTCTCCTCAAGACATCCGGTCTTGGATCCGTGTCAAAGTTGGACAACTCTCCTGCTTCTGTCGGATTTCGGCCAACATATCAGGTACTATCTCCAAGGTGGACAACTGACTGTCGGAATCCGGGAAGAGATATCCATCTCTAGCCATGCAAGATCTCGCTGTAAATGTGGTTGAGCTGTCAACCTAGCGATTTCCATCTCCCGGGGAGTCTTCCTACTAAGGGCGTCAGCTACCATATTCGCCTTTCCCAGGTGGTATAAGATTTCAAGATCAAAGTCCTTGATCAACTCCAACTATCTGCGCTGGTGGTTATTCAACTCCCGATGAGTCAATGTGTACTTCAGACTCTTATGGTTTGTGAAAATTTGACACGTACCTCCGTACAGATAATGCCTCCGAATCTTCAAAACGTGAACCACATTAGCCAAATCAAGATCATGGGTAGGGTAATTCTCCTCGTACGTCTTCAACTGTCGAGACGCGTAAGCAATCACCTGACCCCTCTTCATCAGAACACATCCAAAGCCCAGCTTGGATGCGTCACTGTAAACCACAAAATCCTCAATGCCCTCTGGTTGAGCTAGGATAGGAGTAGAGGCAAACCTCTTTTTCAGCTCCTCAAACCTCTACAGGCACGGCTCTTTGAACCTCGTAGACTTCCGCAGCAAGGAAGTGAGCGGTTGGGCGATAACTAAAAAGCCCTCAACAAAACGCCTGTAGTAGCCCGGCAATCCTAAGAAGTTGTGAACCTCCTTGACGTTCTTAGGTGGCGGCCAACAAGCTACTGACACAATCATCGCCGGATCTACCTTGATCCCTTCAGCTGAAACAATGTGACCAAGAAATGCCACCTCGGACATCCAAAAATCACACTTAGAGAGCTTGGCGTAGAGCTCTCTATCCTGTAAGACGTGAAGAACGATCCTTAAGTGTCCAGCATGCTCCTCTCTACTGCGAGAGTAAACCAGAATGTCGTCGATGAAGACAACTACAAACTGGTCTAGAAAGTCGATGAAGATGTTATTCATCAACTCCATGAAGACTGCGGGCGCATTCGTGAGCCTGAATGGCATCACCACAAACTTGTAGTGTCCATATCTAGTCCAAAATGCCATCTTGGCTACGTCCTGCTCTCTCACCCTCACCTAGTGATATCCAGATCTCAGATCGATCCTCGAAAACACTGAAGCTCCATGCAGCTGATCCAAAAGATCATCGATACGGGACAATGGGTACTTGTTCTTGATCGTCACCTTGTTCAGCTCTCGGTAGTCGATGCATAACCTCATTCACCCGTCTTTCTTCCTGACGAAGAGAACTGGTGCGCCCTAAGGAGATACACTAGGGAGGATGAAGCCCTTCTCTACTAAGTCCTCGAGCTGCTTCTTCAACTAAAGCATCTTGATAGGCGATGATGACATGAATTATGTATCATCATATTCATGCATATTGTAAAAGATTGTCTCAGTTTAACTTGCAATTAGAGAGATTTTGTATGACTTTTATGTTCTATTCAATCAATTGTCGGAAATAGAGGTCTACACAAGATTTTGATGAATTGTAGGTAAATGGAGCGGAATTGGAAGCAAAAAATGGAGCAAGAAGCATCTAAGGATGTTAAGGGAGCTAAAGGAGTCTTAAAAGAATCACAAAGAGCTAAGGAATGGCAAAGGAGAAGCATAGAAGACGAACCAAAGGAAGAGCACTTTCTGTTGAAGAAAATCCTGCCAATATATACATAAATCGGACGATTTTCATACCCTGAAATCGAACGGTTTTGCACCAAAATCGACTGGGTTGATTTTCTTCACGATTCGGCCAAATGGAAAGACGACACAAAGCCCAATTAATTTGGGCTAGAGGAGAGTTTTGCCAAACGGCCCATCTGCAAGAAGGTATAGAAGAGAACCCTAGGAACGAAGACGAGGAGGCCGCACTGGAAAATCTTTACACGTTTTGGAGAAATCAAGGATTCTTGGAGAGAGATTGAAGAGCTTTTGCCGGAAAGTTATTCTTGATCTTTGATTGTGAGATTTCTTCATCCATTGCATTGTTTGTGGTTTGTGAACACGAAATTGAGTTGTTTGATAGATACATTGAGCAGATTTGACGATTGTTTTACAGATTTGAAAGTTATCGATTTTTCCGTTCAAGATTTGGTTTTTTACGATATCTTTTTCAATAATTAATTTGATTCGATTCTGAAAATGGTTGGCTAAAAACCTTGTGATTCTGGGGAGAATAGTTGATGATTAAGGCTTAGATGATGATAGACTGAACTCATTCAAACATTAGGACCCTGAGAATTTAGATTTTAGTTTTGTGACAAACAGGAAAATCGGACTGTTCTTGAGGAAAATCGGCTGATTTTTCTTATGAACAGCACGATTTATTCTTCTGACGAACTTCAATTGAACTAATCTTTAATCAAAACTAATCCTTGTCTTAATCCCAATCTTGATTAACCTTTCTACCCTCTAATTGAATGTATGAAGGCACTTCAAACCTGTTTCTACATTTAATAGATTAAGATCGTAAGATTTGGGTAATAAAGAGATTCAACATCCTTTATTAAGAAATTAATTGTGCTTTCTAATCTTTACTTTGGAGAGTCATATCCTGGAGTTTTAGATAGTTAGTCTAAACATAATTCTCATCTTTAGATCTTTCTATATTGCAGCCTCAACAACCCTTATAGAGAGAACCTATAGATTAGTCATATAGGTTTCGGAACTTCACCGTACGAATCCTACCTTTGAACATTTAATCTTGGCAATATAAATTGATGACTTAGATTCGTTGTATGTTCGAGAGGATGTTGATATGATGCTAGACAGAGCTGGGTTGAGACAGTTTGCTACGATTAGGGAGGATGCTTATAGAGAGAACACCCTAGAATTCCTTAGCACGTTTGAGCACGACCTTAGGGAAAGGATGGTCTCTTTCCGCCTCATGAGCCAAAACCACACTATGTCCATTGACACTTTTGGCGACTTGTTTGGTTTCTCTTATTCAGATGCAGGCACATTTGCTAGAGGTCTCAGTGCTAGTGATTTTTGGGAGGCTATTTCCGTAGGTGAGTACGGAGGAGACAAGTGGAGAACCGGAAACTCCAAGGAGACAAGTATGTACAACCTTTCCTTTAAGGTAGTGCATAGGATACTTAGCGAGAGTTTATTTGCCCGGACAGAGACTCCGCAGAAGCTCAAGGCTGATGAGCTTTTTATCCTCTATTGCATGACATCCACGCTCACCACTCCCGTCATTGCCACCATGCTTGCTGACTATCTAGGAAAGATAGCCAACAAAGCTAAGGGCGATATTTGTGCAGGAGGTCTTGTCACTCATGTGGCAAAGACCATGGGTTATGACTTCTCGGGATGCACTCTAGCTGAGAGTGCCCTTCCTTTAGGCTCACAGAGGTTGGTGGTTCGACAGGTCTTGATTCCTCGAGGGAGAGGAACTCTTCATGTGCCGATGCCATGGCACAGGGATCCAAAGAAGAAGCCATCCGAGATCATATGGAAATCCGAATACACCATTCGGAACAAGAGGAACTGGAAGGAGACCTTTGAGGCGATGCTTGAGGAGTTCTCACCTCCTACTTATTATGATGATGATGCAGGTGACTCAGAGGAGGAGGATGAGGATGGAGGACAGGAGACCATGCTCGAGTTTGAGAGTGATACTCATAGCGGACATGCTACGGATGCCATGGACACGGATACTCATGGTGTAGGACCGAGCAGGACTAGTAGGCAGGATGAGGAGACGGAGGATGACATACAGCCACCTCGACATTCTTATGCACATGCTCCAGGCCCTAGACGAGGACGCCGAGCTCCACGCCACTTCAGGGAGCTAGTCACTAGCTTCCAGAGCCTCAGCACCGACTACCGTACCCTCCGCACCGATTATGACACCCTGAACACTCAGTTCAGGAACTACAGGGAGGAGACGGACGCTAGGCATTCATCCTATGATGGCCAGATGAGAGACATGTACTACCACCAGTTCGGCCACTTCTACGACCCTAGCGCACCGATGTATCCCTATCCACCACCTCCACCACCGACA
>BSUD01000005.1:100820448-100883785 GCA_033239045.1 Fagopyrum esculentum
TGCATCAAGGGTTTGAGGCATCTCGAAATTGAGAAACGCCGATCTCCTAGGCTTCGGTTTTTGTGCACCGCTGTCCATACTCTCAAAAAGTAAAGTATAATGAAAGCAAAGCTTTCTACATGCGAAGCATGTGCGGTGAAGAAAATTCTTGAAGGTGTTATGTGTTCCTCTTTCCCGGATTAGCACCACAATTACCAAAAAGAACCCCTTCCCTTGACACGTTTCTTGAACCTTTTCTTTGATTGAAGACCTTGAGACTTTTATGCATATGTGTAAGACTTCATGGCTTAGATTTGTTTGACTTTGATTACCTCTACACCTTTATCATGTTCTTTATTTGTGCTTTCAAGAAAGAAAAAGGAGGTTAGTTCATCTTAACTACTATTGATACTTGCTTTGCCTTTTTATTCCTTGAAATATCACTTTGAGGGTGATCCAATAAGAAGAAGCACTACCAAAAGAAGAGTTTTTGAGTTTTCATACATATATAATCCATGGCATCTTTTGTTCTAAATTTGAGTCTTGCTTAGGGACAAGCATGAGGCAAGTATGAGGTATTTTGATGACATGAATTATGTATCATCATATTCATGCATATTGTAAAAGATTGTCTCAGTTTACCTTGCAATTAGAGAGATTTTGTATGACTTTTATGTTCTATTCAATCAATTGTCGGAAATAGAGGTCTACACAAGATTTTGATGAATTGTAGGTAAATGGAGCGGAATTGGAAGCAAAAAATAGAGCAAGAAGCATCTAAGGATGTTAAGGGAGCTAAAGGAGTCTTAAAAGAATCACAAAGAGCTAAGGAATTGCAAAGGAGAAGCATAGAAGACGAACCAAAGGAAGAGCACTTTCTGTTGAAGAAAATCCTGCCAATATATACATAAATCGGACGATTTTCATACCCTGAAATCGAACGGTTTTGCACCAAAATCAACTGGGTCGATTTTCTTCACGATTCGGCCAAATGGAAAGACGACACAAAGCCCAATTAATTTGGGCTAGAGGAGAGTTTTGCCAAACGGCCCATCTGCAAGAAGGTATAGAAGAGAACCCTAGGAACGAAGACGAGGAGGCCGCACTGGAAAATCTTTACACGTTTTGGAGAAATCAAGTATTCTTGGAGAGAGATTGAAGAGCTTTTGCCGGAAAGTTATTCTTGATCTTTGATTGTGAGATTTCTTCATCCATTGCATTGTTTGTGGTTTGTGAACACGAAATTGAGTTGTTTGATAGATACATTGAGCAGATTTGACGATTGTTTTACAGATTTGAAAGTTATCGATTTTTCCGTTCAAGATTTGGTTTCTTTACGATATCTTTTTCAATAATTAATTTGATTCGATTCTGAAAATGGTTGGCTAAAAACCTTGTGATTCTGGGGAGAATAGTTGATGATTAAGGCTTAGATGATGATAGACTGAACTCATTCAAACATTAGGACCCTGAGAATTTAGATTTTAGTTTTGCGACAAACAGGAAAATCGGACTGTTCTTGAGGAAAATCGACCGATTTTTCTTATGAACAGCACGATTTATTCTTCTGACGAACTTTAATTGAACTAATCTTTAATCAAAACTAATCCTTGTCTTAATCCCAATCTTGATTAACCTTTCTACCCTCTAATTGAATGTATGAAGGCACTTCAAACCTGTTTCTACATTTAATAGATTAAGATCGTAAGATTTGGGTAATAAAGAGATTCAACATCCTTTATTAAGAAATTAATTGTGCTTTCTAATCTTTACTTTGGAGAGTCATATCCTGGAGTTTTAGATAGTTAGTCTAAACATAATTCTCATCTTTAGATCTTTCTATATTACAGCCTCAACAACCCTTATAGAGAGAACCTATAGATTAGTCATATAGGTTTCGGAACTTCACCGTACGAATCCTACCTTTGAACATTTAATCTTGGCAATATAAATTGATGACTTAGATTCGTTGTATGTTCGAGAGGATGTTGATATGATGCTAGACAGAGCTGGGTTGAGACAGTTTGCTACGATTAGGGAGGATGCTTATAGAGAGATCACCCTAGAATTCCTTAGCACGTTTGAGCACGACCTTAGGGAAAGGATGGTCACTTTCCGCCTCATGAGCCAAAACCACACTATGTCCATTGACACTTTTGGCGACTTGTTTGGTTTCTCTTATTCAGATGCAGGCACATTTGCTAGAGGTCTCAGTGCTAGTGATTTTTGGGAGGCTATTTCCGTAGGTGAGTACGGAGGAGACAAGTGGAGACCCGGAAACTCCAAGGAGACAAGTATGTACAACCTTTACTTTAAGGTAGTGCATAGGATACTTAGCGAGAGTTTATTTGCCCGGACAGAGACTCCGCAGAAGCTCAAGGCTGATGAGCTTTTTATCCTCTATTGCATGACATCCACGCTCACCACTCCCGTCATTGCCACCATGCTTGCTGACTATCTAGGAAAGATAGCCAACAAAGCTAAGGGCGATATTTGTGCAGGAGGTCTTGTCACTCATGTGGCAAAGACCATGGGTTATGACTTCTCGGGATGCACTCTAGCTGAGAGTGCCCTTCCTTTAGGCTCACAGAGGTTGGTGGTTCGACAGGTCTTGATTCCTCGAGGGAGAGGAACTCTTCATGTGCCGATGCCATGGCACAGGGATCCAAAGAAGAAGCCATCCGAGATCATATGGAAATCCGAATACACCATTCGGAACAAGAGGAACTGGAAGGAGACCTTTGAGGCGATGCTTGAGGAGTTCTCACCTCCTACTTATTATGATGATGATGCAGGTGACTCAGAGGAGGAGGATGAGGATGGAGGACAGGAGACCATGCTCGAGTTTGAGAGTGATACTCATAGCGGACATGCTACGGATGCCATGGACACGGATACTCATGGTGTAGGACCGAGCAGGACTAGTAGGCAGGATGAGGAGACGGAGGATGACATACAGCCACCTCGACATTCTTATGCACATGCTCCAGGCCCTAGACGAGGACGCCGAGCTCCACGCCACTTCAGGGAGCTAGTCACTAGCTTCCAGAGCCTCAGCACCGACTACCGTACCCTCCGCACCGATTATGACACCCTGAACACTCAGTTCAGGAACTACAGGGAGGAGACGGACGCTAGGCATTCATCCTATGATGGCCAGATGAGGGACATGTACTACCACCAGTTCGGCCACTTCTACGACCCTAGCGCACCGATGTATCCCTATCCACCACCTCCACCACCGACAGAGGATTGAGCTTCCACTCCTTTTACATTGTAAGTATTTTTCTCCTCTCTATGCTTGATTTTTCACATTGGGGACAATGTGGATGTCAAGTATGGGGTGGGGGTACTTACAATACCTTATGTCTCACTTTAGCACTTTATGTACTTTCCACTACTCTTGACAATTTGGCTTGTAATAACTCTTGCACTACTTGCTTTCTATTATGACACTTGCATTTGCATGATCTATTTCAAAACCTATGAATTTTCAAAAAAAAAAAAAAAAAATTTTTAGTGCTTCTTATATGGAAATGACCTCTATGATGAGAATTGTGTATATAGATAGGCAAAGAGATGCTTAGTTATGTTGAGATATTGATTATTGCATGAATAAGTTCACTTTTGTTTCTTGAACACATAAATAAGTTATATGATTTAGTTGTTTTGATAAGAGAATGAAATAATAGTCGAAGCTATATTGCAAGTTCTTTTACATCATTTAAGGATGACTAAGGCAATTCACTTCTTTTCTTTTCTCATGTCTTGATCATGCTAGCTCCTCAATGAAATATGTAACCCTCCTTTTACCATCCGGGAATTAGGATAGGTGATTGAAAAAGGCATGTTTGATGTGGGAGGGCCAAGAAAAATGTATTGAAAAAGTGCAAAATTTCATAAGTTTGGGGACGTTGAACATGAGGATGAGTAACTCGGCACCATTCACATAGCCGGGTGTTTGTGTCTTGCCAAAGTCCGATTGAACGACAAGTCCTAACGGGATATGGTATGTGCATCAAGGGTTTGAGGCATCTCGAAATTGAGAAACGCCGATCTCCTAGGCTTCGGTTTTTGTGCACCGCTGTCCATACTCTCAAAAAGTAAAGTATAATGAAAGCAAAGCTTTCTACATGCGAAGCATGTGCGGTGAAGAAAATTCTTGAAGGTGTTATGTGTTCCTCTTTCCCGGATTAGCACCACAATTACCAAAAAGAACCCCTTCCCTTGACACGTTTCTTGAACCTTTTCTTTGATTGAAGACCTTGAGACTTTTATGCATATGTGTAAGACTTCATGGCTTAGATTTGTTTGACTTTGATTACCTCTACACCTTTATCATGTTCTTTATTTGTGCTTTCAAGAAAGAAAAAGGAGGTTAGTTCATCTTAACTACTATTGATACTTGCTTTGCCTTTTTATTCCTTGAAATATCACTTTGAGGGTGATCCAATAAGAAGAAGCACTACCAAAAGAAGAGTTTTTGAGTTTTCATACATATATAATCCATGGCATCTTTTGTTCTAAATTTGAGTCTTGCTTAGGGACAAGCATGAGGCAAGTATGAGGTATTTTGATGACATGAATTATGTATCATCATATTCATGCATATTGTAAAAGATTGTCTCAGTTTACCTTGCAATTAGAGAGATTTTGTATGACTTTTATGTTCTATTCAATCAATTGTCGGAAATAGAGGTCTACACAAGATTTTGATGAATTGTAGGTAAATGGAGCGGAATTGGAAGCAAAAAATGGAGCAAGAAGCATCTAAGGATGTTAAGGGAGCTAAAGGAGTCTTAAAAGAATCACAAAGAGCTAAGGAATTGCAAAGGAGAAGCATAGAAGACGAACCAAAGGAAGAGCACTTTCTGTTGAAGAAAATCCTGCCAATATATACATAAATCGGACGATTTTCATACCCTGAAATCGAACGGTTTTGCACCAAAATCGACTGGGTCGATTTTCTTCACGATTCGGCCAAATGGAAAGACGACACAAAGCCCAATTAATTTGGGCTAGAGGAGAGTTTTGCCAAACGGCCCATCTGCAAGAAGGTATAGAAGAGAACCCTAGGAACGAAGACGAGGAGGCCGCACTGGAAAATCTTTACACGTTTTGGAGAAATCAAGTATTCTTGGAGAGAGATTGAAGAGCTTTTGCCGGAAAGTTATTCTTGATCTTTGATTGTGAGATTTCTTCATCCATTGCATTGTTTGTGGTTTGTGAACACGAAATTGAGTTGTTTGATAGATACATTGAGTAGATTTGACGATTGTTTTACAGATTTGAAAGTTATCGATTTTTCCGTTCAAGATTTGGTTTCTTTACGATATCTTTTTCAATAATTAATTTGATTCGATTCTGAAAATGGTTGGCTAAAAACCTTGTGATTCTGGGGAGAATAGTTGATGATTAAGGCTTAGATGATGATAGACTGAACTCATTCAAACATTAGGACCCTGAGAATTTAGATTTTAGTTTTGCGACAAACAGGAAAATCGGACTGTTCTTGAGGAAAATCGGCCGATTTTTCTTATGAACAGCACGATTTAATCTTCTGACGAACTTTAATTGAACTAATCTTTAATCAAAACTAATCCTTGTCTTAATCCCAATCTTGATTAACCTTTCTACCCTCTAATTGAATGTATGAAGGCACTTCAAACCTGTTTCTACATTTAATAGATTAAGATCGTAAGATTTGGGTAATAAAGAGATTCAACATCCTTTATTAAGAAATTAATTGTGCTTTCTAATCTTTACTTTGGAGAGTCATATCCTGGAGTTTTAGATAGTTAGTCTAAACATAATTCTCATCTTTAGATCTTTCTATATTACAGCCTCAACAACCCTTATAGAGAGAACCTATAGATTAGTCATATAGGTTTCGGAACTTCACCGTACGAATCCTACCTTTGAACATTTAATCTTGGCAATATAAATTGATGACTTAGATTCGTTGTATGTTCGAGAGGATGTTGATATGATGCTAGACAGAGCTGGGTTGAGACAGTTTGCTACGATTAGGGAGGATGCTTATAGAGAGAACACCCTAGAATTCCTTAGCACGTTTGAGCACGACCTTAGGGAAAGGATGGTCTCTTTCCGCCTCATGAGCCAAAACCACACTATGTCCATTGACACTTTTGGCGACTTGTTTGGTTTCTCTTATTCAGATGCAGGCACATTTGCTAGAGGTCTCAGTGCTAGTGATTTTTGGGAGGCTATTTCCGTAGGTGAGTACGGAGGAGACAAGTGGAGAACCGGAAACTCCAAGGAGACAAGTATGTACAACCTTTCCTTTAAGGTAGTGCATAGGATACTTAGCGAGAGTTTATTTGCCCGGACAGAGACTCCGCAGAAGCTCAAGGCTGATGAGCTTTTTATCCTCTATTGCATGACATCCACGCTCACCACTCCCGTCATTGCCACCATGCTTGCTGACTATCTAGGAAAGATAGCCAACAAAGCTAAGGGCGATATTTGTGCAGGAGGTCTTGTCACTCATGTGGCAAAGACCATGGGTTATGACTTCTCGGGATGCACTCTAGCTGAGAGTGCCCTTCCTTTAGGCTCACAGAGGTTGGTGGTTCGACAGGTCTTGATTCCTCGAGGGAGAGGAACTCTTCATGTGCCGATGCCATGGCACAGGGATCCAAAGAAGAAGCCATCCGAGATCATATGGAAATCCGAATACACCATTCGGAACAAGAGGAACTGGAAGGAGACCTTTGAGGCGATGCTTGAGGAGTTCTCACCTCCTACTTATTATGATGATGATGCAGGTGACTCAGAGGAGGAGGATGAGGATGGAGGACAGGAGACCATGCTCGAGTTTGAGAGTGATACTCATAGCGGACATGCTACGGATGCCATGGACACGGATACTCATGGTGTAGGACCGAGCAGGACTAGTAGGCAGGATGAGGAGACGGAGGATGACATACAGCCACCTCGACATTCTTATGCACATGCTCCAGGCCCTAGACGAGGACGCCGAGCTCCACGCCACTTCAGGGAGCTAGTCACTAGCTTCCAGAGCCTCAGCACCGACTACCGTACCCTCCGCACCGATTATGACACCCTGAACACTCAGTTCAGGAACTACAGGGAGGAGACGGACGCTAGGCATTCATCCTATGATGGCCAGATGAGAGACATGTACTACCACCAGTTCGGCCACTTCTACGACCCTAGCGCACCGATGTATCCCTATCCACCACCTCCACCACCGACAGAGGATTGAGCTTCCACTCCTTTTACATTGTAAGTATTTTTCTCCTCTCTATGCTTGATTTTTCACATTGGGGACAATGTGGATGTCAAGTATGGGGTGGGGGTACTTACAATACCTTATGTTTCACTTCAGCACTTTATGCACTTTCCACTACTCTTGACATTTTGGCTTGTAATAACTCTTGCACTACTTGCTTTCCATTATGACACTTGCATTTGCATGATCTATTTCAAAACCTATGAATTTTCAAAAAAAAAAAAAAAAAATTTTTAGTGCTTCTTATATGGAAATGACCTCTATGATGAGAATTGTGTATATAGATAGGCAAAGAGATGCTTAGTTATGTTGAGATATTGATTATTGCATGAATAAGTTCACTTTTGTTTCTTGAACACATAAATAAGTTATATGATTTAGTTGTTTTGATAAGAGAATGAAATAATAGTCGAAGCTATATTGCAAGTTCTTTTACATCATTTAAGGATGACTAAGGCAATTCACTTCTTTTCTTTTCTCATGTCTTGATCATGCTAGCTCCTCAATGAAATATGTAACCCTCCTTTTACCATCCGGGAATTAGGATAGGTGATTGAAAAAGGCATGTTTGATGTGGGAGGGCCAAGAAAAATGTATTGAAAAAGTGCAAAATTTCATAAGTTTGGGGACGTTGAACATGAGGATGAGTAACTCGGCACCATTCACATAGCCGGGTGTTTGTGTCTTGCCAAAGTCCGATTGAACAACAAGTCCTAACGGGATATGGTATGTGCATCAAGGGTTTGAGGCATCTCGAAATTGAGAAACGCCGATCTCCTAGGCTTCGGTTTTTGTGCACCGCTGTCCATACTCTCAAAAAGTAAAGTATAATGAAAGCAAAGCTTTCTACATGCGAAGCATGTGCGGTGAAGAAAATTCTTGAAGGTGTTATGTGTTCCTCTTTCCCGGATTAGCACCACAATTACCAAAAAGAACCCCTTCCCTTGACACGTTTCTTGAACCTTTTCTTTGATTGAAGACCTTGAGACTTTTATGCATATGTGTAAGACTTCATGGCTTAGATTTGTTTGACTTTGATTACCTCTACACCTTTATCATGTTCTTTATTTGTGCTTTCAAGAAAGAAAAAGGAGGTTAGTTCATCTTAACTACTATTGATACTTGCTTTGCCTTTTTATTCCTTGAAATATCACTTTGAGGGTGATCCAATAAGAAGAAGCACTACCAAAAGAAGAGTTTTTGAGTTTTCATACATATATAATCCATGGCATCTTTTGTTCTAAATTTGAGTCTTGCTTAGGGACAAGCATGAGGCAAGTATGAGGTATTTTGATGACATGAATTATGTATCATCATATTCATGCATATTGTAAAAGATTGTCTCAGTTTACCTTGCAATTAGAGAGATTTTGTATGACTTTTATGTTCTATTCAATCAATTGTCGGAAATAGAGGTCTACACAAGATTTTGATGAATTGTAGGTAAATGGAGCGGAATTGGAAGCAAAAAATAGAGCAAGAAGCATCTAAGGATGTTAAGGGAGCTAAAGGAGTCTTAAAAGAATCACAAAGAGCTAAGGAATTGCAAAGGAGAAGCATAGAAGACGAACCAAAGGAAGAGCACTTTCTGTTGAAGAAAATCCTGCCAATATATACATAAATCGGACGATTTTCATACCCTGAAATCGAACGGTTTTGCACCAAAATCAACTGGGTCGATTTTCTTCACGATTCGGCCAAATGGAAAGACGACACAAAGCCCAATTAATTTGGGCTAGAGGAGAGTTTTGCCAAACGGCCCATCTGCAAGAAGGTATAGAAGAGAACCCTAGGAACGAAGACGAGGAGGCCGCACTGGAAAATCTTTACACGTTTTGGAGAAATCAAGTATTCTTGGAGAGAGATTGAAGAGCTTTTGCCGGAAAGTTATTCTTGATCTTTGATTGTGAGATTTCTTCATCCATTGCATTGTTTGTGGTTTGTGAACACGAAATTGAGTTGTTTGATAGATACATTGAGCAGATTTGACGATTGTTTTACAGATTTGAAAGTTATCGATTTTTCCGTTCAAGATTTGGTTTCTTTACGATATCTTTTTCAATAATTAATTTGATTCGATTCTGAAAATGGTTGGCTAAAAACCTTGTGATTCTGGGGAGAATAGTTGATGATTAAGGCTTAGATGATGATAGACTGAACTCATTCAAACATTAGGACCCTGAGAATTTAGATTTTAGTTTTGCGACAAACAGGAAAATCGGACTGTTCTTGAGGAAAATCGACCGATTTTTCTTATGAACAGCACGATTTATTCTTCTGACGAACTTTAATTGAACTAATCTTTAATCAAAACTAATCCTTGTCTTAATCCCAATCTTGATTAACCTTTCTACCCTCTAATTGAATGTATGAAGGCACTTCAAACCTGTTTCTACATTTAATAGATTAAGATCGTAAGATTTGGGTAATAAAGAGATTCAACATCCTTTATTAAGAAATTAATTGTGCTTTCTAATCTTTACTTTGGAGAGTCATATCCTGGAGTTTTAGATAGTTAGTCTAAACATAATTCTCATCTTTAGATCTTTCTATATTACAGCCTCAACAACCCTTATAGAGAGAACCTATAGATTAGTCATATAGGTTTCGGAACTTCACCGTACGAATCCTACCTTTGAACATTTAATCTTGGCAATATAAATTGATGACTTAGATTCGTTGTATGTTCGAGAGGATGTTGATATGATGCTAGACAGAGCTGGGTTGAGACAGTTTGCTACGATTAGGGAGGATGCTTATAGAGAGATCACCCTAGAATTCCTTAGCACGTTTGAGCACGACCTTAGGGAAAGGATGGTCACTTTCCGCCTCATGAGCCAAAACCACACTATGTCCATTGACACTTTTGGCGACTTGTTTGGTTTCTCTTATTCAGATGCAGGCACATTTGCTAGAGGTCTCAGTGCTAGTGATTTTTGGGAGGCTATTTCCGTAGGTGAGTACGGAGGAGACAAGTGGAGACCCGGAAACTCCAAGGAGACAAGTATGTACAACCTTTCCTTTAAGGTAGTGCATAGGATACTTAGCGAGAGTTTATTTGCCTGGACAGAGACTCCGCAGAAGCTCAAGGCTGATGAGCTTTTTATCCTCTATTGCATGACATCCACGCTCACCACTCCCGTCATTGCCACCATGCTTGCTGACTATCTAGGAAAGATAGCCAACAAAGCTAAGGGCGATATTTGTGCAGGAGGTCTTGTCACTCATGTGGCAAAGACCATGGGTTATGACTTCTCGGGATGCACTCTAGCTGAGAGTGCCCTTCCTTTAGGCTCACAGAGGTTGGTGGTTCGACAGGTCTTGATTCCTCGAGGGAGAGGAACTCTTCATGTGCCGATGCCATGGCACAGGGATCCAAAGTAGAAGCCATCCGAGATCATATGGAAATCCGAATACACCATTCGGAACAAGAGGAACTGGAAGGAGACCTTTGAGGCGATGCTTGAGGAGTTCTCACCTCCTACTTATTATGATGATGATGCAGGTGACTCAGAGGAGGAGGATGAGGATGGAGGACAGGAGACCATGCTCGAGTTTGAGAGTGATACTCATAGCGGACATGCTACGGATGCCATGGACACGGATACTCATGGTGTAGGACCGAGCAGGACTAGTAGGCAGGATGAGGAGACGGAGGATGACATACAGCCACCTCGACATTCTTATGCACATGCTCCAGGCCCTAGACGAGGACGCCGAGCTCCACGCCACTTCAGGGAGCTAGTCACTAGCTTCCAGAGCCTCAGCACCGACTACCGTACCCTCCGCACCGATTATGACACCCTGAACACTCAGTTCAGGAACTACAGGGAGGAGACGGACGCTAGGCATTCATCCTATGATGGCCAGATGAGAGACATGTACTACCACCAGTTCGGCCACTTCTACGACCCTAGCGCACCGATGTATCCCTATCCACCACCTCCACCACCGACAGAGGATTGAGCTTCCACTCCTTTTACATTGTAAGTATTTTTCTCCTCTCTATGCTTGATTTTTCACATTGGGGACAATGTGGATGTCAAGTATGGGGTGGGGGTACTTACAATACCTTATGTTTCACTTCAGCACTTTATGCACTTTCCACTACTCTTGACATTTTGGCTTGTAATAACTCTTGCACTACTTGCTTTCCATTATGACACTTGCATTTGCATGATCTATTTCAAAACCTATGAATTTTCAAAAAAAAAAAAAAAAAATTTTTAGTGCTTCTTATATGGAAATGACCTCTATGATGAGAATTGTGTATATAGATAGGCAAAGAGATGCTTAGTTATGTTGAGATATTGATTATTGCATGAATAAGTTCACTTTTGTTTCTTGAACACATAAATAAGTTATATGATTTAGTTGTTTTGATAAGAGAATGAAATAATAGTCGAAGCTATATTGCAAGTTCTTTTACATCATTTAAGGATGACTAAGGCAATTCACTTCTTTTCTTTTCTCATGTCTTGATCATGCTAGCTCCTCAATGAAATATGTAACCCTCCTTTTACCATCCGGGAATTAGGATAGGTGATTGAAAAAGGCATGTTTGATGTGGGAGGGCCAAGAAAAATGTATTGAAAAAGTGCAAAATTTCATAAGTTTGGGGACATTGAACATGAGGATGAGTAACTCGGAACCATTCACATAGCCGGGTGTTTGTGTCTTGCCAAAGTCCGATTGAACGACAAGTCCTAACGGGATATGGTATGTGCATCAAGGGTTTGAGGCATCTCGAAATTGAGAAACGCCGATCTCCTAGGCTTCGGTTTTTGTGCACCGCTGTCCATACTCTCAAAAAGTAAAGTATAATGAAAGCAAAGCTTTCTACATGCGAAGCATGTGCGGTGAAGAAAATTCTTGAAGGTGTTATGTGTTCCTCTTTCCCGGATTAGCACCACAATTACCAAAAAGAACCCCTTCCCTTGACACGTTTCTTGAACCTTTTCTTTGATTGAAGACCTTGAGACTTTTATGCATATGTGTAAGACTTCATGGCTTAGATTTGTTTGACTTTGATTACCTCTACACCTTTATCATGTTCTTTATTTGTGCTTTCAAGAAAGAAAAAGGAGGTTAGTTCATCTTAACTACTATTGATACTTGCTTTGCCTTTTTATTCTTTGAAATATCACTTTGAGGGTGATCCAATAAGAAGAAGCACTACCAAAAGAAGAGTTTTTGAGTTTTCATACATATATAATCCATGACATCTTTTGTTCTAAATTTGAGTCTTGCTTAGGGACAAGCATGAGGCAAGTATGGGGTATTTTGATGACATGAATTATGTATCATCATATTCATGCATATTGTAAAAGATTGTCTCAGTTTACCTTGCAATTAGAGAGATTTTGTATGACTTTTATGTTCTATTCAATCAATTGTCGGAAATAGAGGTCTACACAAGATTTTGATGAATTGTAGGTAAATGGAGCGGAATTGGAAGCAAAAAATGGAGCAAGAAGCATCTAAGGATGTTAAGGGAGCTAAAGGAGTCTTAAAAGAATCACAAAGAGCTAAGGAATTGCAAAGGAGAAGCATAGAAGACGAACCAAAGGAAGAGCACTTTCTGTTGAAGAAAATCCTGCCAATATATACATAAATCGGACGATTTTCATACCCTGAAATCGAACGGTTTTGCACCAAAATCGACTGGGTCGATTTTCTTCACGATTCGGCCAAATGGAAAGACGACACAAAGCCCAATTAATTTGGGCTAGAGGAGAGTTTTGCCAAACGGCCCATCTGCAAGAAGGTATAGAAGAGAACCCCAGGAACGAAGACGAGGAGGCCGCACTGGAAAATCTTTACACGTTTTGGAGAAATCAAGGATTCTTGGAGAGAGATTGAAGAGCTTTTGCCGGAAAGTTATTCTTGATCTTTGATTGTGAGATTTCTTCATCCATTGCATTGTTTGTGGTTTGTGAACACGAAATTGAGTTGTTTGATAGATACATTGAGCAGATTTGACGATTGTTTTACAGATTTGAAAGTTATCGATTTTTCCGTTCAAGATTTGGTTTCTTTACGATATCTTTTTCAATAATTAATTTGATTCGATTCTGAAAATGGTTGGCTAAAAACCTTGTGATTCTGGGGAGAATAGTTGATGATTAAGGCTTAGATGATGATAGACTGAACTCATTCAAACATTAGGACCCTGAGAATTTAGATTTTAGTTTTGCGACAAACAGGAAAATCGGACTGTTCTTGAGGAAAATCGGCCGATTTTTCTTATGAACAGCACGATTTAATCTTCTGACGAACTTTAATTGAACTAATCTTTAATCAAAACTAATCCTTGTCTTAATCCCAATCTTGATTAACCTTTCTACCCTCTAATTGAATGTATGAAGGCACTTCAAACCTGTTTCTACATTTAATAGATTAAGATCGTAAGATTTGGGTAATAAAGAGATTCAACATCCTTTATTAAGAAATTAATTGTGCTTTCTAATCTTTACTTTGGAGAGTCATATCCTGGAGTTTTAGATAGTTAGTCTAAACATAATTCTCATCTTTAGATCTTTCTATATTACAGCCTCAACAACCCTTATAGAGAGAACCTATAGATTAGTCATATAGGTTTCGGAACTTCACCGTACGAATCCTACCTTTGAACATTTAATCTTGGCAATATAAATTGATGACTTAGATTCGTTGTATGTTCGAGAGGATGTTGATATGATGCTAGACAGAGCTGGGTTGAGACAGTTTGCTACGATTAGGGAGGATGCTTATAGAGAGATCACCCTAGAATTCCTTAGCACGTTTGAGCACGACCTTAGGGAAAGGATGGTCACTTTCCGCCTCATGAGCCAAAACCACACTATGTCCATTGACACTTTTGGCGACTTGTTTGGTTTCTCTTATTCAGATGCAGGCACATTTGCTAGAGGTCTCAGTGCTAGTGATTTTTGGGAGGCTATTTCCGTAGGTGAGTACGGAGGAGACAAGTGGAGACCCGGAAACTCCAAGGAGACAAGTATGTACAACCTTTACTTTAAGGTAGTGCATAGGATACTTAGCGAGAGTTTATTTGCCCGGACAGAGACTCCGCAGAAGCTCAAGGCTGATGAGCTTTTTATCCTCTATTGCATGACATCCACGCTCACCACTCCCGTCATTGCCACCATGCTTGCTGACTATCTAGGAAAGATAGCCAACAAAGCTAAGGGCGATATTTGTGCAGGAGGTCTTGTCACTCATGTGGCAAAGACCATGGGTTATGACTTCTCGGGATGCACTCTAGCTGAGAGTGCCCTTCCTTTAGGCTCACAGAGGTTGGTGGTTCGACAGGTCTTGATTCCTCGAGGGAGAGGAACTCTTCATGTGCCGATGCCATGGCACAGGGATCCAAAGAAGAAGCCATCCGAGATCATATGGAAATCCGAATACACCATTCGGAACAAGAGGAACTGGAAGGAGACCTTTGAGGCGATGCTTGAGGAGTTCTCACCTCCTACTTATTATGATGATGATGCAGGTGACTCAGAGGAGGAGGATGAGGATGGAGGACAGGAGACCATGCTCGAGTTTGAGAGTGATACTCATAGCGGACATGCTACGGATGCCATGGACACGGATACTCATGGTGTAGGACCGAGCAGGACTAGTAGGCAGGATGAGGAGACGGAGGATGACATACAGCCACCTCGACATTCTTATGCACATGCTCCAGGCCCTAGACGAGGACGCCGAGCTCCACGCCACTTCAGGGAGCTAGTCACTAGCTTCCAGAGCCTCAGCACCGACTACCGTACCCTCCGCACCGATTATGACACCCTGAACACTCAGTTCAGGAACTACAGGGAGGAGACGGACGCTAGGCATTCATCCTATGATGGCCAGATGAGAGACATGTACTACCACCAGTTCGGCCACTTCTACGACCCTAGCGCACCGATGTATCCCTATCCACCACCTCCACCACCGACAGAGGATTGAGCTTCCACTCCTTTTACATTGTAAGTATTTTTCTCCTCTCTATGCTTGATTTTTCACATTGGGGACAATGTGGATGTCAAGTATGGGGTGGGGGTACTTACAATACCTTATGTTTCACTTCAGCACTTTATGCACTTTCCACTACTCTTGACATTTTGGCTTGTAATAACTCTTGCACTACTTGCTTTCCATTATGACACTTGCATTTGCATGATCTATTTCAAAACCTATGAATTTTCAAAAAAAAAAAAAAAAAAAATTTTTAGTGCTTCTTATATGGAAATGACCTCTATGATGAGAATTGTGTATATAGATAGGCAAAGAGATGCTTAGTTATGTTGAGATATTGATTATTGCATGAATAAGTTCACTTTTGTTTCTTGAACACATAAATAAGTTATATGATTTAGTTGTTTTGATAAGAGAATGAAATAATAGTCGAAGCTATATTGCAAGTTCTTTTACATCATTTAAGGATGACTAAGGCAATTCACTTCTTTTCTTTTCTCATGTCTTGATCATGCTAGCTCCTCAATGAAATATGTAACCCTCCTTTTACCATCCGGGAATTAGGATAGGTGATTGAAAAAGGCATGTTTGATGTGGGAGGGCCAAGAAAAATGTATTGAAAAAGTGCAAAATTTCATAAGTTTGGGGACGTTGAACATGAGGATGAGTAACTCGGCACCATTCACATAGCCGGGTGTTTGTGTCTTGCCAAAGTCCGATTGAACGACAAGTCCTAACGGGATATGGTATGTGCATCAAGGGTTTGAGGCATCTCGAAATTGAGAAACGCCGATCTCCTAGGCTTCGGTTTTTGTGCACCGCTGTCCATACTCTCAAAAGGTAAAGTATAATGAAAGCAAAGCTTTCTACATGCGAAGCATGTGCGGTGAAGAAAATTCTTGAAGGTGTTATGTGTTCCTCTTTCCCGGATTAGCACCACAATTACCAAAAAGAACCCCTTCCCTTGACACGTTTCTTGAACCTTTTCTTTGATTGAAGACCTTGAGACTTTTATGCATATGTGTAAGACTTCATGGCTTAGATTTGTTTGACTTTGATTACCTCTACACCTTTATCATGTTCTTTATTTGTGCTTTCAAGAAAGAAAAAGGAGGTTAGTTCATCTTAACTACTATTGATACTTGCTTTGCCTTTTTATTCCTTGAAATATCACTTTGAGGGTGATCCAATAAGAAGAAGCACTACCAAAAGAAGAGTTTTTGAGTTTTCATACATATATAATCCATGACATCTTTTGTTCTAAATTTGAGTCTTGCTTAGGGACAAGCATGAGGCAAGTATGGGGTATTTTGATGACATGAATTATGTATCATCATATTCATGCATATTGTAAAAGATTGTCTCAGTTTACCTTGCAATTAGAGAGATTTTGTATGACTTTTATGTTCTATTCAATCAATTGTCGGAAATAGAGGTCTACACAAGATTTTGATGAATTGTAGGTAAATGGAGCGGAATTGGAAGCAAAAAATGGAGCAAGAAGCATCTAAGGATGTTAAGGGAGCTAAAGGAGTCTTAAAAGAATCACAAAGAGCTAAGGAATTGCAAAGGAGAAGCATAGAAGACGAACCAAAGGAAGAGCACTTTCTGTTGAAGAAAATCCTGCCAATATATACATAAATCGGACGATTTTCATACCCTGAAATCGAACGGTTTTGCACCAAAATCGACTGGGTCGATTTTCTTCACGATTCGGCCAAATGGAAAGACGACACAAAGCCCAATTAATTTGGGCTAGAGGAGAGTTTTGCCAAACGGCCCATCTGCAAGAAGGTATAGAAGAGAACCCTAGGAACGAAGACGAGGAGGCCGCACTGGAAAATCTTTACACGTTTTGGAGAAATCAAGTATTCTTGGAGAGAGATTGAAGAGCTTTTGCCGGAAAGTTATTCTTGATCTTTGATTGTGAGATTTCTTCATCCATTGCATTGTTTGTGGTTTGTGAACACGAAATTGAGTTGTTTGATAGATACATTGAGTAGATTTGACGATTGTTTTACAGATTTGAAAGTTATCGATTTTTCCGTTCAAGATTTGGTTTCTTTACGATATCTTTTTCAATAATTAATTTGATTCGATTCTGAAAATGGTTGGCTAAAAACCTTGTGATTCTGGGGAGAATAGTTGATGATTAAGGCTTAGATGATGATAGACTGAACTCATTCAAACATTAGGACCCTGAGAATTTAGATTTTAGTTTTGCGACAAACAGGAAAATCGGACTGTTCTTGAGGAAAATCGGCCGATTTTCTTATGAACAGCACGATTTAATCTTCTGACGAACTTTAATTGAACTAATCTTTAATCAAAACTAATCCTTGTCTTAATCCCAATCTTGATTAACCTTTCTACCCTCTAATTGAATGTATGAAGGCACTTCAAACCTGTTTCTACATTTAATAGATTAAGATCGTAAGATTTGGGTAATAAAGAGATTCAACATCCTTTATTAAGAAATTAATTGTGCTTTCTAATCTTTACTTTGGAGAGTCATATCCTGGAGTTTTAGATAGTTAGTCTAAACATAATTCTCATCTTTAGATCTTTCTATATTACAGCCTCAACAACCCTTATAGAGAGAACCTATAGATTAGTCATATAGGTTTCGGAACTTCACCGTACGAATCCTACCTTTGAACATTTAATCTTGGCAATATAAATTGATGACTTAGATTCGTTGTATGTTCGAGAGGATGTTGATATGATGCTAGACAGAGCTGGGTTGAGACAGTTTGCTACGATTAGGGAGGATGCTTATAGAGAGATCACCCTAGAATTCCTTAGCACGTTTGAGCACGACCTTAGGGAAAGGATGGTCACTTTCCGCCTCATGAGCCAAAACCACACTATGTCCATTGACACTTTTGGCGACTTGTTTGGTTTCTCTTATTCAGATGCAGGCACATTTGCTAGAGGTCTCAGTGCTAGTGATTTTTGGGAGGCTATTTCCGTAGGTGAGTACGGAGGAGACAAGTGGAGACCCGGAAACTCCAAGGAGACAAGTATGTACAACCTTTCCTTTAAGGTAGTGCATAGGATACTTAGCGAGAGTTTATTTGCCTGGACAGAGACTCCGCAGAAGCTCAAGGCTGATGAGCTTTTTATCCTCTATTGCATGACATCCACGCTCACCACTCCCGTCATTGCCACCATGCTTGCTGACTATCTAGGAAAGATAGCCAACAAAGCTAAGGGCGATATTTGTGCAGGAGGTCTTGTCACTCATGTGGCAAAGACCATGGGTTATGACTTCTCGGGATGCACTCTAGCTGAGAGTGCCCTTCCTTTAGGCTCACAGAGGTTGGTGGTTCGACAGGTCTTGATTCCTCGAGGGAGAGGAACTCTTCATGTGCCGATGCCATGGCACAGGGATCCAAAGTAGAAGCCATCCGAGATCATATGGAAATCCGAATACACCATTCGGAACAAGAGGAACTGGAAGGAGACCTTTGAGGCGATGCTTGAGGAGTTCTCACCTCCTACTTATTATGATGATGATGCAGGTGACTCAGAGGAGGAGGATGAGGATGGAGGACAGGAGACCATGCTCGAGTTTGAGAGTGATACTCATAGCGGACATGCTACGGATGCCATGGACACTGATACTCATGGTGCAGGACCGAGCAGGACTAGTAGGCAGGATGAGGAGACGGAGGATGACATACAGCCACCTCGACATTCTTATGCACATGCTCCAGGCCCTAGACGAGGACGCCGAGCTCCACGCCACTTCAGGGAGCTAGTCACTAGCTTCCAGAGCCTCAGCACCGACTACCGTACCCTCCGCACCGATTATGACACCCTGAACACTCAGTTCAGGAACTACAGGGAGGAGACGGACGCTAGGCATTCATCCTATGATGGCCAGATGAGGGACATGTACTACCACCAGTTCGGCCACTTCTACGATCCCAGCGCACCGATGTATCCCTATCCACCACCTCCACCACCGACAGAGGATTGAGCTTCCACTTCTTTTACATTGTAAGTATTTTTCTCCTCTCTATGCTTGATTTTCACATTGGGGACAATGTGGATGTCAAGTATGGGGTGGGGGTACTTACAATACCTTATGTCTCACTTTAGCACTTTATGTACTTTCCACTACTCTTGACAATTTGGCTTGTAATAACTCTTGCACTACTTGCTTTCTATTATGACACTTGCATCTGCATGACCTTTTCAAAACCTATGAATTTTCAAAAATTTTTAGTGCTTCTTATATGGAAATGACCTCTATGATGAGAATTGTGTATATGGATAGGCAAAAAGATGTTTAGTTATGTTGTAATTTTGATTATTGCATGAATAAGTTCGCTTTTGTTACTTGAACACATAAATAAGTTATATGATTTAGTTGTTTTGATAAGAGAATGAAATAATAGTCGAAGCTATATTGCAAGTTCTTTTACATCATTTAAGGATGACTAAGGCAATTCACTTCTTTTCTTTTCTCATGTCTTGATCATGCTAGCTCCTCAATGAAATATGTAACCCTCCTTTTACCATCCGGGAATTAGGATAGGTGATTGAAAAAGGCATGTTTGATGTGGGAGGGCCAAGAAAAATGTATTGAAAAAGTGCAAAATTTCATAAGTTTGGGGACGTTGAACATGAGGATGAGTAACTCGGCACCATTCACATAGCCGGGTGTTTGTGTCTTGCCAAAGTCCGATTGAACGACAAGTCCTAACGGGATATGGTATGTGCATCAAGGGTTTGAGGCATCTCGAAATTGAGAAACGCCGATCTCCTAGGCTTCGGTTTTTGTGCACCGCTGTCCATACTCTCAAAAGGTAAAGTATAATGAAAGCAAAGCTTTCTACATGCGAAGCATGTGCGGTGAAGAAAATTCTTGAAGGTGTTATGTGTTCCTCTTTCCCGGATTAGCACCACAATTACCAAAAAGAACCCCTTCCTTGACACGTTTCTTGAACCTTTTCTTTGATTGAAGACCTTGAGACTTTTATGCATATGTGTAAGACTTCATGGCTTAGATTTGTTTGACTTTGATTACCTCTACACCTTTATCATGTTCTTTATTTGTGCTTTCAAGAAAGAAAAAGGAGGTTAGTTCATCTTAACTACTATTGATACTTGCTTTGCCTTTTTATTCCTTGAAATATCACTTTGAGGGTGATCCAATAAGAAGAAGCACTACCAAAAGAAGAGTTTTTGAGTTTTCATACATATATAATCCATGACATCTTTTGTTCTAAATTTGAGTCTTGCTTAGGGACAAGCATGAGGCAAGTATGGGGTATTTTGATGACATGAATTATGTATCATCATATTCATGCATATTGTAAAAGATTGTCTCAGTTTACCTTGCAATTAGAGAGATTTTGTATGACTTTTATGTTCTATTCAATCAATTGTCGGAAATAGAGGTCTACACAAGATTTTGATGAATTGTAGGTAAATGGAGCGGAATTGGAAGCAAAAAATGGAGCAAGAAGCATCTAAGGATGTTAAGGGAGCTAAAGGAGTCTTAAAAGAATCACAAAGAGCTAAGGAATTGCAAAGGAGAAGCATAGAAGACGAACCAAAGGAAGAGCACTTTCTGTTGAAGAAAATCCTGCCAATATATACATAAATCGGACGATTTTCATACCCTGAAATCGAACGGTTTTGCACCAAAATCGACTGGGTCGATTTTCTTCACGATTCGGCCAAATGGAAAGACGACACAAAGCCCAATTAATTTGGGCTAGAGGAGAGTTTTGCCAAACGGCCCATCTGCAAGAAGGTATAGAAGAGAACCCTAGGAACGAAGACGAGGAGGCCGCACTGGAAAATCTTTACACGTTTTGGAGAAATCAAGTATTCTTGGAGAGAGATTGAAGAGCTTTTGCCGGAAAGTTATTCTTGATCTTTGATTGTGAGATTTCTTCATCCATTGCATTGTTTGTGGTTTGTGAACACGAAATTGAGTTGTTTGATAGATACATTGAGTAGATTTGACGATTGTTTTACAGATTTGAAAGTTATCGATTTTTCCGTTCAAGATTTGGTTTCTTTACGATATCTTTTTCAATAATTAATTTGATTCGATTCTGAAAATGGTTGGCTAAAAACCTTGTGATTCTGGGGAGAATAGTTGATGATTAAGGCTTAGATGATGATAGACTGAACTCATTCAAACATTAGGACCCTGAGAATTTAGATTTTAGTTTTGCGACAAACAGGAAAATCGGACTGTTCTTGAGGAAAATCGGCCGATTTTTCTTATGAACAGCACGATTTAATCTTCTGACGAACTTTAATTGAACTAATCTTTAATCAAAACTAATCCTTGTCTTAATCCCAATCTTGATTAACCTTTCTACCCTCTAATTGAATGTATGAAGGCACTTCAAACCTGTTTCTACATTTAATAGATTAAGATCGTAAGATTTGGGTAATAAAGAGATTCAACATCCTTTATTAAGAAATTAATTGTGCTTTCTAATCTTTACTTTGGAGAGTCATATCCTGGAGTTTTAGATAGTTAGTCTAAACATAATTCTCATCTTTAGATCTTTCTATATTACAGCCTCAACAACCCTTATAGAGAGAACCTATAGATTAGTCATATAGGTTTCGGAACTTCACCGTACGAATCCTACCTTTGAACATTTAATCTTGGCAATATAAATTGATGACTTAGATTCGTTGTATGTTCGAGAGGATGTTGATATGATGCTAGACAGAGCTGGGTTGAGACAGTTTGCTACGATTAGGGAGGATGCTTATAGAGAGATCACCCTAGAATTCCTTAGCACGTTTGAGCACGACCTTAGGGAAAGGATGGTCACTTTCCGCCTCATGAGCCAAAACCACACTATGTCCAT
This sequence comes from Fagopyrum esculentum, assembly GCA_033239045.1. NCBI lineage: Eukaryota > Viridiplantae > Streptophyta > Magnoliopsida > Caryophyllales > Polygonaceae > Fagopyrum > Fagopyrum esculentum. The sequence goes on from BSUD01000005.1 coordinate 100,842,526, forward strand.
TGACACTTTTGGCGACTTGTTTGGTTTCTCTTATTCAGATGCAGGCACATTTGCTAGAGGTCTCAGTGCTAGTGATTTTTGGGAGGCTATTTCCGTAGGTGAGTACGGAGGAGACAAGTGGAGACCCGGAAACTCCAAGGAGACAAGTATGTACAACCTTTCCTTTAAGGTAGTGCATATGATACTTAGTGAGAGTTTAATTGCCCGGACAGAGACTCCGCAGAAGCTCAAGGCTGATGAGCTTTTTATCCTCTATTGCATGATATCCACGCTCACCACTCCCGACATTGCCACCATGCTTGCCGACTATCTAGGAAAGATAGCCAACAAAGCTAAGGGCGATATTTGTGCAGGAGGTCTTGTCACTCATGTGGCAAAGACCATGGGTTATGACTTCTCGGGATGCACTCTAGCTGAGAGTTCCCTCCCTTTAGGCTCACAGAGATTGGTGGTTCGACAGGTCTTGATTCCTCGAGGGAGAGGAACTCTTCATGTGCCGATGCCATGGCACAGGGATCCGAAGAAGAAGCCATCCGAGATCATATGGAAATCCGAATACACCATTCGGAATAAGAGGAACTGGAAGGAGACCTTTGAGGCGATGCTTGAGGAGTTCTCACCTCCTACTTATTATGATGATGATGCAGGTGACTCAGAGGAGGATGAGGATGGAGGACAGGAGACCATGCTCGAGTTTGAGAGTGATACTCATAGCGGGCACGCTACGGATGCCATGGACACTGACACTCATGGAGCAGGACCGAGCAGGATTAGTAGGCAGGATGAGGAGACAGAGGATGACATACAGCCACCTCGACACTCTTATGCACATGCTCCAGGCCCTAGACGAGGACGCCGAGCTCCACGCCACTTCAGGGAGCTAGTCACTAGCTTCCAGAGCCTCAGCACCGACTACCGTACCCTCCGCACCGATTATGACACCCTGAACACTCAGTTCAGGAACTACAGGGAGGAGACGGACGCTAGGCATTCATCCTATGATGGCCAGATGAGGGACATGTACTACCACCAGTTCGGCCACTTCTACGATCCCAGCGCACCGATGTATCCCTATCCACCACCTCCACCACCGACAGAGGATTGAGCTTCCACTTCTTTTACATTGTAAGTATTTTTCTCCTCTCTATGCTTGATTTTCACATTGGGGACAATGTGGATGTCAAGTATGGGGTGGGGGTACTTACAATACCTTATGTTTCACTTTAGCACTTTATGTACTTTCCACTACTCTTGACAATTTGGCTTGTAATAACTCTTGCACTACTTGCTTTCTATTATGACACTTGCATTTGCATGATCTTTTTCAAAACCTATGAATTTTCAAAAATTTTAAGTGCTTCTTATATGGAAATGACCTCTATGATGAGAATTGTGTATATGGATAGGCAAAAAGATGCTTAGTTATGTTAAGATTTTGATTATAGCATGAATGAAATTGCTTTTGTTACTTGAACACATGAATAAGTTATATGATTTAGTTGTTTTGATGAGAGAATGAAATAATAGTCGAAGCTATATTGCAAGTTCTTTTACATCATTTAAGGATGACTAAGGCAATTCACTTCTTTTCTTTTCTCATGTCTTGATCATGCTAGCTCCTCAATGAAATATGTAACCCTCCTTTTACCATCCGGGAATTAGGATAGGTGATTGAAAAAGGCATGTTTGATGTGGGAGGGCCAAGAAAAATGTATTGAAAAAGTGCAAAATTTCATAAGTTTGGGGACATTGAACATGAGGATGAGTAACTCGGAACCATTCACATAGCCGGGTGTTTGTGTCTTGCCAAAGTCCGATTGAACAACAAGTCCTAACGGGATATGGTATGTGCATCAAGGGTTTGAGGCATCTCGAAATTGAGAAACGCCGATCTCCTAGGCTTCGGTTTTTGTGCACCGCTGTCCATACTCTCAAAAAGTAAAGTATAATGAAAGCAAAGCTTTCTACATGCGAAGCATGTGCGGTGAAGAAAATTCTTGAAGGTGTTATGTGTTCCTCTTTCCCGGATTAGCACCACAATTACCAAAAAGAACCCCTTCCCTTGACACGTTTCTTGAACCTTTTCTTTGATTGAAGACCTTGAGACTTTTATGCATATGTGTAAGACTTCATGGCTTAGATTTGTTTGACTTTGATTACCTCTACACCTTTATCATGTTCTTTATTTGTGCTTTCAAGAAAGAAAAAGGAGGTTAGTTCATCTTAACTACTATTGATACTTGCTTTGCCTTTTTATTCTTTGAAATATCACTTTGAGGGTGATCCAATAAGAAGAAGCACTACCAAAAGAAGAGTTTTTGAGTTTTCATACATATATAATCCATGACATCTTTTGTTCTAAATTTGAGTCTTGCTTAGGGACAAGCATGAGGCAAGTATGGGGTATTTTGATGACATGAATTATGTATCATCATATTCATGCATATTGTAAAAGATTGTCTCAGTTTACCTTGCAATTAGAGAGATTTTGTATGACTTTTATGTTCTATTCAATCAATTGTCGGAAATAGAGGTCTACACAAGATTTTGATGAATTGTAGGTAAATGGAGCGGAATTGGAAGCAAAAAATGGAGCAAGAAGCATCTAAGGATGTTAAGGGAGCTAAAGGAGTCTTAAAAGAATCACAAAGAGCTAAGGAATTGCAAAGGAGAAGCATAGAAGACGAACCAAAGGAAGAGCACTTTCTGTTGAAGAAAATCCTGCCAATATATACATAAATCGGACGATTTTCATACCCTGAAATCGAACGGTTTTGCACCAAAATCGACTGGGTCGATTTTCTTCACGATTCGGCCAAATGGAAAGACGACACAAAGCCCAATTAATTTGGGCTAGAGGAGAGTTTTGCCAAACGGCCCATCTGCAAGAAGGTATAGAAGAGAACCCTAGGAACGAAGACGAGGAGGCCGCACTGGAAAATCTTTACACGTTTTGGAGAAATCAAGTATTCTTGGAGAGAGATTGAAGAGCTTTTGCCGGAAAGTTATTCTTGATCTTTGATTGTGAGATTTCTTCATCCATTGCATTGTTTGTGGTTTGTGAACACGAAATTGAGTTGTTTGATAGATACATTGAGCAGATTTGACGATTGTTTTACAGATTTGAAAGTTATCGATTTTTCCGTTCAAGATTTGGTTTCTTTACGATATCTTTTTCAATAATTAATTTGATTCGATTCTGAAAATGGTTGGCTAAAAACCTTGTGATTCTGGGGAGAATAGTTGATGATTAAGGCTTAGATGATGATAGACTGAACTCATTCAAACATTAGGACCCTGAGAATTTAGATTTTAGTTTTGCGACAAACAGGAAAATCGGACTGTTCTTGAGGAAAATCGGCCGATTTTTCTTATGAACAGCACGATTTAATCTTCTGACGAACTTTAATTGAACTAATCTTTAATCAAAACTAATCCTTGTCTTAATCCCAATCTTGATTAACCTTTCTACCCTCTAATTGAATGTATGAAGGCACTTCAAACCTGTTTCTACATTTAATAGATTAAGATCGTAAGATTTGGGTAATAAAGAGATTCAACATCCTTTATTAAGAAATTAATTGTGCTTTCTAATCTTTACTTTGGAGAGTCATATCCTGGAGTTTTAGATAGTTAGTCTAAACATAATTCTCATCTTTAGATCTTTCTATATTACAGCCTCAACAACCCTTATAGAGAGAACCTATAGATTAGTCATATAGGTTTCGGAACTTCACCGTACGAATCCTACCTTTGAACATTTAATCTTGGCAATATAAATTGATGACTTAGATTCGTTGTATGTTCGAGAGGATGTTGATATGATGCTAGACAGAGCTGGGTTGAGACAGTTTGCTACGATTAGGGAGGATGCTTATAGAGAGATCACCCTAGAATTCCTTAGCACGTTTGAGCACGACCTTAGGGAAAGGATGGTCACTTTCCGCCTCATGAGCCAAAACCACACTATGTCCATTGACACTTTTGGCGACTTGTTTGGTTTCTCTTATTCAGATGCAGGCACATTTGCTAGAGGTCTCAGTGCTAGTGATTTTTGGGAGGCTATTTCCGTAGGTGAGTACGGAGGAGACAAGTGGAGACCCGGAAACTCCAAGGAGACAAGTATGTACAACCTTTCCTTTAAGGTAGTGCATAGGATACTTAGCGAGAGTTTATTTGCCTGGACAGAGACTCCGCAGAAGCTCAAGGCTGATGAGCTTTTTATCCTCTATTGCATGACATCCACGCTCACCACTCCCGTCATTGCCACCATGCTTGCTGACTATCTAGGAAAGATAGCCAACAAAGCTAAGGGCGATATTTGTGCAGGAGGTCTTGTCACTCATGTGGCAAAGACCATGGGTTATGACTTCTCGGGATGCACTCTAGCTGAGAGTGCCCTTCCTTTAGGCTCACAGAGGTTGGTGGTTCGACAGGTCTTGATTCCTCGAGGGAGAGGAACTCTTCATGTGCCGATGCCATGGCACAGGGATCCAAAGTAGAAGCCATCCGAGATCATATGGAAATCCGAATACACCATTCGGAACAAGAGGAACTGGAAGGAGACCTTTGAGGCGATGCTTGAGGAGTTCTCACCTCCTACTTATTATGATGATGATGCAGGTGACTCAGAGGAGGAGGATGAGGATGGAGGACAGGAGACCATGCTCGAGTTTGAGAGTGATACTCATAGCGGACATGCTACGGATGCCATGGACACGGATACTCATGGTGTAGGACCGAGCAGGACTAGTAGGCAGGATGAGGAGACGGAGGATGACATACAGCCACCTCGACATTCTTATGCACATGCTCCAGGCCCTAGACGAGGACGCCGAGCTCCACGCCACTTCAGGGAGCTAGTCACTAGCTTCCAGAGCCTCAGCACCGACTACCGTACCCTCCGCACCGATTATGACACCCTGAACACTCAGTTCAGGAACTACAGGGAGGAGACGGACGCTAGGCATTCATCCTATGATGGCCAGATGAGAGACATGTACTACCACCAGTTCGGCCACTTCTACGACCCTAGCGCACCGATGTATCCCTATCCACCACCTCCACCACCGACAGAGGATTGAGCTTCCACTCCTTTTACATTGTAAGTATTTTTCTCCTCTCTATGCTTGATTTTTCACATTGGGGACAATGTGGATGTCAAGTATGGGGTGGGGGTACTTACAATACCTTATGTTTCACTTCAGCACTTTATGCACTTTCCACTACTCTTGACATTTTGGCTTGTAATAACTCTTGCACTACTTGCTTTCCATTATGACACTTGCATTTGCATGATCTATTTCAAAACCTATGAATTTTCAAAAAAAAAAAAAAAAAAAATTTTTAGTGCTTCTTATATGGAAATGACCTCTATGATGAGAATTGTGTATATAGATAGGCAAAGAGATGCTTAGTTATGTTGAGATATTGATTATTGCATGAATAAGTTCACTTTTGTTTCTTGAACACATAAATAAGTTATATGATTTAGTTGTTTTGATAAGAGAATGAAATAATAGTCGAAGCTATATTGCAAGTTCTTTTACATCATTTAAGGATGACTAAGGCAATTCACTTCTTTTCTTTTCTCATGTCTTGATCATGCTAGCTCCTCAATGAAATATGTAACCCTCCTTTTACCATCCGGGAATTAGGATAGGTGATTGAAAAAGGCATGTTTGATGTGGGAGGGCCAAGAAAAATGTATTGAAAAAGTGCAAAATTTCATAAGTTTGGGGACGTTGAACATGAGGATGAGTAACTCGGCACCATTCACATAGCCGGGTGTTTGTGTCTTGCCAAAGTCCGATTGAACGACAAGTCCTAACGGGATATGGTATGTGCATCAAGGGTTTGAGGCATCTCGAAATTGAGAAACGCCGATCTCCTAGGCTTCGGTTTTTGTGCACCGCTGTCCATACTCTCAAAAGGTAAAGTATAATGAAAGCAAAGCTTTCTACATGCGAAGCATGTGCGGTGAAGAAAATTCTTGAAGGTGTTATGTGTTCCTCTTTCCCGGATTAGCACCACAATTACCAAAAAGAACCCCTTCCTTGACACGTTTCTTGAACCTTTTCTTTGATTGAAGACCTTGAGACTTTTATGCATATGTGTAAGACTTCATGGCTTAGATTTGTTTGACTTTGATTACCTCTACACCTTTATCATGTTCTTTATTTGTGCTTTCAAGAAAGAAAAAGGAGGTTAGTTCATCTTAACTACTATTGATACTTGCTTTGCCTTTTTATTCCTTGAAATATCACTTTGAGGGTGATCCAATAAGAAGAAGCACTACCAAAAGAAGAGTTTTTGAGTTTTCATACATATATAATCCATGACATCTTTTGTTCTAAATTTGAGTCTTGCTTAGGGACAAGCATGAGGCAAGTATGGGGTATTTTGATGACATGAATTATGTATCATCATATTCATGCATATTGTAAAAGATTGTCTCAGTTTACCTTGCAATTAGAGAGATTTTGTATGACTTTTATGTTCTATTCAATCAATTGTCGGAAATAGAGGTCTACACAAGATTTTGATGAATTGTAGGTAAATGGAGCGGAATTGGAAGCAAAAAATGGAGCAAGAAGCATCTAAGGATGTTAAGGGAGCTAAAGGAGTCTTAAAAGAATCACAAAGAGCTAAGGAATTGCAAAGGAGAAGCATAGAAGACGAACCAAAGGAAGAGCACTTTCTGTTGAAGAAAATCCTGCCAATATATACATAAATCGGACGATTTTCATACCCTGAAATCGAACGGTTTTGCACCAAAATCGACTGGGTCGATTTTCTTCACGATTCGGCCAAATGGAAAGACGACACAAAGCCCAATTAATTTGGGCTAGAGGAGAGTTTTGCCAAACGGCCCATCTGCAAGAAGGTATAGAAGAGAACCCTAGGAACGAAGACGAGGAGGCCGCACTGGAAAATCTTTACACGTTTTGGAGAAATCAAGTATTCTTGGAGAGAGATTGAAGAGCTTTTGCCGGAAAGTTATTCTTGATCTTTGATTGTGAGATTTCTTCATCCATTGCATTGTTTGTGGTTTGTGAACACGAAATTGAGTTGTTTGATAGATACATTGAGTAGATTTGACGATTGTTTTACAGATTTGAAAGTTATCGATTTTTCCGTTCAAGATTTGGTTTCTTTACGATATCTTTTTCAATAATTAATTTGATTCGATTCTGAAAATGGTTGGCTAAAAACCTTGTGATTCTGGGGAGAATAGTTGATGATTAAGGCTTAGATGATGATAGACTGAACTCATTCAAACATTAGGACCCTGAGAATTTAGATTTTAGTTTTGCGACAAACAGGAAAATCGGACTGTTCTTGAGGAAAATCGGCCGATTTTTCTTATGAACAGCACGATTTAATCTTCTGACGAACTTTAATTGAACTAATCTTTAATCAAAACTAATCCTTGTCTTAATCCCAATCTTGATTAACCTTTCTACCCTCTAATTGAATGTATGAAGGCACTTCAAACCTGTTTCTACATTTAATAGATTAAGATCGTAAGATTTGGGTAATAAAGAGATTCAACATCCTTTATTAAGAAATTAATTGTGCTTTCTAATCTTTACTTTGGAGAGTCATATCCTGGAGTTTTAGATAGTTAGTCTAAACATAATTCTCATCTTTAGATCTTTCTATATTACAGCCTCAACAACCCTTATAGAGAGAACCTATAGATTAGTCATATAGGTTTCGGAACTTCACCGTACGAATCCTACCTTTGAACATTTAATCTTGGCAATATAAATTGATGACGTAGATTCGTTGTATGTTCGAGAGGATGTTGATATGATGCTAGACAGAGCTGGGTTGAGACAGTTTGCTACGATTAGGGAGGATGCTTATAGAGAGATCACCCTAGAATTCCTTAGCACGTTTGAGCACGACCTTAGGGAAAGGATGGTCACTTTCCGCCTCATGAGCCAAAACCACACTATGTCCATTGACACTTTTGGCGACTTGTTTGGTTTCTCTTATTCAGATGCAGGCACATTTGCTAGAGGTCTCAGTGCTAGTGATTTTTGGGAGGCTATTTCCGTAGGTGAGTACGGAGGAGACAAGTGGAGACCCGGAAACTCCAAGGAGACAAGTATGTACAACCTTTCCTTTAAGGTAGTGCATAGGATACTTAGCGAGAGTTTATTTGCCTGGACAGAGACTCCGCAGAAGCTCAAGGCTGATGAGCTTTTTATCCTCTATTGCATGACATCCACGCTCACCACTCCCGTCATTGCCACCATGCTTGCTGACTATCTAGGAAAGATAGCCAACAAAGCTAAGGGCGATATTTGTGCAGGAGGTCTTGTCACTCATGTGGCAAAGACCATTGGTTATGACTTCTCGGGATGCACTCTAGCTGAGAGTGCCCTTCCTTTAGGCTCACAGAGGTTGGTGGTTCGACAGGTCTTGATTCCTCGAGGGAGAGGAACTCTTCATGTGCCGATGCCATGGCACAGGGATCCAAAGTAGAAGCCATCCGAGATCATATGGAAATCCGAATACACCATTCGGAACAAGAGGAACTGGAAGGAGACCTTTGAGGCGATGCTTGAGGAGTTCTCACCTCCTACTTATTATGATGATGATGCAGGTGACTCAGAGGAGGAGGATGAGGATGGAGGACAGGAGACCATGCTCGAGTTTGAGAGTGATACTCATAGCGGACATGCTACGGATGCCATGGACACGGATACTCATGGTGTAGGACCGAGCAGGACTAGTAGGCAGGATGAGGAGACGGAGGATGACATACAGCCACCTCGACATTCTTATGCACATGCTCCAGGCCCTAGACGAGGACGCCGAGCTCCACGCCACTTCAGGGAGCTAGTCACTAGCTTCCAGAGCCTCAGCACCGACTACCGTACCCTCCGCACCGATTATGACACCCTGAACACTCAGTTCAGGAACTACAGGGAGGAGACGGACGCTAGGCATTCATCCTATGATGGCCAGATGAGAGACATGTACTACCACCAGTTCGGCCACTTCTACGACCCTAGCGCACCGATGTATCCCTATCCACCACCTCCACCACCGACAGAGGATTGAGCTTCCACTCCTTTTACATTGTAAGTATTTTTCTCCTCTCTATGCTTGATTTTTCACATTGGGGACAATGTGGATGTCAAGTATGGGGTGGGGGTACTTACAATACCTTATGTTTCACTTCAGCACTTTATGCACTTTCCACTACTCTTGACATTTTGGCTTGTAATAACTCTTGTACTACTTGCTTTCCATTATGACACTTGCATTTGCATGATCTATTTCAAAACCTATGAATTTTAAAAAAAAAAAAAAAAAAAATTTTAGTGCTTCTTATATGGAAATGACCTCTATGATGAGAATTGTGTATATAGATAGGCAAAGAGATGCTTAGTTATGTTGAGATATTGATTATTGCATGAATAAGTTCACTTTTGTTTCTTGAACACATAAATAAGTTATATGATTTAGTTGTTTTGATAAGAGAATGAAATAATAGTCGAAGCTATATTGCAAGTTCTTTTACATCATTTAAGGATGACTAAGGCAATTCACTTCTTTTCTTTTCTCATGTCTTGATCATGCTAGCTCCTCAATGAAATATGTAACCCTCCTTTTACCATCCGGGAATTAGGATAGGTGATTGAAAAAGGCATGTTTGATGTGGGAGGGCCAAGAAAAATGTATTGAAAAAGTGCAAAATTTCATAAGTTTGGGGACGTTGAACATGAGGATGAGTAACTCGGCACCATTCACATAGCCGGGTGTTTGTGTCTTGCCAAAGTCCGATTGAACGACAAGTCCTAACGGGATATGGTATGTGCATCAAGGGTTTGAGGCATCTCGAAATTGAGAAACGCCGATCTCCTAGGCTTCGGTTTTTGTGCACCGCTGTCCATACTCTCAAAAGGTAAAGTATAATGAAAGCAAAGCTTTCTACATGCGAAGCATGTGCGGTGAAGAAAATTCTTGAAGGTGTTATGTGTTCCTCTTTCCCGGATTAGCACCACAATTACCAAAAAGAACCCCTTCCCTTGACACGTTTCTTGAACCTTTTCTTTGATTGAAGACCTTGAGACTTTTATGCATATGTGTAAGACTTCATGGCTTAGATTTGTTTGACTTTGATTACCTCTACACCTTTATCATGTTCTTTATTTGTGCTTTCAAGAAAGAAAAAGGAGGTTAGTTCATCTTAACTACTATTGATACTTGCTTTGCCTTTTTATTCCTTGAAATATCACTTTGAGGGTGATCCAATAAGAAGAAGCACTACCAAAAGAAGAGTTTTTGAGTTTTCATACATATATAATCCATGACATCTTTTGTTCTAAATTTGAGTCTTGCTTAGGGACAAGCATGAGGCAAGTATGGGGTATTTTGATGACATGAATTATGTATCATCATATTCATGCATATTGTAAAAGATTGTCTCAGTTTACCTTGCAATTAGAGAGATTTTGTATGACTTTTATGTTCTATTCAATCAATTGTCGGAAATAGAGGTCTACACAAGATTTTGATGAATTGTAGGTAAATGGAGCGGAATTGGAAGCAAAAAATGGAGCAAGAAGCATCTAAGGATGTTAAGGGAGCTAAAGGAGTCTTAAAAGAATCACAAAGAGCTAAGGAATTGCAAAGGAGAAGCATAGAAGACGAACCAAAGGAAGAGCACTTTCTGTTGAAGAAAATCCTGCCAATATATACATAAATCGGACGATTTTCATACCCTGAAATCGAACGGTTTTGCACCAAAATCGACTGGGTCGATTTTCTTCACGATTCGGCCAAATGGAAAGACGACACAAAGCCCAATTAATTTGGGCTAGAGGAGAGTTTTGCCAAACGGCCCATCTGCAAGAAGGTATAGAAGAGAACCCCAGGAACGAAGACGAGGAGGCCGCACTGGAAAATCTTTACACGTTTTGGAGAAATCAAGGATTCTTGGAGAGAGATTGAAGAGCTTTTGCCGGAAAGTTATTCTTGATCTTTGATTGTGAGATTTCTTCATCCATTGCATTGTTTGTGGTTTGTGAACACGAAATTGAGTTGTTTGATAGATACATTGAGCAGATTTGACGATTGTTTTACAGATTTGAAAGTTATCGATTTTTCCGTTCAAGATTTGGTTTCTTTACGATATCTTTTTCAATAATTAATTTGATTCGATTCTGAAAATGGTTGGCTAAAAACCTTGTGATTCTGGGGAGAATAGTTGATGATTAAGGCTTAGATGATGATAGACTGAACTCATTCAAACATTAGGACCCTGAGAATTTAGATTTTAGTTTTGCGACAAACAGGAAAATCGGACTGTTCTTGAGGAAAATCGGCCGATTTTTCTTATGAACAGCACGATTTATTCTTCTGACGAACTTTAATTGAACTAATCTTTAATCAAAACTAATCCTTGTCTTAATCCCAATCTTGATTAACCTTTCTACCCTCTAATTGAATGTATGAAGGCACTTCAAACCTGTTTCTACATTTAATAGATTAAGATCGTAAGATTTGGGTAATAAAGAGATTCAACATCCTTTATTAAAAAATTAATTGTGCTTTCTAATCTTTACTTTGGAGAGTCATATTCTGGAGTTTTAGATAGTTAGTCTAAACATAATTCTCATCTTTAGATCTTTCTATATTGCAGCCTCAACAACCCTTATAGAGAGAACCTATAGATTAGTCATATAGGTTTCGGAACTTCACCGTACGAATCCTACCTTTGAACATTTAATCTTGGCAATATAAATTATGTCCTATATCTATAGAAGTGTCTTGAATCGAAAGCCTAAATCGGATACTTGAATCCTTGGAATCATTTCTCTCTTTATCGTATCACAAAAGCTTTTATACTTTCGCTAGATAATTGAAATCGGAATTTTTCTCACCAAATCCCTGAGTTCGACTCTGGAATTCTTACCTTTCTACAGCTGATCCGTACACTGCGGGTTCGCTTTGCTTTTGAGTTCTAGATACAAATTTAAGACTTTGACGCACACACCTTTTGAGCGAACAAGTTTTTGGCGCCGTTGCCGGGGATTTGGTCTAGATCAAATCCGGTTTTCGGTTGTCTAGCTTGAGAGCTCTTGCTCTTGTGATTTGATTTGTCTACTTGAGTGATCTTTGCAGGTTCTTTAGGTATATGCGAAAGACTAGATCCACTAAAGATCTAATTCCTTTCGACCCCGAATTAGAAAGAACTTTGAGGAGAAAGTTGAAGGAGAAGAAAATGGCTGAAAACGATGAGAGAAACTACAAGGCTGAACTGAACGAAGCTCAACGCCAACTCCAGTTGAGTGAGAAAGCTCGAAAAGAAGCTGAAATAAGTCATCAATTTCAGATTGATGAACTAAGAGCTATGATGTTGGACATGAAGCTGGAGTTGAACGACTCCAAGAAGAAGAAGAAAGTCAAGACACCAACTAAATCCATTCAAAATGACTCATCCGATGATGAAGAGATTGATCCGGACATGCCGGAACTTGAGGAGACTGATCCATCACTTCATCCTACTCGAAACACCCCAACACCAAGGGTTGTTCCTCGCATCCCAACTAGGAACGTTAGAGCTGTTAATAACGAAGATAGACCCCGAACTTTGGGGCAACGGATGGATCCAATTCAGCAACCACGCCGTCTAGGTGTGGATTTTGGAGCTGAAGACATCCAAGAGTTTAGCTTCTCACCACAAGTCATCACTATGGTTCGCCAAAGTCAATATGGCGGAGCAAGTACTGAATCTCTGCATCAACACTTGCAGAATTTTGAGATTCTCATGGAGACTATGAAGCCGAAGAAGGCTACTACAAGCAACTACAAGATCAAGCCGTTCTTCTTCTCTTTGAAGGATAAGGCTCTAGCTTGGTATCAAACACTTCCAGCTGCGAAGTTAGCTACATGGGAGGAATTGTCTTCGGAATTCCTCACCAAGTTCTTTCCGCCATCCAAAACGGCGGAATTAAGAGGTAAAATAAATGCTTTTTCTATGAAACCTAATGAAAGCTTGTTTCAATCGTGGGAAAGGTTTCAAGATCTCTTGTTGGATTGCCCACACCATGGCATTTCCAAGCTGGAATTATTGGAGATCTACTACAAAGGATTGGATGTGGAGACACAATTCAATCTACAATCTCTTTCTTGTGGCACATTCATGGATATGAGAGGGGATGATGCCTGGGACTTCATTGAGAAGCAAGCCCAAGTGATTGAGAAGTATTCCCACCGGAAGGTGGAATCAAATAGCCGGAATCAAGGCGATCCGGGAGCCAAGTTGAATCAAGCGGCTCAAACACAAATATTCTCCCTCAAAGATGACATCAAAGAATTGAGGGAAGTGCTCAAAACGAGTCTTCAAAAGACAAAGGAGCAAGAAGCCAACTACATGGGAAGAGATAACAATCAAAGGAGTGATAACCGGAATTCCAATTGGAGCAACAACAACAATAACAACCGAAACTCCAATTGGAATAACAACAATAATAGGAACTCAAATAACAACAATTGGAGGTCAAACCAGCAAAGTCCAGGTAATCCTTACTCTTATGCTGAAAAGGCTCTAACACCTCCATCTTCTTCTACTCCTTCAACAAGCCAGGGAAAATCAAGCGGATCAAACAAACCCGATCCCATGCTAGAAACGATAGGCAAGCTACAAGGATTGGAGAGTTACATAACTTCGGTTGACAAAGCTCACAAAGCTTTAGAAAACCAAGTATTCAACAAGGCCGGAGAAGTTCCAAGAGATCAAGGGAAGCTTCCCGGAAAGACAGAAGATAACCCAAAGGGAAGGGTTATGGCAATAACTACTAGGAGCGGAAAGACGACCGCCGACCCTCAACCTAAAGAAGTTGATACCACCGCAAAAGAAGGAGAGGCAAAAGAGAAGGAAGAAGTCTACGTTCCTCCTCCCGCTTACAAACCACCTCTACCTTTTCCTCAATCTAGAGCGCGTGCACGCCTAGATAAACATTTCGGTAAGTTTTTGAACTTATGAGTAAACTCCATATTAACATACCTTTTATGGATGCGATTTTAGGTATGTCAGCTTACAGAAAATTCCTCAAGGAGATTCTCTCTAACAAGAGGAAGTTGGAAGACATAGGAGAAGTCAAGATGAGTATGGAGTCATCCGAACTCATCAAGACTATGACGGAGAATATGCCACCTAAACTCCGTGATCCAGGATCCTTTTGCATACCCATCACTTTGGGAGAAGCCACCTATGATGCACTTTGTGATCTTGGAGCGAGTGTGAGTATCATACCTCTCGCTCTATGCAAGGTAGTTGGTCTAGGAGAGCCTAGACCGGTGAAGATCACACTCTACATGGCTGATCGTTCTACCACTAAGCCGGTGGGAATATTAGAAGACATTCCGGTAAAGCTAGGTAAGTTTTACATCCCTATAGATTTTGTCGTTCTTGACATACCTGCAGATTACCCGGTTCCCATCATCCTTGGGAGACCATTCCTTGCCACATCTGGATGCATGGTAGATTGCAAGAACGGCCAGCTATCCTTCCATATTGGTGAAGAAAAGATAGAATTCATACTATCTTCCTTAATCAAGGAACCAGCCTTGAAAGACGACGTTTTTGAAATTGTTGATGAAGAAGAGTCTAGAGAGGTAGTAAGTTCGATCTTGATGAAAGACCCTCTTCAAAAGGTTCTTAGTATGAGCATCATGGAAGAAGGAGTAGAGCATGATTGCAATGAGGATGTGAGAGCATTAAATGATGTGGAAGAAGAACTAGGAGTAAAGATTGAAGAATTAGAGTGGACTCCGGAAACTGTGAAGAAAATCGACCTGCCAGAAATAAATCGTCCGATTTCTGAAGATGCAACCCGATTTTTCTCGACAGAAACAAAGATCGACCTGACGACATTAAATCGTCCGATTCATGAAGAGGTAACCCGATTTTTTCCGACAGAAAGAAAAATCGTACAGTAGATCGACCGATTTATTACAGGGGAGGTCGATTCAATGGGTAATTCTCTGGATTCTCCAAACTTCACTGCAGCCGCTTCCGAATCTAATGATGAAGTACCCACACCTATAGAGACCTCTTCCACAACACCCGAAGGCCACGATTCATCACCAACCAAGGTACCTCCATCATTAGAATTGAAGCAACTTCCCACGCATTTAAGGTACGCATTCCTTGGCACTAATTCCACATACCCGATTATAGTCAATGCAAATTTGAATGATGATGAATTAGAGACACTCATGCATGTTCTGAAGCAACATAGGAGAGCACTAGGTTACACCATTGATGATTTAGTAGGAATAAAGCCTTCTCTATGTATGCACAAAATAATAATGGAAGAGGATTACAAACCTTCACGCCAACCTCAAAGACGGTTAAACCCGGCAATGAAAGAGGTCGTGAAGAAAGAAATCCTTAAGCTACTTGATGCAGGTATCATCTTCCCTATTTCTGATAGCAAATGGGTGAGTCCGGTGCAAGTAGTACCCAAGAAAGGAGGCATTACCGTTGTTGCCAACAAGAACAACGAACTCATCCCTACACGGACAGTTACAGGATGGCGAATATGCATCGACTACCGCAAATTGAACGTGGCCACAAGGAAGGATCACTTCCCCCTTCCTTTCATCGATCAAATGTTGGAAAGGTTAGCCCAACATGCCTACTTTTGTTATTTAGATGGATATAGCGGTTTCTTTCAGATTCCAATTCATCCGGATGATCAAGAGAAGATAACCTTTACGTGCCCATGGGGTACGTTCGCTTATAGAAGAATGCCATTCGGTTTATGCAACGCTCCAGCCACCTTCCAAAGGTGTATGATGGCAATCTTCTCCGAATATGTAGAGAATATCATGGAAGTCTTCATGGACGACTTTTCGGTATATGGTTCTTCCTTTGATAACTGTCTCTATAACCTTTCACTAGTTCTTAAGAGATGTGAGGACACTAACTTAGTCTTAAACTGGGAGAAGTGTCATTTCATGGTCACCGAAGGAATTGTGTTAGGTCACCTAGTGTCACAAAGGGGAATAGAGGTAGATCGGTAAAAGATAGAAACCATTGAGAAGTTACCTCCCCCTTCATCAGTAAAAGGAATTAGAAGCTTCTTAGGACATGCGGGCTTCTATAGGAGATTCATAAAGGATTTTTCTAAGATTTCAAAACCTTTGACTAATCTTTTGATGAAAGATGCGACTTTCGAATTCTCGAAAGATTGCTTAGATGCTTTTTGCAGGATCAAAGAAGCATTGATTTCGGCACCAATCATTCAACCACCCGATTGGACTCTTCCTTTCGAGGTCATGTGCAACGCAAGCGATGTCGCTATAGGAGCCGTTCTTGGATAGAAGAAAGATGGTCGCACTCATGCCATCTACTATGCTAGCAAAACGCTAGATGAGGCTCAATACAATTACGCAACTACGGAAAAGGAACTTTTAGCCGTAGTATACGCATTTGAGAAATTTCGTTCCTATCTTGTAGGTGCGAAAGTGATAGTCTATACGGACCACTCCCCAATCCGATACTTATTCACGAAGAAGGATGCGAAGCCAAGGCTTCTAAGATGGATCTTACTCTTGCAAGAGTTCGATTTAGAGATCCGTGATAAGAAAGGATCGGAGAACTCCGTTGCCGATCACCTTACTCGTCTTCCGCAACTCACCGGCGAGTCGGATGAACTTCCGATAGACGATTCCTTCCCTGACGAGCAGCTGCACGAGATTGAAGAGTGTCTTCAACACATATCACAAGGTAATAATCCATGGTTTGCTGACATTGTAAATTACCTTATTTGTCAGGAGATTCCACCCGGACTTTCATATGCTCAAAAGAAGAAGTTCTTTAGAGACGTCCGACAATTCTATTGGAACGAACCTCTTCTATTCAAAAGAGGTCCAGATGGCATTTACAGGAGATGTATTCCCGAAGATGAGGTGGATAGTGTCATCCGCCATTTCCATTCTTTACCATGTGGCGGACATGCAAGTTCCCACAAGACTTGTGCTAAGGTACTTCGTTTCGGCTTCTATTGGCCTACACTTTTCAAAGATGTGCAAAAGTTTGTTGGTTCTTGTGATGCTTGTCAAAGGACAGGTAATATATCCAGGAGGAATGAGATGCCTCTCAACAACATACAAGAAGTAGAAATCTTTGACGTATGGGGCATCGACTTTATGGGACCTTTCCCATCTTCATGCGGTAACCAATATATACTTCTTGCCGTAGACTATGTCTCAAGATGGGTAGAGGCAATCGCTTCTCCTACTAATGATGCAATGGTAGTGGTGAAGTTCCTCAATAGAACGATCTTCCCAAGGTTCGGAACTCCCCGAACCATCATTAGTGACGGAGGAACGCATTTCACGGCCCGTCGATTCGAGACTCTATTGGCTAAGTATGGGGTGACCCATAAGATAGCTACACCTTACCATCCGCAAACCAGCGGACAAGTCGAAATATCCAATAGAGAGATTAAAGGGATTTTAGAGAAAACCGTCTCTAAAACGAGGAAAGATTGGTCAATGAAGCTTGACGATGCACTATGGACATACAGGACAGCCTTCAAGACACCAATAGGTACGACTCCCTATAATCTTGTTTATGGTAAATCATGTCATCTTCCTGTAGAGCTAGAGCATAGGGCTTATTGGGCTATCAAGTGGCTCAACTTCGACATGAAAGAAGCCGGAGAGAAGCGGCTCTTAGACATCAATGAGCTGGATGAGATCTGGCTAAACGTGATGAGAACGCAAAGATTTACAACGAACGGACAAAGCGCTGGCATGATAAGCACATCATTCCAAAAGAATTGAAGGAGGGAGACCAAGTCCTCCTATTCAACTCAAGGCTGCGTCTATTTCCAGGTAAGCTCAAATCCCGTTGGACAGGACGTTTTGTAATTAAAAGAATTTCCCCCATGGTGCAGTTGAAGTATGGGGTGAACAAAGAGAAAGTTTCAAGGTTAATGGCCAACGGTTGAAGAAATACACACCGGAAGCTCCGGTCGAGGAGATAGCTCCTATCCTCCTCCATTGAACACAACATCATACACCGTCCAGCTAAAGACGATAAATAAAGCGCTTCTTGGGAGGCAACCCATGATAGTATAGTTTTCCCTTCTTCCCCTCACTTAGTTAGAATAGATTAATTGCTTTGTTTCTTCGTTTTT
Organism: Fagopyrum esculentum; assembly: GCA_033239045.1. Lineage (NCBI taxonomy): Eukaryota > Viridiplantae > Streptophyta > Magnoliopsida > Caryophyllales > Polygonaceae > Fagopyrum > Fagopyrum esculentum. Next base: position 100,860,705 of record BSUD01000005.1, read on the forward strand.
CGTTTTTATTTGTTCCTCGATGCACTCTTGGTTTGTCATGTCATTAATCGCAGGATATTAGGTTCAAATGTGAGAGATTCATGGAGAATGGAGCACAAATGAGTTATATCTTCGAGATTCAAGAAAAACAAGGAAGGAAATCGAGTTACCATAAGAAGATCGTCCGATTCAGTAACAGAGCAAGTCGATTTTTTTCAACAGAAACATAAATCGACCTGGAGATCGACCTGTCAAAATAAATCGTCCGATTTTTTTCGACAGAAAGAAAAATCGCCCCGACAAATAAATCGCCCAGATAAATCGGCCGATTTTCTTCAGAAATCATCGACCCTATATAAGGACTTCACACTCGATCTTCTTCTTTCCAAAACCCCCAATTCTCGATTTCTCTCTCTCAAGAAAGCCGAAAAATCGCCACACCCAACAATCTTCATTCCTTAACCATTTCGAGTGATTCTTGGCTCCAACTTGAAGCATTTTCAACAAGGAACAAGGATCTAACAACAGCACGCACGACAATCGACTCCTCCATAAGGAATTCAGGTTTTTCTTTCCAAAACCTAAGTTTCTCATTCGAAATTGAAGTTTGCTTAGGAAGTGTTTGTTTGTTGGAATTGATAGAGGAATTTGCTTAGAAATCATTGTAGATAACTGTGTGTGGTGATAGATTGAACAGAACTTTACAGAATTGTGAGAATCATTGAAATCGAGACAAAAATCGACCTAGCCCAGATAAATCGTCCGATTTTTGTCAACAACAGGCCGATTTTTTGACTCAGAATGGATCTTGTTAAGAGGGTAACTAGAAACACGGGGAAGAAGAAGGGATCTTCTTCCAAAGCCCCTGCCCCACCTCCACCACCACCTACCAACATCCCTAAGCTTCCCCCTCCCCTATCCAAGCACAAGAAACGCTATGAACGCATTGTAGATCGCCCATTCACACCTCCTCGCTACATAGTGCTTGATGACTTAGATTCGTTGTATGTTCGAGAGGATGTTGATATGATGCTAGACAGAGCTGGGTTGAGACAGTTTGCTAAAATTAGGGAGGATGCTTATAGAGAGATCACCCTAGAATTCCTTAGCACGTTTGAGCACGACCCTAGGGAAAGGATGGTCACTTTCCGCCTCATGAGCCAAAACCACACTATGTCCATTGACACTTTTGGCGACTTGTTTGGTTTCTCTTATTCAAATGCAGGCACATTTGCTAGAGGTCTCAGTGCTAGTGATTTTTGGGAGGCTATTTTCGTAGGTGAGTACGGAGGAGACAAGTGGAGACCCGGAAACTCCAAGGAGACAAGTATGTACAACCTTTCCTTTAAGGTAGTGCATAGGATACTTAGCGAGAGTTTATTTGCCCGGACCGAGACTCCGCAGAAGCTCAAGGCTGATGAGCTTTTTATCCTCTATTGCATGACATCCACGCTCACCACTCCCGACATTGCCACCATGCTTGCTGACTATCTAGGAAAGATAGCCAACAAAGCTAAGGGCGATATTTGTGCAGGAGGTCTTGTCACTCATGTGGCAAAGACCATGGGTTATGACTTCTCGGGATGCACTCTAGCTGAGAGTGCCCTTCCTTTAGGCTCACAGAGGTTGGTGGTTCGACAGGTCTTGATTCCTCGAGGGAGAGGAACTCTTCATGTGCCGATGCCATGGCACAAGGATCCGAAGAAGAAGCCATCCGAGATCATATGGAAATCCGAATACACCATTCGGAACAAGAGGAACTGGAAGGAGACCTTTGAGGCGATGCTTGAGGAGTTCTCACCTCCTACTTATTATGATGATGATGCAGGTGACTCAGAGGAGGAGGATGAGGATGGAGGACAGGAGACCATGCTCGAGTTTGAGAGTGATACTCATAGCGGACATGCTACGGATGCCATGGACACGGATACTCATGGTGTAGGACCGAGCAGGACTAGTAGGCAGGATGAGGAGACGGAGGATGACATACAGCCACCTCGACATTCTTATGCACATGCTCCAGGCCCTAGACGAGGACGCCGAGCTCCACGCCACTTCAGGGAGCTAGTCACTAGCTTCCAGAGCCTCAGCACCGACTACCGTACCCTCCGCACCGATTATGACACCCTGAACACTCAGTTCAGGAACTACAGGGAGGAGACGGACGCTAGGCATTCATCCTATGATGGCCAGATGAGAGACATGTACTACCACCAGTTCGGCCACTTCTACGACCCTAGCGCACCGATGTATCCCTATCCACCACCTCCACCACCGACAAAGGATTGAGCTTCCACTCCTTTTACATTGTAAGTATTTTTCTCCTCTCTATGCTTGATTTTTCACATTGGGGACAATGTGGATGTCAAGTATGGGGTGGGGGTACTTACAATACCTTATGTTTCACTTCAGCACTTTATGCACTTTCCACTACTCTTGACATTTTGGCTTGTAATAACTCTTGCACTACTTGCTTTCCATTATGACACTTGCATTTGCATGATCTATTTCAAAACCTATGAATTTTCAAAAAAAAAAAAAAAAATTTTTTAGTGCTTCTTATATGGAAATGACCTCTATGATGAGAATTGTGTATATAGATAGGCAAAGAGATGCTTAGTTATGTTGAGATATTGATTATTGCATGAATAAGTTCACTTTTGTTTCTTGAACACATAAATAAGTTAAATGATTTAGTTGTTTTGATAAGAGAATGAAATAATAGTCGAAGCTATATTGCAAGTTCTTTTACATCATTTAAGGATGACTAAGGCAATTCACTTCTTTTCTTTTCTCATGTCTTGATCATGCTAGCTCCTCAATGAAATATGTAACCCTCCTTTTACCATCCGGGAATTAGGATAGGTGATTGAAAAAGGCATGTTTGATGTGGGAGGGCCAAGAAAAATGTATTGAAAAAGTGCAAAATTTCATAAGTTTGGGGACGTTGAACATGAGGATGAGTAACTCGGCACCATTCACATAGCCGGGTGTTTGTGTCTTGCCAAAGTCCGATTGAACGACAAGTCCTAACGGGATATGGTATGTGCATCAAGGGTTTGAGGCATCTCGAAATTGAGAAACGCCGATCTCCTAGGCTTCGGTTTTTGTGCACCGCTGTTCATACTCTCAAAAAGTAAAGTATAATGAAAGCAAAGCTTTCTACATGCGAAGCATGTGCGGTGAAGAAAATTCTTGAAGGTGTTATGTGTTCCTCTTTCCCGGATTAGCACCACAATTACCAAAAAGAACCCCTTCCCTTGACACGTTTCTTGAACCTTTTCTTTGATTGAAGACCTTGAGACTTTTATGCATATGTGTAAGACTTCATGGCTTAGATTTGTTTGACTTTGATTACCTCTAGACCTTTATCATGTTCTTTATTTGTGCTTTCAAGAAAGAAAAAGGAGGTTAGTTCATCTTAACTACTATTGATACTTGCTTTGCCTTTTTATGCCTTGAAATATCACTTTGAGGGTGATCCAATAAGAAGAAGCACTACCAAAAGAAGAGTTTTTGAGTTTTCATACATATATAATCCATGACATCTTTTGTTCTAAATTTGAGTCTTGCTTAGGGACAAGCATGAGGCAAGTATGGGGTATTTTGATGACATGAATTATGTATCATCATATTCATGCATATTGTAAAAGATTGTCTCAGTTTACCTTGCAATTAGAGAGATTTTGTATGACTTTTATGTTCTATTCAATCAATTGTCGGAAATAGAGGTCTACACAAGATTTTGATGAATTGTAGGTAAATGGAGCGGAATTGGAAGCAAAAAATGGAGCAAGAAGCATCTAAGGATGTTAAGGGAGCTAAAAGAGTCTTAAAAGAATCACAAAGAGCTAAGGAATTGCAAAGGAGAAGCATAGAAGACGAACCAAAGGAAGAGCACTTTCTGTTGAAGAAAATCGTGCCAATATATACATAAATCGGACGATTTTCATACCCTGAAATCGAACGGTTTTGCACCAAAATCGACTGGGTCGATTTTCTTCACGATTCGGCCAAATGGAAAGACGACACAAAGCCCAATTAATTTGGGCTAGAGGAGAGTTTTGCCAAACGGCCCATCTGCAAGAAAGTATAGAAGAGAACCCTAGGAACGAAGACGAGGAGGCCGCACTGGAAAATCTTTACACGTTTTGGAGAAATCAAGGATTCTTTGAGAGAGATTGAAGAGCTTTTGCCGAAAAGTTATTCTTGATCTTTGATTGTGAGATTTCTTCATCCATTGCATTGTTTGTGGTTTGTGAACACGAAATTGAGTTGTTTGATAGATGCATTGAGCAGATTTGACGATTGTTTTACAGATTTGAAAGTTATCGATTTTTCCGTTCAAGATTTGGTTTCTTTACGATATCTTTTTCAATAATTAATTTGATTCGATTCTGAAAATGGTTGGCTAAAAACCTTGTGATTCTGGGGAGAATAGTTGATGATTAAGGCTTAGATGATGATAGACTGAACTCATTCAAACATTAGGACCCTGAGAATTTAGATTTTAGTTTTGCGACAAACAGGAAAATCGGACTGTTCTTGAGGAAAATCGGCCGATTTTTCTTATGAACAGCACGATTTAATCTTCTGACGAACTTTAATTGAACTAATCTTTAATCAAAACTAATCCTTGTCTTAATCCCAATCTTGATTAACCTTTCTACCCTCTAATTGAATGTATGAAGGCACTTCAAACCTGTTTCTACATTTAATAGATTAAGATCGTAAGATTTGGGTAATAAAGAGATTCAACATCCTTTATTAAGAAATTAATTGTGCTTTCTAATCTTTACTTTGGAGAGTCATATCCTGGAGTTTTAGATAGTTAGTCTAAACATAAATCTCATCTTTAGATCTTTCTATATTGCAGCCTCAACAACCCTTATAGAGAGAACCTATAGATTAGTCATATAGGTTTCGGAACTTCACCGTACGAATCCTACCTTTGAACATTTAATCTTGGCAATATAAATTCTGTCCTATATCTATAGAAGTGTCTTGAATCGAAAGCCTAAATCGGATACTTGAATCCTTGGAATCATTTCTCTCTTTATCATATCACAAAAGCTTTTATACTTTCGCTAGATAATTGAAATCGGAATTTTTCTCACCAAATCCCTGAGTTCGACTCTGGAATTCTTACCTTTCTATAGCTGATCCGTACACTGCGAGTTCGCTTTGCTTTTGAGTTCTAGATACAAATTTAAGACTTTGACGCACACACCTTTTGAGCGAACAGGCGACATACGATAAGGAGCCTTAGAGATCGGTCTCGTACTGGGCTCTAGATCAATGTCAAAGTCTACACTCCTCTGTGGAGGTAACCTTGATGGCTCTCCAAAGACGTCACCAAACTCGCTAGCTACTGGAATCTCCTCCTAAGTCGGACTAGTACTATCCTTCATGGCATAGCACCAAAAAGCCTCGTATCCCTAACTGATAAGTCTCGCAGCTCGAACTACACTGATGACTGTACCAGTCTTCCCGAGATCCCATCCTCGGAAGATCTCAACATGGCCTGCATCTATAGTCACCATCATTGTCCTCTTGCCGATGTCCAGAACTGCTCGATGTCGATCCATCCAATTCATGACCAGAATAACTTTTTCATGTACTAAGTACATGACGAAGAAGTCAACTGGCCAATCACGACCTCCCAATCTGATAGCGCAATCGCGAACCTCTCGTGTACTTGGAATCTTACCCTATTGGGTAATCCTATAAAGAAGGGTATGTTCTACAGTAACTAAGGTCAATCTATCTACACATGCATCAGATATAAAATAATGCGTAGCACCGGTATCGAAAAGAACTCTAACAGGAAAACCATTAATATAAATGGTACTTGTGGTTGTTGGCGTTGTCGGCTCTACAACACTTCTCAACTCATACACTCTTGCTGATGCATCTCTGGTGTGTGCAGATCCACCAACACGTCATTTACCTCTCCCCTATCCCGGAGTGGATCCCTCAGGAGCGGTAGAACCAAAAACTCTCGGCTGCTGCTACTGGTACTGAGATCCCTGTCCTCCTCCAGCAACACTGGTAGGTGAAGAACCCTGTTGTGATAGCGCCTTGCCCTGACGGAAAAATGAAGCTCTGTGTCCGGGCTTGCCACAAGAAAAGCAAGTCACCGTTGCCTTCTTCCAATCAGCTCGGATGTGTCCAGCTACTCCGCAGTTATGACACTGCCGTCCATTGTCAAAACTCTACTAGAAACCAGAACGTCCAGGTGTCTGACTTCTCCCAAAACCAGCTGCTCTAGCTCCAGCACTGGCCGATCTAGTATCTTGTCTCTTCTTAGGACCTCCTGTCTAAGAAGCTCTCTTATGAGCCGGTCGGTCTCTCTCATAAGCAGAAGCTCTATCGTGATAGTCCGTGAAAGAATCACAACGAAAACCAGCAAGATAAGAGTGTGTTAACTCCCTCAACCTCCGAGATAAAAGGTAAATATGTTGATCCTCTGGCGGTGCTGACGGACCCAACAAAGAAAATTCATCCTGAAACTTGCTGATGATCTTAGCAATAGGCAAATCCTCGAATCCAGCCTCAAGGAAATCCTGGAGACGGTCTCTCCTCACAGTTGCAGGGCAGTAGCGATCTCTGATCACCATCTTTATCTGCTCATAACTGGTGACCTTACTGCGAACGGTCTTCCACTAAGAATGAGTCTGATCCTTCAGTAGCGTATGTGCTATGTTGACTCGACGTCCCTTTGGGAAACTGATAGCCTCCATAACAGTATCCAGCTGTCCTAGCCACTGCTCCACCTCCAAACCAGTCTTTCCGATGAAAGTGGGAACCTTCAGTTGATCGAAAGTCATCAACGAACTGTCGGGCTTCGACTCCATCGCCTCAGCCGGTATTTTGACAACCTCAGGAACTCCAGCAGACGGGGCAACAACATGTGAAACTCTTTGCGAAACCTCAGCTGATCTCGCAGGAACTGGCGGCACTGGTGCTGGTCCTCTAGTCTTGATAGCCTCCTCAACTCTCTGCACATAGTCGCGATATGCAAAAGTTCCGATAGACAATCGTGCGGACTCCATCGATGGCGCTCTCCATGCTCCAGACCTAGCAGCGGTCCCGTTCCCAGCCTCAATAACAACACTCTCAGCAACTTCTTCAACGAAAGCCTCAGCGATAGACAGATAAACAACTAAGGCTTGGCCCCGACCTCTAGCTAGTGGAGGTCTTCCTGCACGTCCTCGTCCGAGGACGGCAGGTGGAAGTGGTGGTCGACCCCTTCCTCGCCCCATAGCAGATGTAGCTCTAGTACGCGCCATCTACTATAAGGATATATATATATATATATATATATATATATATATATATATATATATATATATATATAAGAAACTATATACAAGGCCACGCTACAGCTAAAGCACAACTCCAAGAAAAAGCACATATAAAGGCCAATACAAAAGAAGACTACACTGCTGAGATCTGCGGAGGTAGTGGTGGCCGCCCGTACATCTATCCCAGACCGACAAGTTTAAAATAAAACCCCCTTTTGCAAATGTTAGACCCCTTGCGGGTTCTATTTATTTATTCATCTGACTTTTAGAAGATTTCGAGTGCCATTGTTGCCAACCTAGAGCTCTGATATCATATTGTAACACCCCAAGTTCTCGGAACTCGAAGCGCTACGGGCTAGGACCGCACAATGGGTCCTGACCCTCTGAGTAGCAACAGCAAACGGATCTTACAACAAGGCACAGACGAATGAAAACCAAAACTCAATATATAACCAAAGTTTTAAACAAAAGAAAACACAAAAGCTCCGCAACCGAGTTCAAAACAAAAGGGAAAGAACAAAAGAAACAAAAACCCGATCCCGTCCTATAATGTACGGGAACCCCGGCTGACCACACCATCCGGATCACTCAACATCATCTTGAACCTGCAGAACATCTACAATGACGGTATAAAACGTTAGCTAACATTCTAGATACTAGCAAGAGCGTAAAGGCACAAACACACATAAGGTAAAGAAAACACATAACATGCTTGCACACAACCGGTTATCATCTTTCATAAAGTTATTCATTACTAATTCAACTTCTTTTGTCACACGAGAATCTCCTGAAACTCGACTCCGCTTCCGTCTACCAATAGGATTAGATTAGTACTATCCGTTACCTACGGGCCTTGGTTGAAGAGCACATTCTAGTCTCTTGTAGAATTAGAAAAGTGGTCACCGCCCAGTTATAATACACTTGGGCCAGTTAAGGGTAATAAAGGGTGAATCACATTCCGGTTATCCGTTATAAACAATAATAATAACGCAAACAAGCCAAAACACTCAAACCAATATACGGAATGAAGCTAAGTAAGTCCAAGGGACTTACCTCACTCGAAGGTAACTCAAGAATCAACGAACAACTCAAAGAACACTCAGTTTCCCTCAGGAAAGGAGCAAGGAAAGCCTGTTCACACAAGCATCACGAATTAGGAACGAAACGGTTGCTAGAAGTCTATAACTTCTAGTCTCAACGATCTCTAAGAGATATCCACAAGCTAAGGGCTCAACTTTAGTCTAACAGCAACTTAGGGAACAAGGAACAACTAAAAAGATCAAGGAAAGGAACGGAAAAAGCAAGGAAGGAAGCAACTCACCAAAGACAGGAGTTATTGTAGAGAAAACCGCATGGGCGGCTGGACCAAGCGTCGGGGCGGATGGTGGGCGGGGGGCACAGCAAAGGCGCGGGGCGGTTTACAGTGCAGAAGCGTTGTCGACTCCTTCGACAACAAGGAACGCAGCAAGGGCCAAAGCTTGCTCTTCTCAATGCACAAACACGTCACAACTCAACCAAGGGAGCCTTTGAACATCAAAGGATCAACAACGGAACGCTCCACAAGAATCAAGGCTCAAGCTTGAAGCTTGATCCTTGGAGAAGAAGAAAAGAAAAGAACGAAGATGAAATGAAACAAAAGGAGAAGGCATGCAACAACTATAAGAACGTGATGAGAAACCAAAAGGGATGTACTTACACGTTCAGCAAGGTCGCATGAAGCAAGGGAACGGCTGCAGCTCTTAGGGTTGAAGAATACGTAAGCATGAAACGGGGAAAAGAGGAAAGGACGGGAATATATAGGGACGGGCAGGAAAGATAGACAGAAAGGGCGTTTGGGGTTAGAAAGAAGATAAGGAAACCGACCCATAAGATAGAATATCGGATATTCTATCTATGGAAGGAAGATAAAACGAACGAAAGAAATATCGGGCACGATCTGTCGTCAGCCACACGGGCGGATCACCTCAGCCGTAGGGGCGGCCTTCTTCACCGTGGGGGCGGTGAAGGCAAAACTGGGGTCTTAAAATATCCAACTCAGCATAGAACTCTAGATAGTTCCTCTCGATACTATCTTGTGTCTCCCAAGTCACCTCATCAGCTCCTTGCATCGACCACTAAATCTTCATCATCGGTAAGTCCTTCGATCGCAAGCGTCTCGCACTACGCTCTAAGACAGCTACCGGGTGCTCTACGAATGTATAGTCTAACTCGACCACTAAATCCTCATGGCTGACAATGTGTCTCGGGTCTAGTACCTACTCTCGTAACTGAGACACATGGAAGACCGGATTAACACCCTCCAATCTCGGTGGTAAAGCAAGTCTGTATACTGTCTCCCCAACTCGCTCAAGAATCTCGAAAGGTCTAACATATTTGTCACTGAGCTTCCCCTGACGCTGAAACGTCTAACGCCTCGTGTCGGAGATACTCTCAAACATACCTAAGCTCCAAATCTGAACTCTAGAGGTATGCGCCTCTTATATGCGTATGACTTCTGGCGGCTGTGTGCTGTCATCATCCTCTCTCGGATCATCGCTACTCGAGCCATATCATCATGTATCTGCTCACGTGCTACTCCGCTAGGATGACTCGGCTCGTCCCAACATAGCGGGCTACGACATCTATGTCTGTATAAAGCCTCGTAAGGAATCATCCTGATTGATGCATGCCAACTGTTTTTGTACGAAAAATCCACTAAGGGGATGTGATATGGCCACACCTGTCCCCAAAATAGCACGCAATCTCAATATATCCTTCAGAGTCTAGATGGTCCTTTCAGACTGCCATCGGACTGAGGATGATAAGCAGTCGTAAACTGCAGACTCGTACCTAGGACGGCATGCACCTGTTGCCATATTTTCAAAGTGAACTATCCGTCTCTATCAAAGACTATAGTCCTATGTATTCCATGAAGACACACTATCTGTCTAGTGAACTCCTTTACTAATCCACTTAGCGGACACGTTTTCTTGATAGGAATAATACTGCGGTCTTCATCAGTTGATCCACTATCACCTAGATGGCGCCAAAGCCTCGACTCGGTCTCAAACCGTTAACAAAATCCATCGAGATATCTTCTCACTTCCACTGAGGAACGGGAAGTGGATGTAGCTCTCCTCCTAGTCTTTGATGCTCGATCTTAACCTACTGATAGGTCGAACACTGAGCTACATATCTCGTCATATCTGGCTTCAGACCTCCCCACCAGAAGGATCGTCTTATATCGTGATACATCTTACTCGCACCGGGGTGCACTGAGTAAGGTACACATACGTTGTCTCATCTCTCGATATGAGGCACACATACGTTCTCCTGGCGTATCACAACTTCATCGGCACTAACTACAAACTGAGGTGCCTCTCCTTGAGACATCCTGTCTCGGATCCGTGTCAAAGCTTGACTACTTTCTTGTTCAGTCGGATTTCTACCAACATATCAGGTAACATCTCCAAGCTGGACAAATGGCTGTCGGAATCCAAAAAGTGGATATCCATCTCTAGTCATGCTAAGTCTCGTTGTAACTATGGTTGAGCTGTCAATCGAGCAATCGCCATATCCCAGGGAGTCTTCCTATTGAGGGTATTAGCTACCACATTCGCCTTTCCTAGGTGGTATAACATCTCTAGATCAATTTCCTTGATCAACTCCAACCATCTCCTCTAGCTGCTATTCAACTCCCGTTGAGTGAATATGTACTTCAAACTCTTATGTCTGTGAATATTTGACGCGAAGCTCCGTACAGATAATGCCTCCAGATCTTCAAAATTTGACCCACATCAACTAACTCGAGATCGTGGGTAGGGTAGTTCTCCTCATCCGTCTTCAGTTGTCTCGACACGTATGTTGTAACACCCCAAATCCGCGGGACTCGGGGTGCTACTTGGCTAGGATCTCACAGTGGGTCCTAACCCTAGCCTCACAACAAGTTCATTGGATCTTACAACAAGGCACAAATAGATTAAAATCAAAACATCCAACTGTATAAATATATACAACAAAGGTTTACAAAAGCACCGTTGAGTACAAAACAAAATCCATACATATACAAAATATCTCATAATCCCTCGCATCATCCTAGTGTACGGAAGTCCTCAGCGGATCACCCATTTGGCTCACTCTGTAGTCCTCTTAACCTGCAGATCATCTACAACACGGTATAAATGTTAGCTAACCATTCATATATAACATAATGCATAAGCACAAACACAAGTCAAGGAATCATAAACACATAATCATGCTATCACACATTTACCCGTTTAATTTAATAGCATCATGCACTCAAGGTATATATATATATATATATATATATATATATATATATATATAGATGAAAATATGTGACACGAGGAATATATCATCCTTGCCTTTGGGTACCATATCCATCTAAGTAGTATTGGCACACTTCTCGTGTACCCTAAGGGAGTGGTGAAGTGTATATCCCGTATACCAGTATTGGCCTAACCACAGAGAACCTCCCAGACTCCTTAAAGGATGAAAGGGAAAGGTTATCACTGCCACTGCAAGGGGGCTATCAAATAAACCATAGGTCGGTAGTAATTAATATTGTATTCTATCAAGCATATAACAAACACCAAGGCATCCATAAGGATCATAATCAACCTATAAGCCTCGAATCACAACATAACTCACAATTTAGTTAATTAATTTTTAATTAATTAATTAAATTTCACCAGAATAGCGTTTTGCCCGCAAGCAATTTCTAAACCCACCTGTCATCAAATTTCATCAAACAAACAATCCATAATTCCCAGAATAATATAACGACCGTAATGGATATTTAAATTATCCATTTTGACAAGCCTAAGGTCAATTTAGGTCAAATCACATTACGGAAAACGAATAAATTCATAATTTATTCGTTACTAACCCGATTGACGATCTGAAAGAAGATTCGGAATCACAACGACGATTACCGAATAAATACCCTTCTTTTAAAAAGAAGATATACATAACATTTAAGGTTTATTTTTCTACCTTTAGTTTTACAAATTTTTTTAAAGATATTAGAAATAACTTTTGACTTTTATTTATGTTTTACTAGTAACTATACATGTAACAATATAAGGTAAGTAGCATAGTAGTGTTGTAAGTCTAATGTGACGTAAATTAAATCCGACTCTTTTTTTACATGTGTTAAAGATAGTACATAGCTTAAAGTATTATAAATAAGTTTCTCATCAAATCGAACTTTTTTAATTCCGGTTTTTATCCACTCATGCTATGTTTTTAGATGTGTTTTTGTGCGACGTTCTTGTCTTTATTTTGCATGATTTAGGCATCTACAATTTAGGTAAAGCTTAGAATGTCCAAGAAATGTCTACTCCCCTTATTTATGTGTTTTTGTAGGTATTTGGGCCTTAAAAGGAGCTAAAATAAAGACATCAAGCCATCCATGGAGTGCAAGCATCATCACATCTATCCTTCAAGTGCAATGGAAGAAGAAATCAACAAGAAATCGAGCATTTGATCCAAGAAAAGGTCTTTAATTTAGTTTCAAACCTCATAAGGTTGATATTATATCCCTTGTGAGCCTAAAATGGAGCCCAATGAGCCTAAGGATCAAGCATGAAGGAACCGGAGCAAGAAAAGCAACCAAGTTCATGGAAACGGAAGTGTGTAGCCTCGAGTTTTCTAAAACTCGAGGGTAGAAAAATTTGTTTACCTCAAATTTTAATCGAGTTTATGCATCAACTTCTTCTATAACACTCTTCTGAACGGACATAGATTCCTTTTTGAGATGGGACCACTTCCTAAAGCTCATATATAAGATCATTGACTGTAATTTAGAGTTATCGCATTACATTTTATCACAAATCTCATATCTATAAACAACAACTCAATATTATTTTGGAAGAATTTCAAATCAAAGTTGGAGGCAATTTGGTGTTCTTAATCTTCTTCGTCTTGTTCTTCAAGTTTTCAAACTTCAAATCTTCATATATTTTAATTGGTCAGACCAAATTCGTCTATTCTTTTTACATTATTTTTATTTTGACCTCCTCGGTTTATCTATGGTATTTATTTTGATAGATCTCTTGGTTGAATTCTGATGGCTGAGTTGTTTCATACCAAGATTTGGGGGTGAAAATCCCCAAATAACGCTAGATTAGCTTTGTTTTAGTGTATATTCATGATATGAAGGGAATTTAAGCATGTCTTGTAACTTATATGTGGGTTGAAAATGTGGCGTTATTGATCATTCATTTTGGATTTACTTCATTGTTGGTGGTTTAGATATGCTAGTTTAAATCTACTTGTCAAAACATTGTATTCTTCCATAATTGAATGGTTGATTGCTAGATTAATCTTCTAAATTGAGATTTAAAAGGTGATATGATGATGATTATGCATTGTATGGACTCCTATGATGTTAGAGTAAAGTTAATTGTGGGAGAAATCATGATTAAACTCTATTTGTGATGATTCATCCATATTATGACATTTTTTGATGATATATGCAAATAACAGAGACCATGTGATGTGTATATTGTTTTGTATGATTATAATTGTCACTTAAGTTTGATCATCTTGATTGTGGCTTTAACATTTCATGGTCATAATGATATAAGTTATTCTATGAGCTACAAAAGAGGATTAAGATGCTTAGATGAATTCACCAAACATAATATTACCCCTTCATTGATTGAATTTTATCACTAGAACTTGGTAATTAGTAATGGCTTGGAAGGATTATCCCCTAATCCTAGTTTTCTCTCATATTTGAATCTAAAACTTGTCTTTTAAGCTTGGATACTTCTATCCCGTGTTTCGCCTTAAAGTTATTGATTTTGGATTATCCTATTTGTCATCATTTTCATCCTTATTCTCCGTTGATTAAGCCTACCAACGAACTATATAGAGCCCTTGTGAAATTTGATAGCACTCAAATTAATGTCTTTTTCCTTCACCATTCTATTCCATTCCTTACCTCTTTGAGCTGAATAATATATCATTTTGGTTTATTTCCTTTATATTCTTCTTTTGGAGATCTACCGGTTGGTTTGTAATTGCAGGCATTCTATGCATTTGAGGAGCACAAATGACACATCTATAGATGAATGACCAAATACACACTAAGCGATTCTCTGCGGTATATAAAGTCAAGGTCAAGACAAAAATGAATGTAGTTTGAGAGCAAAGCGAAGAACATCGGGGACCGTGTAGAAGTGGTCGACGAGCACCCATGTCACTTGACATGCTGCTCCCACTTTTGCACTAGACCTTAAAAATGACATCCCGTTGTTACAAGGAAGATCCTAGAGCAATTCTGTAACACCCCGATTCCACGGGACTCGGGATGCTACGGGTTGGAGACCTCACAATGGGTCCCGACCCTTAGCCTGACAACAATTTCACCGGATCTTTCAACAAGACACAAATAAAGGCCAAAACGAAATACATTTTTATGCAATGCAATGAAACCCGAAACCCCTATAAACAAAAGACTACAGCCGAGTCAACAACTCAAACGACCAAACGTTGACAACATACAATACATAATTATATCTACAAGACTCCACCCACAAAACCATCCTACAATGTACGGACCCCGGCTGCCCACTCTTCCGGATCTCTCGGCCGCACCCCTAACCTGCAGGGTAACTACAACAATATCGGTATAAAACCGTTAGCTAGCATTCAAGGCATTAGAATCATGGTATTGGCACACACACACACATAAGGCATCATAAACACACAACATGTTCCAAAACGCACAATCCGGTTTATTATCTTTTTATTATTAGGTCATATCCCGTTCTAATTCAACTTCTTTTGTGACACGAGAATCTTAAAGATCTCGCCCTTGTCCCCTTTCACCATACGGGTTTGTACTTGATGCGGATCAGCATCACCCGATGGGCTGGTCGCAAGGCACCTCCCAGTCATCCCCATTTTGGACTAGACAAGCGGTCACCGCCCGTTATCATACACTTGGGCCAAATATAAACATATAAAGTCGGTGGTCCTATTACCGGTTTAGATGTTATAACATAAGCAATAAACACCCACATAAACAATAAAAACACACCACCAAACACGCATTGAAACTAATACAGAGAATACGAGCTAAGTAAGTCCGGAGACTTGCCTGCACTTGGTCAAGTTTAGTCAATGGTATCTCTTGAACCCCTATGAGTCTAATGTCAAATGCCTGGTCATAACATGAAACTTGCATCAATAGCATATCTGAAACCTTAGAAGTTTCACTTCTAAGTTAAAAACGATCATGTGAGAGGAAAAGCTAAACTAGTCTTACTTGTGAAAAGACGATTCTACCCTTGGATCGGAAAAACTTTGAAAGTTCTAGGAAGACTCCTAACTTTTTCTAAAACTGAATATCTGATGTCCAACACTAAAAAGAAATGTTCTGCTCGAGGTTGAAAGCTTTTCCCACTTCCAAGCTCCTTATTCAGACTAACTAAGGTCAACTAAACGCTACTACTAAATCCCAAAAACTTCCGAGGAACCTCTATTATTCATACACAAAGCCTTACTTCCTCCAAAATTACAAAGCAACTCACACCCACTTACATTACAATCATATACCTCTTCACACCTTTACGCCCAAGTCGGAAATAACATAATGTTTACATCTATCTCATCATTTTGATTATACAAATATCCAACTTAGATTCCAAAAATCTTATAAGGAACTCATCAACTCTTGCGCACAAGATTGACGCACATATAACCCTAGACAAGATTCCGAAACAACATCCCCAAATTCGAGATTAGGGTTTACATTGACAATCCTCACTCTACTCCCAACAATCTGACATCATTTCTCACTACAAATTAATCTAGCTACATCAACCGAGATTTCAATCGAATTCACACCCAATTCCATACATACATACATACACATTAGCTAAACAAGTGTCAAGTTCCAAAAAGTTCCAATTAGTAATCTGGATTTCACAAGGGACGGTTGGACTCACATTTTCGGAAAGTGGCGGCGGCATTGGTGGTCCTTGACAGCCGGTGAGGGCGGGGAGGTGAGGTCACCGTCAACAGTGAAGGAAGGCCCCTTGACCTCTCGCAGAGGGAGGGGGAAGGACGCCGGGCTCCTTGACATCTGCTACAGAGGTTTACGGATCCACATCTTCTTCGACGGCTGCATAGGAAGGTCCGAAGCTGTTGTCTTTGGCAGCGGTAGCAGGAGAACGACGCCGGCTGCTTCATCTGCATCGGCCGTAGGAGAAGATCTGTGACGGCCGCAGAAGGAGATCTGTGGTGGCCGCAGGAGGAGATCTGTGGTCGGCGGCTTCGCTGGGTTGTAGGAGGAGGTCCGAAGCCGGCTTCCTCGACGGTCGGAGTCCCGTTTCGCCAACAGATAGGGCTCGTTGTTGGCAGCTGATCGGCAAGAAGTATGGGACAAGTTCGAGAGAGAGAGAGCAGAGGTTCCAGAGAAGGAGGTTTCATCTGAGAAAGAAGGAGGAGGGAGGTCCGAGGAGGCTGATAAGGAAGAAAGACGGGAGCTGAGAGGAGGGCGGCGGGGCTGAGAGAGTTTAGGGCGGCGAGGGCAGAGAAAGAACGAAAAAAAAAGAAAGGGAAAAGCAGTTCAAGCAACTCTCATAGGATGAAGAAGGAAGGAAAGGACGCTAGGGTTTAATGAGTAAAAACAAAACAAAAACAAACAAAATAAAAAAAATAAAAAGTAAAAAGAGTAATAGAATAACTCGATCAAAACCGTTCGGAACGGAACTTCTTAATCGAGAAATACTTTTCCGACTTTTCCGACAAGATAAACGGATAAACGTACTCGGATCCAAAAATAATAAAATACCCAGAACCTTTCCGCCCCTTTTTCCGAAATAGAAATAAATATACGGAAAATATTATGAGGATCGAGTATATACTTAAACTCGCAAAAATATACTTTGCGACGTACGAATCAATCTCGTAACTAAATTACGAGATTTAAGTAATAATAAAAGTACCGTTTAACATATAAATATAACATATACCCAAAACATAAAATTTACGACTTAAAATTACTCGTGAGACATACCTAAGATATTAAAATTTATCGATAACCGTCGGAAAATAAATATCAAAATCGCACCCAATAAACGGGGTGTTACATTAGATCCCTCTAAAAATAAGTTTCGTCCCGAAACTTGCCACAAACCACCTTCTCGGTCCCTAAGGCGGAGGTATAAACTCATAACTTGAAAGGCTTAGACCTTCTAATCTATAAGCACAAACTGCTCCAACCACCATCGCAATATATATAACCGGACATAAAACACATTCCCGCACGGGACACAAAACTACATATAACACCACACATATACACAACCAACTTAAGGGAAAACTAGGTCTAACCCGTCGATTCTTTGAAAGCTACTAGCTCGGCGTAAAACTCAACCAAATATACTATCTTCCGTCTGATACACATGAAGCACCGAGTGAACACTCTCTGCTATTGGCGGCAACGCCAACGTATAAGACACTTCTCCAACTCGCGCTAAGATCTCTAAAAGGTAGATATATCGGAACTCAACTTTCATTCTCGGGTATCTCTCAATGCAGCATTTCCATTATTTACCCTTTGATTTCTCTATCAAAGAAGATTGAACTTCCAATTTACACTGTTGGCTTTGGTTCTTGTCAAACCAAACTCTGATGTTATGTTTCCTCAATTCTTAAAGTAAGTCCCTACTATGAAGGAAGTACTTTGCTCCACACTACCTCCCCTAATGTGACACTTATGCTATTACTTTACATCGTTTCTCAAAACTCGATCAAGAGTTTGTTTTGGAGAATCACTTGAACACTCCAAACTCATCATACCTCAAGGTAAATCACAACAATTACACCATCGAATCTCCTCTTAACTTTGAACAACTCTTTTGTAAATTTTTGTCCCATACAATACTTCATTGTCACCCGGATGTTACCATAAATGGTGTTATAAAATTTCTCTCCTCACAGATCATCTGGTAATGCTCAACACATCTAAGAAACTTGTAACTCCTTTAATCTCTCTCGGGGTTTTCCATCCCGAGACAACTTGTCATACGACTTTTCTCTTTTACAAGAGTAGACTCAAAATATCTTATTCGGGACATCGGTAAGCCCATAGGGAATATCTACAACTCGTAGTGACCCTGGGTTGGTCCGGAATGTCGTACTTGCAATATTCCAGTTTCTAATTCTTAAACGGTGACAATCAAATCTTAACTTAATCTTAGAAGAGACTACCGACCCTTGCAACTGATCGAGTAGATCATCCATTCGTTGTAAGGAATACTTGTCCTTCGTTGTCATCTTGCTCAACTTATTGTAATCGAGGTACAAACGGAGATAACCGTCTCTCCTTTCGCAAACCGGTGTCCTCCATTGCAACTTCGAATCGAGAATTCAAGATATATCCAACATGAACTTCAAATCAAGAGTTCAAGATATATTTCAACGTGAACTTCAAATCAAGAGTTCAAGATATCCTTTCATTATGAACTTCAAATCAAGCTTAATGATGAAATCCACCTTCCGATGCATTGGAAACAGTTCTATCTTGGGTTCCATCTTTTCTCTACCCAGTCATCTCGCAATGACGACACAACTTGGTTCTAACACTTGACAAGTGGTCCACCCCAATCTGCTGGGGTAACGTCCTTCAAGCCATATAGCTATTATGTTCACCGTCCTCTTTCAAAGATCCTTCATCTACGGAACTCGAGAGACTTGCTCTAATTTTTTTTTTTCCAACTCTGGAAGCCTTGGTTAAGCAATACTTCAGCTTAATCCCTCTTCTCACTTCAAAGGAATGGCGATAGTAACATCTCTTGACTTCTTACATATGTTTAGCCACAAAAGTCTTAACTACGAGACTCGATCATGCCTTATAACAAATTGATACAGTCTTCTTTGCTTCCTCTGAAATCCGAACCTGTGGGAGGAGCTCTCCACATTCTACGTCAGCTTTCAGCGTAGGCATCGTTTCTTAAAGTAGGCGTATAAATTTACACTATATTTTCTTATGTAGTGTCAACCTGACTGTAGAGACTTTAGCTTCAATCTGTCATGTACTTTTTGTACATCTCAAAACATCATCGAACTTCAAAACTTTAGTTTTCTCTTTCTCTTGTTGGTCACCTTATGCATCTCTTGGTATTGCAAGAACAACTTCACAACCGTACAAGTACGTCTTCAGGCAAAATTTCCCAACCATAATCATGGAAGATCCACTCATTACTCCACCAAGCACTTAACATCATAACTCTAACCTCGCCGCGTTGCCCTAATCCAAATTCCCCGTTTCACGTCATAACTACTATGGCTTCGGCACATGAGTCACGAAAACTTTGACTTAGCTTTTACTCGCAAAAACATGACATCCATCACCTTAGAACAAACACACCATACATCCCTCTTATATTTTCCCCCTTTATGCGCCACAACTATAGAAGACTCACCTTCCTCTTTGTCCTTCCGGTTCCCTTACCCTGATCCGCGTCGTTCCCTCATATGACAATCCCATGACCTAAGAAGGTCACTCCAGGTCGTTACAATCCCTCCCTACACGGTACGTTACTATCGCTTGTTAGAATCGAGAAATTGCTACATGATTAAGATATTTGCACTTCCCTTGATATACCTCTTATTGCCGACATTCAACCACCACGAATATTCCACGTTATGGTTACCCCTCTTCATGATCCCGCATCCTAGGTTACTCTCCCCACCTTTAGTCACCAGTATACAATCTCACCTGTGCATTCCCGGTGGTCACCGGTTAACTCATTGATGACTCTCTCCAAGATCAACGACTTACCCTTCAACCACACTTCCATGTTACCATACTCCTGAAGGTTACCCTCTCGAGGTACTCAGCCTTAAACTCCACTAGCTCTTTTACTCTACTTCCAACTTCATTGGCTCCTATTACGCTTCCCTCATCTTCTCACTTTTGTAAGATAATTATACCTTCTCGGCTCTTTTGGGTCAAATGACCAAACTTCATAGGCTTAACCGTCCTTCATAATGTATTGTAAGTGTATCTCCCCACATCTCTATCGTTAATAACCACTCTCTCTTCTCTTGGTTGGTAACTTAAGTCTTTCGATCCGCGCCCCATGTTTCATCTTTCATCTTCTGAATATCATCAACCACACACACTTTCTCCTTCTCTCCTTAACATTGCTCAGTTTCATCACCATGACGGCAAACAATTGACTCCACGAGGTAAATCTACTATGTGAACTTTCTCCATGTAATCTTCCTCGTAACTCTCTTGTATTTCTGAAGCTCCCGCTTAATCTCTCGCAAAAACCGTCGCTCTTTCTAGTTCTTCTGTAGGCTTAACTTGCTTATCTCATGAATCTTCGTATTAGTTCGACCACACTTCATACCTTGACTCCCATGCTTAGGAGCATCTAGGAAAAGCTTCACATCTCAAGGAAATACCACTTCTACCCTTGCTAGTATGTACTGCTTTCCTCCCCGCTTCGCGTCTTTAGTTGTCCATGCGTCGTCTTGAAGAATCATAAGTTCACCATCTCTAGTTGGTTTCGTTGTGATTCAAACATTGCTTCCTTTGGAACCCACCACTTATCTCTTCTTGCCGCTTCCTTCCTTGTACGACTTCCTTCTCAGTTTTGCTTAAGCTATCTCGAGGTTCTCTTCCACTTGTTTGTCCTTTGTTTACGTCATCTCTAATCCTCCGCTTCGACGTCCTCTTAAAGGAGTCCGAGAAACCACCAAGGTGTTCGTCCAAACGTCATACACAACTCTGTACTTGAGCATACTCGACCTCAGATGTAAACTATCCTAAGCCAAACGGCGTCATCCAAGGGGCGATGATAGCTTTCTATCATCTCGACTATAAGGTATAGCATCCATATGTCACTATAGATCCTATTATACGTATATAACTATATAAGTCCTATGTCCACATGCTATCAGCATACACATCCAAGGAATCTCATAAAACGAGTTCCAAGCACTAATATAATATTATCATGTCACATGTACAACTCGTATCCATATAAAGGTCATGCCACCATAACAACATAACAAGTCCATCATGCATAACTATAATCAACATATAATAATAGTCCAAAAATATCCTAGGTCCACAATACATATATACATATATACGCATATCTATATATATTCATATACTAATAATCCACTAAACTATGCTGCCGAGATCCGCGGAAGGAGTGGTGGTCCGTACATTCTAACCCAAACCCGACTCATGCATATGATTTTGAAAACAAAAGTCAGAACCCGTGTGGGTTCTGTTTATTCCTCATTCGGTCTTTAGAAGATTGCGAGTGCCATTGTTGTCAACCTAGGGCTCTGATACCACTTTGTAACACCCCGATTCCACGGGACTCGGGATGCTACGGGTTGGAGACCTCACAATGGGTCCCGACCCTTAGCCTGACAACAATTTCACCGGATCTTTCAACAAGACACAAATAAAGGCCAAAACGAAATACATTTTTATGCAATGCAATGAAACCCGAAACCATATAAACAAAAGACTACAGCCGAGTCAACAACTCAAACGACCAAACGTTGACAACATACAATACATAATTATATCTACAAGACTCCACCCACAAAACCATCCTACAATGTACAGACCCCGGCTGCCCACTCTTCCGGATCTCTCGGCCGCACCCCTAACCTGCAGGGTAACTACAACAATATCGGTATAAAACCGTTAGCTAGCATTCAAGGCATTAGAATCATGGTATTGGCACACACACACACATAAGGCATCATAAACACACAACATGTTCCAAAACGCACAATCCGGTTTATTATCTTTTTATTATTAGGTCATATCCCGTTCTAATTCAACTTCTTTTGTGACACGAGAATCTTAAAGATCTCGCCCTTGTCCCCTTTCACCATACGGGTTTGTACTTGATGCGGATCAGCATCACCCGATGGGCTGGTCGCAAGGCACCTCCCAGTCATCCCCATTTTGGACTAGACAAGCGGTCACCGCCCGTTATCATACACTTGGGCCAAATATAAACATATAAAGTCGGTGGTCCTATTACCGGTTTAGATGTTATAACATAAGCAATAAACACCCACATAAACAATAAAAACACACCACCAAACACGCATTGAAACTAATACAGAGAATACGAGCTAAGTAAGTCCGGAGACTTGCCTGCACTTGGTCAAGTTTAGTCAATGGTATCTCTTGAACCCCTATGAGTCTAATGTCAAATGCCTGGTCATAACATGAAACTTGCATCAATAGCATATCTGAAACCTTAGAAGTTTCACTTCTAAGTTAAAAACGATCATGTGAGAGGAAAAGCTAAACTAGTCTTACTTGTGAAAAGACGATTCTACCCTTGGATCGGAAAAACTTTGAAAGTTCTAGGAAGACTCCTAACTTTTTCTAAAACTGAATATCTGATGTCCAACACTAAAAAGAAATGTTCTGCTCGAGGTTGAAAGCTTTTCCCACTTCCAAGCTCCTTATTCAGACTAACTAAGGTCAACTAAACGCTACTACTAAATCCCAAAAACTTCCGAGGAACCTCTATTATTCATACACAAAGCCTTACTTCCTCCAAAATTACAAAGCAACTCACACCCACTTACATTACAATCATATACCTCTTCACACCTTTACGCCCAAGTCGGAAATAACATAATGTTTACATCTATCTCATCATTTTGATTATACAAATATCCAACTTAGATTCCAAAAATCTTATAAGGAACTCATCAACTCTTGCGCACAAGATTGACGCACATATAACCCTAGACAAGATTCCGAAACAACATCCC
>BSUD01000005.1:100883795-100905821 GCA_033239045.1 Fagopyrum esculentum
GGGTTGGTCCGGAATGTCGTACTTGCAATATTCCAGTTTCTAATTCTTAAACGGTGACAATCAAATCTTAACTTAATCTTAGAAGAGACTACCGACCCTTGCAACTGATCGAGTAGATCATCCATTCGTTGTAAGGAATACTTGTCCTTCGTTGTCATCTTGCTCAACTTATTGTAATCGAGGTACAAACGGAGATAACCGTCTCTCCTTTCGCAAACCGGTGTCCTCCATTGCAACTTCGAATCGAGAATTCAAGATATATCCAACATGAACTTCAAATCAAGAGTTCAAGATATATTTCAACGTGAACTTCAAATCAAGAGTTCAAGATATCCTTTCATTATGAACTTCAAATCAAGCTTAATGATGAAATCCACCTTCCGATGCATTGGAAACAGTTCTATCTTGGGTTCCATCTTTTCTCTACCCAGTCATCTCGCAATGACGACACAACTTGGTTCTAACACTTGACAAGTGGTCCACCCCAATCTGCTGGGGTAACGTCCTTCAAGCCATATAGCTATTATGTTCACCGTCCTCTTTCAAAGATCCTTCATCTACGGAACTCGAGAGACTTGCTCTAATTTTTTTTTTTCCAACTCTGGAAGCCTTGGTTAAGCAATACTTCAGCTTAATCCCTCTTCTCACTTCAAAGGAATGGCGATAGTAACATCTCTTGACTTCTTACATATGTTTAGCCACAAAAGTCTTAACTACGAGACTCGATCATGCCTTATAACAAATTGATACAGTCTTCTTTGCTTCCTCTGAAATCCGAACCTGTGGGAGGAGCTCTCCACATTCTACGTCAGCTTTCAGCGTAGGCATCGTTTCTTAAAGTAGGCGTATAAATTTACACTATATTTTCTTATGTAGTGTCAACCTGACTGTAGAGACTTTAGCTTCAATCTGTCATGTACTTTTTGTACATCTCAAAACATCATCGAACTTCAAAACTTTAGTTTTCTCTTTCTCTTGTTGGTCACCTTATGCATCTCTTGGTATTGCAAGAACAACTTCACAACCGTACAAGTACGTCTTCAGGCAAAATTTCCCAACCATAATCATGGAAGATCCACTCATTACTCCACCAAGCACTTAACATCATAACTCTAACCTCGCCGCGTTGCCCTAATCCAAATTCCCCGTTTCACGTCATAACTACTATGGCTTCGGCACATGAGTCACGAAAACTTTGACTTAGCTTTTACTCGCAAAAACATGACATCCATCACCTTAGAACAAACACACCATACATCCCTCTTATATTTTCCCCCTTTATGCGCCACAACTATAGAAGACTCACCTTCCTCTTTGTCCTTCCGGTTCCCTTACCCTGATCCGCGTCGTTCCCTCATATGACAATCCCATGACCTAAGAAGGTCACTCCAGGTCGTTACAATCCCTCCCTACACGGTACGTTACTATCGCTTGTTAGAATCGAGAAATTGCTACATGATTAAGATATTTGCACTTCCCTTGATATACCTCTTATTGCCGACATTCAACCACCACGAATATTCCACGTTATGGTTACCCCTCTTCATGATCCCGCATCCTAGGTTACTCTCCCCACCTTTAGTCACCAGTATACAATCTCACCTGTGCATTCCCGGTGGTCACCGGTTAACTCATTGATGACTCTCTCCAAGATCAACGACTTACCCTTCAACCACACTTCCATGTTACCATACTCCTGAAGGTTACCCTCTCGAGGTACTCAGCCTTAAACTCCACTAGCTCTTTTACTCTACTTCCAACTTCATTGGCTCCTATTACGCTTCCCTCATCTTCTCACTTTTGTAAGATAATTATACCTTCTCGGCTCTTTTGGGTCAAATGACCAAACTTCATAGGCTTAACCGTCCTTCATAATGTATTGTAAGTGTATCTCCCCACATCTCTATCGTTAATAACCACTCTCTCTTCTCTTGGTTGGTAACTTAAGTCTTTCGATCCGCGCCCCATGTTTCATCTTTCATCTTCTGAATATCATCAACCACACACACTTTCTCCTTCTCTCCTTAACATTGCTCAGTTTCATCACCATGACGGCAAACAATTGACTCCACGAGGTAAATCTACTATGTGAACTTTCTCCATGTAATCTTCCTCGTAACTCTCTTGTATTTCTGAAGCTCCCGCTTAATCTCTCGCAAAAACCGTCGCTCTTTCTAGTTCTTCTGTAGGCTTAACTTGCTTATCTCATGAATCTTCGTATTAGTTCGACCACACTTCATACCTTGACTCCCATGCTTAGGAGCATCTAGGAAAAGCTTCACATCTCAAGGAAATACCACTTCTACCCTTGCTAGTATGTACTGCTTTCCTCCCCGCTTCGCGTCTTTAGTTGTCCATGCGTCGTCTTGAAGAATCATAAGTTCACCATCTCTAGTTGGTTTCGTTGTGATTCAAACATTGCTTCCTTTGGAACCCACCACTTATCTCTTCTTGCCGCTTCCTTCCTTGTACGACTTCCTTCTCAGTTTTGCTTAAGCTATCTCGAGGTTCTCTTCCACTTGTTTGTCCTTTGTTTACGTCATCTCTAATCCTCCGCTTCGACGTCCTCTTAAAGGAGTCCGAGAAACCACCAAGGTGTTCGTCCAAACGTCATACACAACTCTGTACTTGAGCATACTCGACCTCAGATGTAAACTATCCTAAGCCAAACGGCGTCATCCAAGGGGCGATGATAGCTTTCTATCATCTCGACTATAAGGTATAGCATCCATATGTCACTATAGATCCTATTATACGTATATAACTATATAAGTCCTATGTCCACATGCTATCAGCATACACATCCAAGGAATCTCATAAAACGAGTTCCAAGCACTAATATAATATTATCATGTCACATGTACAACTCGTATCCATATAAAGGTCATGCCACCATAACAACATAACAAGTCCATCATGCATAACTATAATCAACATATAATAATAGTCCAAAAATATCCTAGGTCCACAATACATATATACATATATACGCATATCTATATATATTCATATACTAATAATCCACTAAACTATGCTGCCGAGATCCGCGGAAGGAGTGGTGGTCCGTACATTCTAACCCAAACCCGACTCATGCATATGATTTTGAAAACAAAAGTCAGAACCCGTGTGGGTTCTGTTTATTCCTCATTCGGTCTTTAGAAGATTGCGAGTGCCATTGTTGTCAACCTAGGGCTCTGATACCACTTTGTAACACCCCGATTCCACGGGACTCGGGATGCTACGGGTTGGAGACCTCACAATGGGTCCCGACCCTTAGCCTGACAACAATTTCACCGGATCTTTCAACAAGACACAAATAAAGGCCAAAACGAAATACATTTTTATGCAATGCAATGAAACCCGAAACCATATAAACAAAAGACTACAGCCGAGTCAACAACTCAAACGACCAAACGTTGACAACATACAATACATAATTATATCTACAAGACTCCACCCACAAAACCATCCTACAATGTACAGACCCCGGCTGCCCACTCTTCCGGATCTCTCGGCCGCACCCCTAACCTGCAGGGTAACTACAACAATATCGGTATAAAACCGTTAGCTAGCATTCAAGGCATTAGAATCATGGTATTGGCACACACACACACATAAGGCATCATAAACACACAACATGTTCCAAAACGCACAATCCGGTTTATTATCTTTTTATTATTAGGTCATATCCCGTTCTAATTCAACTTCTTTTGTGACACGAGAATCTTAAAGATCTCGCCCTTGTCCCCTTTCACCATACGGGTTTGTACTTGATGCGGATCAGCATCACCCGATGGGCTGGTCGCAAGGCACCTCCCAGTCATCCCCATTTTGGACTAGACAAGCGGTCACCGCCCGTTATCATACACTTGGGCCAAATATAAACATATAAAGTCGGTGGTCCTATTACCGGTTTAGATGTTATAACATAAGCAATAAACACACACATAAACAATAAACACACACCACCAAACACGCATTGAAACTAATACAGAGAATACGAGCTAAGTAAGTCCAGAGACTTACCTGCACTTGGTCAAATGCCTGGTCATAACATGAAACTTGCATCAATAGCATATCTGAAACCTTAGAAGTTTCACTTCTAAGTTAAAAACGATCATGTGAGAGGAAAAGCTAAACTAGTCTTACTTGTGAAAAGACGATTCTACCCTTGGATCGGAAAAACTTTGAAAGTTCTAGGAAGACTCCTAACTTTTTCTAAAACTGAATATCTGATGTCCAACACTAAAAAGAAATGTTCTGCTCGAGGTTGAAAGCTTTTCCCACTTCCAAGCTCCTTATTCAGACTAACTAAGGTCAACTAAACGCTACTACTAAATCCCAAAAACTTCCGAGGAACCTCTATTATTCATACACAAAGCCTTACTTCCTCCAAAATTACAAAGCAACTCACACCCACTTACATTACAATCATATACCTCTTCACACCTTTACGCCCAAGTCGGAAATAACATAATGTTTACATCTATCTCATCATTTTGATTATACAAATATCCAACTTAGATTCCAAAAATCTTATAAGGAACTCATCAACTCTTGCGCACAAGATTGACGCACATATAACCCTAGACAAGATTCCGAAACAACATCCCCAAATTCGAGATTAGGGTTTACATTGACAATCCTCACTCTACTCCCAACAATCTGACATCATTTCTCACTACAAATTAATCTAGCTACATCAACCGAGATTTCAATCGAATTCACACCCAATTCCATACATACATACATACACATTAGCTAAACAAGTGTCAAGTTCCAAAAAGTTCCAATTAGTAATCTGGATTTCACAAGGGACGGCTGGACTCACATTTTCGGAAAGTGGCGGCGGCACTGGTGGTCCTTGACAGCCGGTGAGGGCGGGGAGGTGAGGTCACCGTCAACAGTGAAGGAAGGCCCCTTGACCTCTCGCAGAGGGAGGGGGAAGGACGCCGGGCTCCTTGACATCTGCTACAGAGGTTTACGGATCCACATCTTCTTCGACGGCTGCATAGGAAGGTCCGAAGTTGTTGTCTTTGGCAGCGGTAGCAGGAGAACGACGCCGGCTGCTTCATCTGCATCGGCCGTAGGAGAAGATCTGTGACGGCCGCAGAAGGAGATCTGTGGTGGCCGCAGGAGGAGATCTGTGGTCGGCGGCTTCGCTGGGTTGTAGGAGGAGGTCCGAAGCCGGCTTCCTCGACGGTCGGAGTCCCGTTTCGCCAACAGATAGGGCTCGTTGTTGGCAGCTGATCGGCAAGAAGTATGGGACAAGTTCGAGAGAGAGAGAGCAGAGGTTCCAGAGAAGGAGGTTTCATCTGAGAAAGAAGGAGGAGGGAGGTCCAAGGAGGCTGATAAGGAAGAAAGACGGGAGCTGAGAGGAGGGCGGCGGGGCTGAGAGAGTTTAGGGCGGCGAGGGCAGAGAAAGAACGAAAAAAAAGAAAGGGAAAAGCAGTTCAAGCAACTCTCATAGGATGAAGAAGGAAGGAAAGGACGCTAGGGTTTAATGAGTAAAAACAAAACAAAAACAAACAAAATAAAAAAAATAAAAAAAAATAAAAAGTAAAAAGAGTAATAGAATAACTCGATCAAAACCGTTCGGAACGGAACTTCTTAATCGAGAAATACTTTTCCGACTTTTCCGACAAGATAAACGGATAAACGTACTCGGATCCAAAAATAATAAAATACCCAGAACCTTTCCGCCCCTTTTTCCGAAATAGAAATAAATATACGGAAAATATTATGAGGATCGAGTATATACTTAAACTCGCAAAAATATACTTTGCGACGTACGAATCAATCTCGTAACTAAATTACGAGATTTAAGTAATAATAAAAGTACCGTTTAACATATAAATATAACATATACCCAAAACATAAAATTTACGACTTAAAATTACTCGTGAGACATACCTAAGATATTAAAATTTATCGATAACCGTCGGAATATAAATATCGAAATCGCACCCAATAAACGGGGTGTTACAAATTCTGGCCCAAACCCATAAATTGGGCCCAAGAGGTCGGCTGTCGGCCTACTCGACATGCTTGCTTCAACGTCTTATTCTATTTCCCCTATTCTAGTCTAATCTTTTTAGTTCGATCTTATCATAATAGAATATACGATCATGTAGATCCGATCTTATCTTAGCAAAAAAGATAAGACCGATGGAGATTTATGGTGTTTTTTTGGCTAATTCCGGACCTATAAATAAGGCTCTTTAGCAATTAGGTTAGATATCTTATTTTCCACGTTTTCCATAGTTTTTATAGTTGATTCTCTATAGAGGTCGGACAACGGCACCTAGGTTTGACGAAGAGGTCCATCTTCGATCAATAATAAAGTATCTTTTCCTGTTCAAAGGTATGTTAGAGTAATCCCTCTTTGTTCTAGGGTCTAGTGAACACGACTTGCATGGATCAATGATATTGGACTATTTCTATGTTTTAATTGTATGTCTATGAGTTATGGTAGTATTATATGTACTATATGTTCCGCAAAGAATTACCTAAATTGTAATAACACTATATTCCTCACACCTCCATGTTTTATTTGATGTCATGATTCGGCAACGCCTTGGGTACGTAAAAATCATGGTGACAACATTGATGTACCGCGAGCAATAGATCCTGAACACGTGTGACAATCAACGAAGCTATCTTTTACATAACCCTAGGTTACATTCAAATAGTGGAATTGTCTTTTAAGATCTGTATATGCATGTTGTGGTGATCTGAATTATGGAATGTTTTATTCTATTAATACTTGTTGCTTGACTATTCTACCTTCTAAAGATGTTTCTGAATGTTTCAAAGATCAAACTTTCTCCCCCTATTCTACTCTGTTTTATAAATTATTTAACGAGGCAAATGGGAGATTTTCCTAAATGAGGTCGAGGACTTATCACATTCACTTTTGGGATTTTGCTCCGATTTTGTCCCCTTCCGGTTGACCCGACCTACGTCGGACAACATAAGGTTGTTGATTTCGGTTTTTGGTATCTTTCCGTAATCATTACTCTTTGTAAAAATTTTGCTTACTTTATTTATTAATTTTGATTTCTTAATTAATTTGTTAAACCGAACATCGCTTTCCTTGTGTTCGATCCTAACCCTCTATACTATAGTGGGTCTTGTAAGTATTTGCAAGACCTGAGGTTAACACTTCAATATCATCAGAATTCAACCTAGATGCAGTAAGTATATACTATATTGACAATGGTCATGCACTTGTTGTTTATGTGATTATTGAGTGATATTTGACACCACACCAACTTATTATACAAGTATTAAGTATACATAGTATGATATAACATACTATAAATCTATTTAATGACGTTATTAAGTACTAACCTTTTTTTAGCGTGTTAGAGATAAGATATGTGTTTAAGGCTGTGTTTGGCAGGTCATTTACACTAGTGTAAATGAGTGTTTGTGAGTGTTTGATTTCTTAATGGGTGTTTTGGTGTCCGAAAAACACTAGTGGTTAGTGTTTTCGGGAGTGTTTCTGAAACCTTCATTTCAGTGAGGGTTTTTTGTAAAAACACTAGTGTTTTTGCGTGGAGGTACTCTGTTACCCTTCTACTTTATTTGTAATTACAATATAAGCCAGCTATATATATCACCTTATCTCACCTAAAAATCTAATATCCTGTATAAACCCATCGACAGAAAGCTTCGGCTTGTGGAAGAAGAAGAAGGGGAAATCTAATCGACAGAAGACTTTGGCTCGTCAAAGAAGGCGAAATCCAAGTGTTTCTCCCATTTCCCCTTTGTGTTGCTCGTTCAATTTGATGGTTGGGTTCTTACCATTGTTTTAAAATCTGTGCTCTTTTGGTAGATGTGTGGTTAGGGACGGAGGTCCATGCTTCCTTGATAAAGAAGGGTTTTGAATCAGATGTTACTTTGAAGCGTGAATTACTGAAATGTCTGAGAGAAATACTCCACTTTGGAGGGGAAGAATAGCAGCAAATGTACAAAATTCAGACCCACACCTTCGACCACGGATTCACAATTTTCCTTGTAGGAAGAAGACGATTTGAAGCTCATAGTTATCTTCCCATGAAAAAGATGTCAACTTCAGACCCTCCCCTGATACTTGAACACTAGTGTTTACTTACTTTGGCATCCAAACATTCGTTAAGGTTTCTATACACTAAACACTAGTGTTTCGCACAATCTCTCCCCTGAAACACTTATAAACACTAACACTAGTGTTTTTGCCTTCACTGCCAAACACAACCTAAGACTTTTGTAACACCCCAAGTTCTTGGAACTCGGGGAGCTACTGGTTAGGACCTCACAATGGGTCCCGACCTTGGTTTAACAACAACTTTACTAGGATCTTACAACAAGGCACAAATGTAATTAAAACAATTTCAAAACATAAAATTTTATTTTATGAATGTGCACATGTTACAGCCTTACAAAACATATATATATATGTAACATGCATGTCGTATGGAAGACTCCCCCGTCCCCATCTAATGAATGCGTGGACCCGGCTGACCATCCGTTCCGGATCTCTCTGCAACTATCTATCTCTACAAATCTACAACACGGATAAACCGTTAGCTAACAATCCAAATATAAGCAGAATAAGGATAGCACAAACACAAACAAGGTAGCATAAACACCCATCATGCTGGCACACAATTTGGTTATTATCTGATAGCTTAGGTGATTCACTTTAATCCGTTTTACAGTTGTGGCACGAGAATCTTAAGAGTTCTAGCCTTCGTTCCTTATCCAACCGGTGTAGGTCTAGCTTACCTCCGCCGGTAGCATCACTACAAACCGAGTGTGGACTAGTCCTTAAAGAAACCCCCAGCGCCCTCAGGCTACTGAGCAAAATTCCACCGCCCGTTACTCTTAGGCCAAGGTATAGGTCGGTAGATAATTATTACTAAAATATAACTATAAACATCTCATTCACACACCACTACCATTATCCATACTCATATCTAGAAGTCAGCTAAGTAAGCCCAAAGGACTTACCTGAATTGAAACTCGATTCCTGTTATCTCAACTCGGTCTGCAACTGTTGGGACTCAACTGCCTGTCATAAGGGCACGTGGATCAAAATACATCCCATAATATTAGGAGTCTATAACTTCTAAGATGTACAATCCCTTCAAGAGAAATTACTAAAAAGTCCTCCTAAGGTAAAATGACCATTTTACCCCTAGTCCCGAAACTCCCAAAGATCCTATAATATATGCCCAAACCTTTCTTTGGGACTTAATTTCATAAATTAACTCTTAAGAGTTAGTTTAGGTAGAACTTATAGACTACACATTTTTTTTCTTAACTTTTAACAAAGTCACTAAGGTCCAACTTTAACCTATGATACGAGTCCCGTATAAAAATATAAAAAGTCTAACAAAAACTCTAAGTCTTTTTATGCTATGCACTCTATCCATAGCACCAAGAATTTCCCAAAAAAACACCTAATAATCATTTCTACCCAAATTCCCAAAGTCGGTTCCAAAACTAGTAATTTCAAACTTAGCTAAAAACTGAGTATTTCTTAACTGCTCTACCAGTCCACTTTGGACCTTCATAGATCAAAATTCAACCGTTGGATCAATCCCAACTTTTAATACGTCACACTATGCATGACACTTCATAACATACTAAACATTGGACGGTGAAATATGTTTCTAAGGTATCCAAACTTCAGCTCAAACATGACTGTACAACACCAGATATTTCCAGCACTTAGCAATTTCAGCAATATCCAAAAAACTGTTTAAGAACCCAACTTCGAAAAATCATAACTCCTAAACCACTTGCTGGATTCATCCCAAATTTTAATATATTCTACAACAATATGCCAAATATATCATATCCAAAATTCAAGTCCAACAGATATCAAAATCTTAATCAAAACTATCTCACAAAACAGCATCACATGTTGTTTTTCCTCAACATTCAGCACATTTATAAAAATTGTATGAGGAGTCAACTTTGAAACAGCATAACTCTCAAACTGTAACATGGATTCCTCTAAAATTTAGTATGATGTATTATGCAATACCGTCTATGACATATCCGAAAAATAGCCAAAAAGAAGAAGTCTAACTTACCCAAATCTGGACCCGAAGTTGATTGTTTGTCACTTCCGAAAATTCAGAAAACGCCTCAGCTCTTCAAGCTATCTTCCGAGGCTGTTAGGGACGGATTGATGACACAAAGGGTGCCCACGTCAACATATATATGTTAAGGATCGATCAAAGAGAAGGACCAAGGAAGGACGGATTCAGATCTTACTCGATTCTATGACTCGAAGGCACGAGAAAGACAATCCAAGGCTGCTGCGGATCAGATCTGGGCTCCTCGTATCAGTAGTATGCTGGATCGACAGAATAGAAGCAGTAGTCCGGATGCCAGAATTGGGTCGACAAAAAGAGCAGCACTCGGTCCTGGGTGCCGGTTTGGGTCGAGTAAAGGGGACTAAGCCGTTGCTGCTGCGTGGTTGGAGCAGGGAAGGTCCCATGGTTGCTTGATGAAAAAGAGGATGGAAGGAAGGGTACGAGGGCCGGTTTGGGGTTGCTGGCTCGCCGACAAAGAGACGCCAGGGCTCCGCCGCTGGTCTGTGTGAGAATGCGACAGAGAGTTCTAGGGTTCCGGCCGTTACAAGGTTACGCAGGAACGAGGAGATTTGTCCTCCATCCGAGCGTGAACCTGGACGTCAAGGTGGAGTTTGCTGCGTGATTCCAGGGATCGTTAAGGAGGGAATTTGTAACTTCCTTATGCGTACAAACGTGTGTAGAGGGTTGAGCATCACTGTTGGGCTGCCGAGGAATGGGCTGAAGCGAGGGACACGCAAGGTTGGGGTCTTTCCTGGGCTGGTTGGGTAGAAACGAGGGATTACTGGGTTGGTATGGTCCGGCTGAAGCAAGGAGGAGGTGAGTGGGCTGAAATAAAAGAGGGAAAGGTGGCTAACAATTTATTTCAAGATCTTGTCGAAAGCTTGTCTTGGTTTTGTCCTAAGCTTGTCGGTGTCGTCAGTGATGTTGTCATGGTCTCGTCATGGCCTTGTCAAAACTCGTCGGATGGTATCAACATGATCTTGTCAAAAGACATGAACTAATGGTTGCAAGAATTAGGGTTTGCTGGAATATTTCTATCATTTTATGTGAAAAATGAATTCACATAAAATGATAGAATGGTGATGATTCATGGAAATAGATCTCATAAGAAAAATTCAACGGTTCAAAAACTGATTAGACTCGGAATTAACGGAATAAAATTTTCCGGATATTACAACTTTAAAAAAAAAAGTTTCTCATTAATATAAGTAATGAAGATAATGATAAGTAATAAGTATAATTTTCGAAATTTTATACTTTATAATTCTCAATTTCATATCATACTATATTTGAATTAGTTATAAAGTATAGAGACAAAGAAACAGATATTTACGATTTATACCCTATTTTTGATTTTCTTATTATATTGTACTCTAATATGGTCGTTTTTTTATCATCAGTAAATTGTTCAAATTTATTTGGATTATGCTATGTGACTATGGTTTTTTCCATATTAAATTTTTTACAAACAAAGTAACACTGACATATTTGGATGAAATGGACCAGCGGATAAATCGGAACAACCGGATAATCGAATTCGGTTAAAGTCATTTTCAATAAAATGGACCAGCCGGATGATACAAAGTCAAACGGATTACGTAAATATCTAGGGATAATTATCCTGAAAACTCTACCTTGTTTATAAATGTTTTAAAGGTGTTGATGATGGAAGACTTTTAACAAATATGGTAGTTGGATACACTAACAATGTATTGATTATATTCTCTAGATGTTTGGTTGGTTTGAATTGAGTGCAAGTTTTATCAAAATATCAAGGGCCTTGAAGTATAACTCAAGGAAAAAGAAGATAGCGTTTACAAAGGGAAGATCTCAAAGGCCTTGGAGTTATAGATACACAAAACAAGGATTCAAATGAGGTGAAGATTTTCAGGAAGATTTTTGCTTAACAAAAAGATCTCATCAATCGAAGAAAGATCTCAACCGAAGATTAGAGAATCTTTTCAGCAGATTTTCTAAAATCAAAGAGTGGCAAAATATCTTCTCTCTCGATTCAACAGAAGACGAGAAGATCAAGGAGCTAAGGACTCGACGTGTTCTCAAGAGCTGAAGATTTGCAACGTCTACCTTATCTCAAAACAAGAAACGATCTTCATGGAGAAGAAGATTTATCTTTAAACGGTCATCTCTACAATGGATAGAAGACCTCTCCATAGAAGAGTATAAATGGAGATGATGGTTGTAGAAGACAAATACACAAGCTTACACAGGAAAACATCTTTACGTCTTCAAGAAACCTAAAATATCTTCATTCATTGTTTTTCTTTCTCTCTTTTACGCAAAAGCTATATCCCCTTAGAGAGAGAAAACACAAGAGCTCCATTGAAAGATCTAAATAGTGTTATACGAGATTGTGTTACTCTGCGAAGTAACTAGGCTATTATAGCTAAGTTGAGAGTTGGAGCTAGATCGTAGCATTGGCTACAGTGAGAGAAGAAGGGGATTTCTTCTAGTTTGTATCTAGGACTCTTTCAAGCTCATAATAGATAGTTAGATCATAAGGATATATCGTGGGACGGAGAGTATGCTATTCAGAGCCGAACTTCGTAAACATATCCTCGTGTCGATCTTTTCAATTCTGCACCATATATACTTTAATGTGACTAACTTTGTTTTGCAGGAGCAAGAGATCAAGGCACTTGAAAGCAGTTTCAAAGCCCTTGAAATCAAAGTTTCACTATGAGCACAGATCGACATCAAGGCCCTTGAAAGGAGTTTCAAGGCCTTGAGATTTGGTTTGCGAAAAGTTCTCATACTCTATTCAACCCCCCTTCTAGAGTATCTTTTAACCTTTTATTTCACCTACCGGTTCTTCAATTGGTATCAGAGCTAGACTCACGTTTATTGATTTAACCATCAGTGAGACTAATCATGAATCCTGTAGGTGATGGTGGAGTTGCTCAAGGAAGATCCTCATCTCGACCACCACTCTTCTGTGGCAACAACTTTGCTCATTGGAGAGCACTCATGCGTATGTTCATTATTGAACAGGACATGGAGCTCTTGAGCATCATTCAAAATGGACCTAAAGTTCCAATGGAAACGGTTGAAGGTGTCCAAGTCCCAAAGAAGGAAGATGACTTCACACAAGCTGACCTGGACAGTGTTTCAAAGAATTACAAAGCAATGAACCTACTATACTGTGGATTATATGCAAATGAATTCAACCGCATCTCATCATGCAAGAGTGCTAAATAAATATTGGACAAGCTTGTTGTCACTTGTGAAGGAACAAGTCAAGTTAGGGAAACAAAGATTAGCATCTTCCTCAAACAATACGAGCTATTTAAGATGAATCCAAATGAATCAGTCAAAGATATGTTCACCAGATTCACTGAGATCGTGAAAAACCTAGACTCACTAGGAAAGATCTTTACAAATGAAGAGAAAGTGAGGAAGGTTCTAAGGAGCCTACTTAAAGCCAAGTGGGACCAAAGATGACTGTTATTGAAGAAGCTCAGAATCTAACAACTCTTCCTCTTGATGACCTCCTTGGAAAACTCATCACACATGAAATGGTTCTTGGTGAAGAAGATGGAGAGCTCTCATCCAACTCCAAGAATTTGGCATTAAAATCAAGAAGAGATGAATTACCATCTGATGAAGAGTAGAGTGATGATGATGATGATGAAGAAGATGAAATCGCCATGATCTTTAAGGGTCTCGCAAGAATTCTCAAGATTAAGAAACAATCTGCTAATAGAGAAGACCCACGAGCATCAAAACCCCGAGGTAAGTTTTCTAACTCTAATAAGAAAACAAGAGTACTAACTTGTTTTGAATGTGGTGAAACAGATCATCTTGTGAAGGATTGTCCACAAAAGAAGAGGACCAACTTCAAGAAAAATGATCGAAAGAAGAAAGCTATGGTTGCTTAATGGAGTGAATCAGAATCAACAAATGAATCAGAAGACGAAAAAGAACAAGAAAACTTGTGTCTCATGGACGATCATGAAGAAGATTCAAATTTATATGTCGACAATGTGGATATCACCAAGGTAAAGGAGCATAAATGGATATTAGATAGTGGTTGCTCAAGACACATGAGTGGAAAAAGCTCTTTATTCTCAGATATAAAGAAGCAATCATCTGGAACCATTACACTTGGTGATAAAGGGAAGTGTGATATAATTGGCATTGGTAAAATTTGCTATAATTCATCCAACTTTATTGATGATGTTTATTTGGTTGATGGTTTGAAATATAATCTGCTAAGTATATCTCAAATTTGTGATAAAGGCAACAAAGTCATGTTTGATTCGGAAAAGTGTGAGGTTCAAAACAAAAAGACGGGTGTGTTGCTTACTGCTCCTAGATGTAATAATGTTTATTCTATGAGTATTAACCAAGTTTCAGGAACTAAGCTATAATGTTTATGGGCCTTGACTGATGATCCAAGGCTTTGGCATAGAAGACTTGGTCACGTAAGCATGCACACCATGCAGAAGCTACTTACAAAAGATTTGGTACATGGTTTGCCAAACCTAAATTTCAAGGTTAATGATCTATGCAAGGCGTGTACACAAGGTAAACAAACATGAGGTTCATTCAAACCTAAGAAAGCTGTAAGTTCTTCTCGACCTATTGAACTTTTACACATGGATCTTTATGGACCTATGCGTGTCAAATCTCCCAGAGGCAAGCAGTACATCCTTGTTATAGTGGATGATTTCTCTCGTTTCACATAGATTTCTTTTCTACGAGAAAAATCTGAAGCTTTATTTGAGTTTTCAAAATTGTGTAAGGAGTTACAAACTTTGAAAAACCTATCAATCGTTTCCATACGAAGTGATCATGGTAGAGAGTTTGATCAACTAAAGTTTGACTTGTTTTGTGCAAAATATGGCATTTCACATAATTTTTTAGCCCCTAGAACTCCTCAACAAAATGGAGTTGTGGAACGAAAGAACCGAACTCTTGAGGATATGTCTAGGACAATGCTTTTAGAAAACAATTTGTCAAAAAGTTTTTGGGTTGAAGCAGTAAACACTGCAAATTATATTTTGAATAGATGTTTAATTCTCCCTATTTTGAAAAAGACTCCTTATGAACTCTTTAAAGAAAAAAAAACCAAATATTTCATATTTAAAACCCTTTGGATGTACTTGTTTTGTTCATAACAATGGCAAAGATAATCTTGGGAAATTTGATGCACGTAGTGATGAAGCTATATTCATTGGATATGCTTCAAATAGCAAAGCTTATTGTGTCTATAACAAACGTGCCAAAATTGTCGAGGAAAGCATTCATATTATTTTTTATGAAAGCAATGATGGTACGTTGAGTGAAAGTTTTGCAGATCTAAATCTAAATCAAAGAGAAGGTCATAATTCGGATGAAGAGGAAGATCCTAAAGATCGAGACAAGAATATGCAGGAAAAGATTCAAGATACTTAAGAAAACCCTCAAGACCTTGAAACACACCTTCAAGACCTTGAAACACACCTTCAAGACCTTGAAACAAGAAACTGTGATAACAGAACTCCGCTTCAAGGGCTTGAAATCCAACTTCAAGGCCTTGAGATTGGATCAACAGAAAATATACAAACGGTACCTGAATCTAATCAAACATATGAAGCTCAATTTTCTGGATCTGCTCCATCTATTATAAGAAGAAAAGTTCAACACTCCTCATATCATCCACAAGAGAATGTGATCTCAGATCCAAATGCTGGAGTTCAAACTAGATCTAAAGTGAACAATCTATGTGTCTTCTCCGCTTTTGTTTCACTTGTTGAGCCAAAGAACTACGCTCAAGCTCTTGAAGACCTGATTGGATCATTTCCATGCAAAATGAATTGAATGAATTTGAGAGGAACAAGGTATGAACT
Source organism: Fagopyrum esculentum (assembly GCA_033239045.1). Classification (NCBI taxonomy): domain Eukaryota; kingdom Viridiplantae; phylum Streptophyta; class Magnoliopsida; order Caryophyllales; family Polygonaceae; genus Fagopyrum; species Fagopyrum esculentum. The sequence goes on from BSUD01000005.1 coordinate 100,899,739, forward strand.
CTTACTTCAAGACCAAAACATCAATCAGTTATTGGCACAAAATGGGTGTTTCGAAACAAATTGGATGAAAGTGGCAAAGTCATTCGAAATAAAGCACGACTTGTAGCACAAGGTTATAACCAAGAAGAAGGTATTGATTATGAGGAGACTTTTGCTCCAATCGCCAGGTTAGAAGCCATACGTATGCTACTTGCATTTGCATCTTTCGTGAGCATAAAACTTTTTCAAATGGATGTAAAATTGTGTTTTTCTAACCGGCTTCTTAGAAGAAGAAGTCTACGTTACTCAACCTCTTGGTTTTGAAAATGATGAATTTCCAGATCATGTTTTTAAATTAGACAAAGCTCTTTACGGTATTAAGCAAGCTCCTCGAGCTTGGTATGAAAGATTGTCTAAATATCTTCTTGAAAACAATTTCAAAAGAGGTTTGATTGATAAAACATTATTTATCAAAATTAGAGGCAATGACATTCTAGTTGTGCAAATATATGTTGATGATATATTACTCGGTGCTACTAATGATTCCCTCTGCAAGGAATTTTCAGATATTATGTGCAGGGAATTTGAAATGAGCTTAATGGGAGAGCTAAATTTATTTCTTGGACTTCAAGTTACACAAGCAAAGAAAGGATTTTTTTTCTCAATCAAAGCAAGTATACTAGAGACTTGCTTAAGAAGTACAAAATGGATCAATTTAAGGTTGCAAAGACTCCTATGAGTTCAACACTGTCGCTAGACCATGACAAGAATGGCAAAAGTGTAGCACAAAAGGAGTATCGAGGTATGATCGGTTCATTGTTGTATCTAACTGCTAGTCGTCCTGACATTATGTTTAGCGTGTGCATGTGTGCAAGATTTTAAGTTGATCCTAAAGAGTCACACTTGATAGCTGTGAAAAGATTTTTTTGGTATCTCAATGGCACTAAGGATCTAGGGTTATGGTACCCACGTCAAAGCTCGTTTAATCTAGTTGGCTATTCAGATGCAGACTTTGCAGGTTATAAGGTCGATAGAAAAAGTACTTCTGGATGTTGCCAATTCTTAGGGTCATTCCTAATTAGTTGGCACTCCAAGAAGAAAAATTTTGTTGCCCTATCCACAGCTGAAGCTGAATATATAGCTGCAGGAGCCTATTGTGCACAAGTTCTTTGGATTGCTCAACAACTTCGTGATCTTGGCTTTGACTTGAAAGGTGTTCCTATAAAATGTGATAATACTAGTGCTATTTCTATAACCAAAAATTTTGTGCAGCATTCAAGGACTAAGCATATTGATGTAAGGCATCACTTCATACGTGATCATGTTGAGAAAGGTAATGTTTCGATTTCTTTTATCTCAACTAACTTGCAGCGTGCAGATATTTTTACCAAGCCTCTTCCTGAGGAACAATTTAATTTTATTAGATTGGAGCTTGGTATGTTGAACAAGGAAGCATTAACGTAGGGGGAGTAAACGAGTTTAATTGTTCCTACGCATGCAGCCCAATTGATGTTTCAAGGGCCTTGAAATAAAATTCAAGGGACCTTGAAACATATTTCAAAGGATATATAAATAAAACGGATCAATTAGAAATTCATATCCCTTAGATATTGAATTATCTAATCTTTATTTTTTTTGGTGGGAATTATCTAATATTTATTCTTTAAAAGGGATTTCAAAAGGTTTTGTTATCACATACAAAGGATTTTGAAAAGTGGTTACCAAAATTTATGGAAAGAATTTTTATCGTCAATGATTTTCTCAAGATCTTAAAAATCTTTTGATCTTACGTTGATAAGACTTCTTCCCTTAAAAATCTCTTCTCTTCCCTCTTTATTTCTTCCGCTTCCTTTTCCCTTTGAAAGAACATCTCTTTACTCTTCTAATTTTCCAAACCCTCTTCATCTTCTTCTCAAAAAAAATTTCATGGCATCCAAGAGACCTTCAATGGACGAAGAAACATCATCTGTCCCCAACCGACAGAGGATAGTTCAAGTATCATCAGATTCCGACTCAAGTTCCGGATCTGGGTCAAGCTCGAGTTCGTCATATTTCTCAAGCGACGCAGATATTTTTAATAAGACTGGACTTCCTTCGAGTTGGTTTGCAAGTCCAACAGCAGCCAAGAAACGGCTAACAAAGTATGATGATCGCTATCAATGCATGTGTGAGCCAGTTCATTGTGAATTGTTTACCTGTTTTTCATTGCCGGGATTCGAAGTTCTTCAAGAAAGCTCAATCTGGATCATGTTAAACCCAGGAGAATCCTCATACCCTCGATTGACCAGGTTGTTCTACACGAACCTAACTGCAAGAAGAGAAAGAGGAGAATTGATTCTGAATTCAGTCATCAAAGGTAAGAAAATCACTATTACCTCTGAGATTATGGTTGATATCTTTGGTGTTCCTCTATATGACGCTTCTGAATATTCTAACGCTGCTAGAACTGTAAGATTAGCCAGAGAACAGTTTCTCCTTCCTAATGCTTTATCACCACCCACTATCACTTGTTTAACTCTGGAGGCCAGAACCATTTATGCTATCGTAGACAGATGTATAGTACCTAGGTTTGCTAACAAGGACATCATAACCAATATTGTGCTGGCTTTAGTCTAAAATGTGATGAATGGGTTGAAAGTAAATCTGCTGAGATTATTTTGTCTCACATGGTAAATGTTATCAATTCTCCAAGCACTAGTCATCTGCCTTATGGGAATCTGCTTCCCATAATATTTAGGCATTTTTCAATTGATTTCTCTGATGAAGATTTGCATAATTACAATGGAGGATTGGATGAAGCTTTCTTTGAGACCATAGGAATTAAGAAAACTCAAGAGGGGTTCAGTATTGTATGGGTTTTGAAGGAGCAACTTGAATGGAATTTTTCTACAGAGCAGCATTTGGAATTTGTAGAAGAGTCATTAAACTCATTGAGATATGATTTTGTGGAGTTTAGAGTTTCAGTGACTGATAAGATGGACTAACAATATATTGATTATATTCTCTAGATGTTTGGTTGGATTGAATTAAGTGCATGTTTTATCAAAATATCAAGGGCCTTGGAGTATAACTCAAGGAAAAGGAAAATAGCGTTTACAAAGGGAAGATCTCAAAGGCTTGGAGTTACAGATGCATGAAACAAGGATTCAAATGAGCTGAAGATTTTCCAGGAAGATTTTTGCTTAACAGAAAGATCTCATCAACCGAAGATTAGAGAATCTTTTCAGAAGATTTTCTAAAATCAAAGAGCGGCAAAATATCTTCTCTCTCTCGATTCAACAGAAGACGAGAAGATCAAGGAGCTAAGGACTCGACGTGTTCTCAGGAGCTGAAGATATGCAACGTCTACCTTATCCCAAAATAAGAAATGATCTTCATGGAGAAGAATATTTATCTTCCAACGGTCATCTCTACAACGGCTAGAAGACCTCTCCATAGAAGAGTATAAATGGAGATGATGGTCGTAGAAGACAAATACACAAGCTTAAACAGGAAAAGATCTGTATGTCTTCAACCAACCTAAAATATCTTCATTCATTGTTTTTCTTTCTCTCTTTTACGCAAAAGCTATATCCCCTTATAGAGAGAAAACACAAGAGCTCCATTGGAAGATCTAAATAGTGTTATACAAGAGTGTGTGTTACTCTGCGAAGTAACTAGGCTATTATAGCTAAGTTGAAAGTTGGAGCTAGATCGTAGCATTGGCTACAGTGAGAGAAGAAGGGGATTTCTTCTAGTTTGTATCTAGGACTCTTTGAAGCTGATAATAGATAGTTAGATCCTAAGGCTATACCCTGGGACGGAGAGTAGGCTATTTAGAGCCGAACTTCGTAAACATATCCTCGTGTCGATCTTTTCAATTCCGCACCATATATACTTTACTTAGACTAACTTTGTTTTGCCGGAGCAAGAGGTTAAGACACTTGAAAGTAGTTTCAAAGCCCTTGAAATCAAAGTTTCACTAAGAGCACAAATCGACATCAAGGCCCTTAAAAGGAGTTTCAAGGCCTTGAGATTTAGTTTGCGAAAAGTTCCTATACTCTATTCAACCCCCTTCTAGAGTATCTTTTAACCTTTTATTTCACCTGCCGGTTCTTCATATCCGATCTGACTAAAGTCGTTTTTGGATAACAAGATTTAGAATCTACATCAAACATATCAACCTGTGTGTGGAGAGGTCGAGCCCTATCATCCTTGAGGTTGCCTATGTTTTTTTTTTTTTTTTTTTGAAATGGTACATTTCCGGTTCGGCTTCGCCTACGTCCGGATAGGGTATTTACTGTGGCCCATTAAGGGAATACCCTCCCAATACCAATTTTTCCATACATGTCTCCCGGAGGATTCGAACTCGAATCTCCGGGCTAACACTTAAGGAGTCTAGCATCACAACCACTAGACAGGTTGCCTATGTTGCTAGGTAGAGTTCTCTACTAGATAAGATGAATGGTCGCCTCATAAGTTGGAAGAGTAGACTTTTAAGTCCGTCATGGTGGAATATACATATTGTATAATAGAACAAAAGAATACAAAGGTCATCAAGCTATGATCGGACGGGTAGCGTCAATCAAAGTGAATCAGAAGCAACGAATGGAACAACATGAGCAAAAAATTACAATTTCCACACTTGAGGGGCAAATTTTAGCAATCTTTCCAAGGAATGAGGCAAAAACTTCCTCGCAAACAAAAAACAAGTACTCGTCCTCCTCCCATTGTACAAACACCCATTCCCGGATCTAATCTTCCGCAAGAGCTCCGGCGTCACCTTGGGTCTCGTATAACTGGCCGGGTGGCTACCTCCGTTAGACCAGTCAACCCATGTCACCGACCGGTTGGAGTTCCATCCGCCGAACCTCATGTTAACCAAAGTGGGCAAGTAATGCTCGTCCGCGTAGCACCACCCCTTACAATGCCTTTTGAAGACCGAAAAGTAGGGCCGGTCAGCGATGACTTCCAGCGCCAGTGCCCGGTTCATCTCGAACCACTGGGAGCCCTTGCGCCAGGAGGCGAGGGTCACGTTGGGGCTCATACTCTTTTTGTAGCGGCCGCGCCCCACCCGGGAAGGAAGGTCGTAGGCGTCGACGAAGGAGGTCGTTGAGTTGAGCAGATAAGAGTAGATCGTCGAGAAGTTAAAAAGTGGGATGCAGGATTCCGAGAGGAGGATGAATCGCTCGTTGGAGATGTCGAGAAGAGCGTTGGATAGTAGCCGGATCTCTGCTTCCATCATGCTGAATTCCCCCCATTTTACATCCTAATTGCAGCCATCATACAAATATCACAAATAATTATTATTTTATTTTACCTTGCAACCATATTCACTAGTGAAATTCCTAGAGTATTCAATGTGAGTTTGCTACTAACCTGCTCTTATAATATTTAGTTAGTAATATTTCAATAATAAATAAATAAATATATAACATTTTATTAATGAAACGATTAATTTAACTTTATTAAATATATTAGTTTTTTTTAAATATATTATAATATTTTGTATTTATTATTTGTATATAAATTTCAGGTAAAAAAATAATTAAATTATTTGTGTAAAAAGAATAATGTAATAATATTTTTAATATTTATTTAGTTACATAGAATAGGGTATTATTCAAGTAAGGCCCATTATTGCGGTACGGCCGTGCGGCCGTACCGCAGGGCGACACGTGTCCCGAAACTTTTTTTTTTAAAAAAAAACGAGTAAAAGTAATAGTTCAAAACTTATTATGGAATATTTCATAACTTATAAAAGGATAGTTCATGAATTATAATAGAATAGTTCATAGTGTAAAATTTATAAAGGATTGAAAGTAATAGTTCAAAACTTATTAAGTAATAGTTCATAACTTCTAAAAGGATAGTTCATGAATTATAATAGAATAGTTCATAGTGCAAAATTTATAAAGGAGTGAAAGTAATAGTTCAAAACTTATTATGGGATAGTTCATGAATTATAATAGAATAGTTCATGGATTATATTAAAAAGTAATAGTTCATGGATTATATAGGAATAGTTCAAAGTTTATAGGATAATAGTGCATAAATTATAACATGGTAGTTCAAATAAATTTTCATTAGTTTCCGTAAAAAAAAAAAAAAAAAAAAAAAAAAAA
>BSUD01000005.1:100905950-100981518 GCA_033239045.1 Fagopyrum esculentum
AAAAAAAAAAAAAAAAAAAAATTTTTTTTTTTTTTCAGGACACGTGTCGCCCTGCGGTACGGCCGTACGGCCGTACCGCAAAAAGAGGGCCGTACCTGAACATTTACCACATAGAATACGATAATTATTGTAAAAAAAAATTAGTGTATAACTTATATTATAATTTTTAATAAAAAAATAAATTGTGGACCCACCTTGGTATTAGGATTGGATGGAAGGATTATCAAAAAATATCTATTGTTATCTGATTATTTGTATTTTGAAATATCTACTAAATAAATTTTGTCATTTAATACATTTGAATCAATTATCTCTAATATTCTCTGAACCTAATAAACTTACCTTATTTATTTAGCTAAGAAATACAAGTCTTTCAATACAATTCTGGCAATTAGGTCCACTAGCTATGAAACAATCTCCACATTTATTTTTCCACCAAACACCAATCCCCCATACCCCATGGCTATATACAATTCATAATTTAGAAAATGAATGTTATAAATGAAAACGATGATTGGAAGAAGCTGGAACTTACCTTACTAGGAACACGGCGACCACGAAACGCGCCACTTTCAGGCTGAGGAACGTGAAACGAAGCGTCGTGGTGAACGTATACCGAATACAGAGCTTCATGGCCATGGAAGAACCTCTCCCAAAGTGGAGCAAGTGGGATCGACCCTTTTGTTAGGAACATGAAAGCAATCTTGGGTACCCTTTTGAATGGGTATTCGGTTACCTTTGGGACCATCGAAGCTCTCCACACAAGCTCTTCGTCGCTAATCCGGTGTCCGATCCTCGTCACATCTACGAGTGCAGGTGGTGGCGACGCCGACAGGGTGGCGAGCTGTAGGGAGGAATCGGAACGGAGGAGGAAGCCGAAGAAGATCCCGATGGTGAAGAGGAGGGAGTTGCAGAGGAAGTTGAGAAGGCTTATCTTGGAAATGAATAGCTTTATGGTTAGAAATGGCAGATTTTCATTTTGTGTTTCACTCTTCATATTAATGGCTGATAGATTGAAGACGCTATTCATTCTTAATGGATTATATATTAACCGGAGGAAGAAGAAGAAAGAAGAGGAAGAGTTTTGGTTTGAATTTTCAAAGCTAGGTTGTATTTGGAGTAATTTGGTGGCGGCCGGGTTGGGTTTCAAGCTCGGTATGCCAAATAAATTCTCTTGATGTTGAAATTTATTTATTTTATTTTTCTATATTGGCTTCAATGACAAGAAAATATGAATATTCGTGTATGATTCTATTTCACAATTTTTCTTCCCGTTTTAGCTTAGCCAAGTAACATGCATGTGTGTAATATAAAAAAAATGAATATTTCCCCGAACAAACCCTCCTACATTCTACTCTCAACTACTCTATTGTCTTTTCCTTTGCTTCCATGGGTAAGGGATCAAAACCGACAAACCCTCCTCCAAACGTCACGTTTCCCCGTCGCAACAAGAATAGCTAATGAAACCGGCACAAACCAATGACGGTGTTGTCAACACCCGCCAAGCTCACATTGTGCGGAATTAGAAGCAAAAAAAACATAAATAAAAAAAATAAGAAAAAATAACCCAAAATAATACCAACTATCAACATTAAAATTGAAAATAATACGAACTTTGTAAATTACTAGGAGCGATACAAACAATCAATGTATTTTCCAATAATAATACGTTATACTTTTCCGGCAAAAACTCTAGCTCCGGCGATGACGTGGCAGCCGGAATGTTACATGTCATCAAATAAATGGATTAAATGTGTGATGTGGATTTTATTTTCCAAAAAATTAATTTAATAATATTTAAAAAATTAAAAAAAATAAAATATTTAATATTTTTTAAATATAAATAATAATTTTTAAAAAAACATTTCTACAAATTTTTTTAAAAAAATATTTTTTGAAAAAAAAAATTTGAATAAAGTTTGAAGATTTTTTTGAACAGGTTTGTAAAAATATTTTGTTTTTTTATGAATTTTTTTTATAAAAAATTTGTTAAAAAAATATCGAATATTTTCTTACAAAATATTATTTTGGGGAATTTTTTTTAATTCGAATATTTTTTTTAGAATTAATTTTTCATTTTGTACAAAAAATCCGAAAATAAATTTGATTAAAATATATTCTAAAAATTGTTATATTTTTATATTTTTTGGAAAAATAAATATTATTACATTTTTGTACAAACCTATTTTTTTAAAAAAAAAATTTTTTAGTTAAATATTTGTACAATTTTTTTTAAAATTATTATTCAAAATTTTAAAAATATATTTTTTTTGTTTTTTAATATTTTTAATATTATTAAATTGTTTTTTCAAAAAAAATAAAATCCACATCACACATTTATTTGATGACATGTAACATTCCGGCTGCCACATCATCGTGGGAGGTAGGATTTTTGCCGGAAAATATATGACTTATTATTTTTGGTAAATACATTGATAGTTTGTATCACTCCTAGTAATTTTCAAAGTTCATATTATTTTCGGTTCAATGTTGATAGTTGGTATTATTTTGAGTTATTTTTCCTAAAAAAACAATACACAAATTTATAATAGTTCACCAAAAAATGACTACATCACTTTCAGAGAGCTTATATAGGAGTTTTAGATTACATATAAAAAAGATTAAACTAGATTATTAGAGGCAAATGAAACGCTACGATATATAAAGTAACAAAACTCTAGATAATATTTGGTCGCCAAGTATAAGATTGAATCAAACTGTAAAGATTCGTATAGATGACATGCCCATTCAAGACTATCGACAAATTTCCACCTCAAATTGAATCCTCGTAGACATACTAGATGCATTAGACAATACCCAAACTAGTTCCTCTCTCTATCCAGATGCACCCCTTGGGAACTCATCAACTTTTGACATTTAGCAATTTCAATCAATGTTGGAACTAGTTTAGTGAATAAACACGTATTTAATACATGGTACGGTGGACACTTTCCGAACATTTTTGCGGTGGGCTCCGTCCATTGTCAACACCCGAAAATGAGAGCTTTGACTTCATCTATGCGAATGGATGAGGTTGTCCACCTAAGCTACATGTTTGGGCCGGGCCAACACTGCAGTCCAACAAAGTTCACTAGATAAGACTAATTAGTCAAATATCCAATTAAATGTAATATCTCCAATTAAAATGAGATCTGAGAGTTATGTTTTGCAAAATATTATCTCGTTAATGTAGTATCTACAATAACTCCCCAACGGATCTATCCTCTGTCCCTATAAACACGGTGTCTCTTCACTCAGTTTGAAGCATCCGAAAACGCCATCTTCTCTCCTCTCTACTTCTATTTCTCGAGAGTACAACGCTCAACTAGTTCACAGATTTCAAACAAATTACGCAGGTCGGATTTTGAACGCACATTTATCTTAGACATCTTGGACATCTTGAACACCGGTAACCATAGTAATACGGGGTGTTTTTAGAATTAAGGGAAGAGATAGTATCTCAACTCTACAAAATTCAGGTTTCGAATCGGTAAATATTTCCAATCCTAGTTCTATAGTGCGTTCTACAATTTAATTACGTATTGCGGTTCCTACAATCTTAATTCTAAAAACGAAACTTTATTTTGTTAAACTATTGTGCATTAAAGTTTCTTTGAGTTTTGCAGACTCATAATTCGGAAGAACTATTGCCGGAAATTTTTTCCCGGAAAACTAAAGATTTCCGTGCACGAACCCTTGCATCCAATTTTTTTCATTTCGGTATTTTTTTATTTTTTTTTTTGCATTTGGTTTGGTTTTTTTTTAATATTTTTAAATCGTTTTTTAAAAATCATTTTTTTTTGAAATAGTTTTTTTAATAAAAATAGGTTTAAAAAGGTTGAAATCGTTGTTTTAAAAAAAATTGCATTCGATTTATTTAAATCGAAAACAAGTATCTTTTTGTACGGACTTGTACATACAATTTTTTTTATCTCGGTTTTGAATTTCAATTTATGTAGAAAATTTTGAAAAATAATAAAATGATTGTAGTTGTTTCCGTGTGACAAAAAATGGATGATAATAATGGAAAGACTATTGATGGTCAAAATGCTCTTGAAGATGGAAGTGGAACTGATTTGCTTGCAGTTTTGATTGTTGCTTCGGGTGGAGGAAGTAGTGAGCAAACGCCCCAAATTCAGTCTCGGAATGGTCTACCGCCAGTTGTCATGTCAAACCAAAGAATCGAGGTTGAGACCTCTCAAAGTGGTTTACAGTTTGGTCATGAACTTGTCCCTCAAACAATACTAATGCATGCTCTCTTAGCGCAGGATTGATGCCTTATAATTTCGATAAAATTGCCTTCAAAACGTGGTAATAGAAGACGTTATTCTTCTTAACCACATTGAAGCTGAACAAATAGTTGACTGAGGATAAACCCGTCTTTCTATTAAGAATGTGGAAAGTGGTGATTATCTGTGCAAAGAGTGGTTTTTAGTAGGGAGTTTTCACAAGAGTATTTTCGTAAATCTTTTATATGTTCTATTCTTCTATACCTAAATTAAGAATTTATGACCCACAAAACAACATCATATCAACTCTCTTAACCACCCTATTGTCTTTTCCTTTGCTTCCATGGGTCAGGGATCCAAACCGCCAAGCCCTCCTCCGAACGTCATACTTCCCCATCGTAGCAAGAATAGCTAATGAAACCGGCACAAACCAATGACGGCGTTGTTAACACCAACCAAGCTCACATTGTGCTGAATTATGAAAAAAAAAATTGAATTCATAAAAAAAAAAAATAAACAAATTTATAGCGATTCACCCAATAATGACTACATCACTTTTAGAGAACTTTAATTGAGGATTTCCAATTACATATAAAACAAATCAATCTAGGTAATTATAGGCAAATGAAATGGTACAATATATATAGTAACGAAATCCTAGGTAATACTTGATCGCCACGTATAAGATTGAACCAAACTGTAAAAACTCAAATAGATGACATACCCATTCAAGACATATCGACAAATCTCCATCTTAAATTGAATTCTCATAGACTTACTGAGATGCATTAGACAATACCCAAAGGTCTCAAACTAACTCCTCTCTCTATTCAGATGTGCCCCTTGGACACTCAACAACTCTCATTCTAGTCGATGTGGCTATCCCACATCGACTAGAATGAGAGAAATCCTATGGGATATAATAAGGAGAAACACATTAAAACCGTGACCTTGAATCACTACACATATTTAATGGGTGAACAAAGGCAACTAAGCAAGTGTGCGCCGAGCCAAGATATGGGTACGTTTTGGGTCGGCCCAACTCTATAGTCCAACAAAGCACGCAAATGGATGACGATTGTCCACCTATGCTACATGTTTGGGCCGGCCCAACACTGTAGTCTAACAGTTGACTGGATAAGACTAATTAGTCAAATATCAAATTAAGTGCAATATCTTCAATTAAAATGAGACCCGGAATTATGTTTTGTAGAATATTGCCTAGTTAATGCAATATCCACAATAACTCCCCAACGGATCTGTCCTCCGTCCCTATAAATAGAGTTTCTTCTCACTCAGTTTGAAGCATCCGAAAACGACATCTCCTCTCCTCTCTACTTCTATTTCTAAAGAGTACAACACTCAACTGGTTCACGGGTTTCCGAAAAATTACACGCAAAGTTATCGTGGAATTCTTGAACACCGGTAACCATCGTAATACGGTTTTATTTTAGAATTAAGGAAAGAGATAGTATCTCGACTCTACAAAATTTAGGTTTCTAATCGGTAAAATTTTCCGTTCCTAGTTTTATAGTGCGTTTTACAGTTTAATTACGTATCGCGGTTCATACAATCTTAATTCTAAAAACAAAACTTCCGTTAAACTGTTGTTCGCTAACGTTTCTTTGAGTTTTGCAGAATCATAATTCAGAACAACTATTGCCGGAAATTTTTTCCCAGATTACTAACAATTTCTGTGCATGAACCCTTGCATCCATTTTTTTCATTTCGGTCTATTTGAATTTTTTTTGTATTCGATTTCTTTTTTAAATATATCTAAATCGGTTTTTTAAAAAATCGGTTATTAAAAAATTCGATTTTTTTAAAAAAAATTGAAATCTTTTTTTTTTTAAAAGTTGCCATGACAAGAGTGAATTTTACGGGTTGGATATCCTTAAGATTCAACTTGTGGCACAATCTAAGGGAATTATACTTACGCTTGCTCCGAGATCACATAGAAAACTTTGAGGTTGTCCTTGATGGGGCGCATAAACTTCTAGGATCGTCTCTTTTTGTTGACGTCTTATTCGTGAGTAAAGCATTGCACTCCTTGGTGAGGGGTATCACTCCTTTTCTTTTGACAAGTCATTTGTAGGACAAAATGTCCATAAACTTGACATATGTCGGCATCTACTTAGCTACATTGGTAAGAGGATTGCTCACATAGATTTTATTCATTAATTCAAGAAATTTTTCAAACCATTCATCCATGATGTATGTGTTCCTTCTTTGAGGGAAGAAGGACGTTTTTAAGGTAGAGCAGGAACATAGGGTGGTTCTTTTTTAGCTTGCTCCTCTTCCAGTTTATCTTCAATTGGAAGAGGGATAGGAACAACGAACGATGATTCTCCCGTTATGTTTCCACTCCGTAAAGTGATTACATAAGTTTCTTCGGATTTGATTGGAATAATTGGTGCACTCCTTGTCTTAGTTAGTGCATTTACCTACATCTAAAGGGTTTCTAGTGCTCTTGGTTGTTGGTGGTGTATCCTTACGGTTTGTGTATATGGGGCATTGAAGAGCGTCATGTCCTTCTTGCCCGCATATTTGACATAAACTAGTTAGTGCAACTGGAGAAAGGTTGAGATTATTGAGATTATCTCGTTCTTCACGTGCGTTTATCTTCTAAATCTTCCTATGTGAAGGGTATTTCCAAAAAAATAGTTGTATTATTTAAGTCATGCTTCATTGTTGGGAAACATAAACAATATGTGACAATTAGCAACGTCCACAATGTCTTTAGTACTATCATTTAAGCCATTATTGAAAAGTTCTAATAATGCGTCATTCGAGTTTCACGGTGTGGACATATATTTATTATCCCTGTGAATCTTTTCCAAACTTCATGAATATCTTCATCTTCTTCCATCCTGAAGCTGAGAAGGTATGTTCTTTACTTTTGAGTCCTCCTTGGAGGAATGTACTTAGAAATCTAATAGTGAAATTCTCCCAAGTATTGTACTTACTTGATGGTTTGTTGTGGAACCAACTACGAGCCTTCCCAACTAGAGAGAATATGAATGCTCGCATCCTTATTACATCAACAACTCCTTTACGGAATTTGATAGTATTACCAATGTCTTCAAAAAGCCTCAAGTGTTGACGACGACTTTCGTTTGTTCATTGCTGAAGGTATTTTGTTGAATCAATTTTATTGTATAAGCCTTCAGGGTGAATTCTTTAACATCGTTGTAAGGAAGCATCCAAGTGCTTGTAAGGGTGGATTGTTTAGGAGCCAACCTTGCCTCCAGAGTACATGGTGGATTAATGTAACACTCCAAATCCACAGGACTCGGGGCGCTACTGGGTTAGGGCCTCACAATTGATTATGAACCTAGCTTGACTACAAGTTCGTTGGATCTTACAACAATGCACAAATAAATATAAAACATCCTTTATAAAACATAAAATGTCAAGTATCATATCATATACACAACCCCATAGCCGAGTACAAAACATCCACAACATATACATAACCATCCCAAAAGCCCAAAACACCTAATGCACGGAAGTCCTCGGTTGATCACTCCTCCACATCACTCTATAGTCCTCTTAACCTGCAAAGAATCTACAACACGGTATGAAACCATTAGCTAACAATTCATATATAAGATAATGTATAAGCACATACACACATTAGAATAGTGGTAAACACCAAACATGCTATCATATATTTTACCCGTTTAGTTATCTTTGTAACTTTGTACACTCACATCATATATATATATATGTGTGTGTGTGTGTGTGTATGTGTGTGTGTGTGTGTGTCTGTGTGTGTGTGTGTGTGTGTGACACGAGAAGTATATCATTCTCGCCTCTGGGTACAATAGCCATCCTGGAGTGGCATCCGGCACACGTCCCCGTAGGCCATGTGGGATGGGGAGGCGACGCATCCAATCCGTATACCAAGTATGTCATGACCACAGAGAATCTCCCAGACTCCCTCAAGATGAAAGGGAAAGGTTATCACTGCCATTGGAAGGGGGCTAAACATAGGTGAGTAATAATCAAACTCGCATGTTATAAAGCACATAACAATCACCACTCATGCATACATCCAATATAGGAATGCAGCTAAGTAAGTTGTATGGACTTATTTCAAACTCAAGGTAATCTCAACCACGATCAAACTCCAATCCAAAGGAATGCACTGCCTAATAACAAGGCATAAAGAGATGTCAAACCTCCTATAAATCAAAGGGAACACACCTAGACCCAAGGGATCCACAAGGATCATGAACATCGTATAAACCTCGAATAACATCCTAAGCTTCAAAGACACCTCAGGGCATAAAACCACAACATGATCTCAACAACATCCTCTCATACACACCCTAGCATACTTCTAAACCAAAGCCATAACCAAGGGAAGGAATAGAACTTATCAAGACTTGGTAGTTTTGAAAGAAGGCGCACTCGCAGGAAATGTCAGGCGCAGGGGCGGCGACAAGACGCAAGGGCGGCGACTCACAACCACAGGGGCGGTGACATACACAAGCCATGGGGGCAGCGATGATGATCCGCAGGGGCGGAAAACCCAACAAAGGACAGCTCTCAAGAGCTTTTTCGATCCCTCTCTTGCTCCACTCTCATCTCCACCACAAGGAGTCACAAACACTACAGACTTCCTAAAACATACACATACACGTCCAAAACAACCATGATTCACATCCTTGATGGAAAACGCAAGGAAATGGAAGAAAAGGAAGAAAAGGGGAAGAAGAGAGACTTACTCTCTTCTCAGACTGGACCAGAACTAACTCAAAGGCTCTGAGCCCTTCAGCAGATCACAACAACCTCAACAATCATCCGCAACTTCAGCAGCATAAAATCCATTTCAAACTTGAAGAAGCTCCAAGGTGAATTCAAAGGAAAACTAAGCAAGGAGAAGAATATCGTGAGGAGGAAGGAAGAAGCTTGGAGAAAGCAAGAAACCCTTCATCAGAAGGAGAGGAGGAATCTTATAGGGTAAGGAAGCCAAAAGCACGGTCAAGAGGTTAAAGAAGACGGTTGTGGCCGCCTTCATTGCGGTCGGGGCTTGACCGCACTGCGCCTGCGGTGGCCCGCACCTCTGCGACAAGGTTCAGGTGCGGTCGCGGCTAGCCAAAGAAAGAAGAGGATATCACAATTAACGCCACCCATCTTTTGTCTTTCAGGATTCGAAGTTGTAGAACAATGACAAAAAAAACGGAAATCAAAGTAGAAAACTTAGGATATAAGTCCATTGGAAAGAACCAAAATTATCTATAGTCCCCAGCAACAACGCCAAAAACTTCCCTCACAAGGATACGGAATTGGATGCAGTATAATCGGGTATCGAATTATCAAAGGCCATGTCTATATTCGTTGGAACAAATAAACATATATATTAAGCTAAAGGGAAGGAGATGGAGGCAAGTAGGGCTATAATAGCAGATTGCATCAATCATGGGATAATTTGGTAACAAAGTGTAATGTGATATTATATGGATGAATGATATAAGGAATTATGTATCCCTACTATGATAAATCAAATAGTAACCACACATGTGAACAAAATGAACTTCAATAAGAAAATAAGTAGGTAATCATCCAAAATAGCCTTGGATATAGACAAATCAAGACCGTGCTTTCCAACTCATGTAGCTCTCAATCCAGCGGTTCGGTGAGTATAGGAAAACCCATGAAGCATTTAGAAATCTTGAAAAAAAACAAGAAAAACATTCCCTTGTGGCCCTTCAGTTTAAAAAGGTGCAAAGTCCAGAACTTTTTATGATGATTAGAAATCCTTGAAGCTTTGAGAAAGTGTTACTTTCAAAACCAAGTTCTATTCAATAAATCCAATAAAATAAACTTTACTTTTGACCCTTCACTTATTTCATCCAAAACATTTAAAAAGGATACTTCTTTTAGAGGTTTTTAAAAGGTGGAGTGAAACACTTTTAAAAGGAACATAAAAGTTATTGACATCAATTTACTAATTGACACAAACAAGTCGCTGTCGAACTATCATAGGGTTCAACAAACCCTTATATCAAAAGAGACTTAGCCGAACATAGAGTAGAGAGAGAACTCAGATGAAAAGAAGAATCTCTGCATATAATAAAACTTAAAGAAAAGAATTGAAAAATAATCCTAAACTTTAATACAGGAATAAAAACCTTGACAACGTGTCTTGAATTACAAGAGATCTAATGAGATAATCTTTGACAAGACGATGATCCGATGATCAAATGATCTTGGATGATGTCTAACCCTAACAAAATAAGGGGTATATATAGGATAAAACTCGAGATAAACTAGCATAGAAAAGTCCGTCGTAAACCTAGAAAATTAGGTTACACATTGAAGTTGCCGTTGTGGCGTAAATGACCAGCCAAACGGTCGGTATGCAGCCGTTTGGTGCCTGTAGGGTGGCCGTCTAGGCCTATTCCTTTGTGATTTCTTGGGCCAAACTTTACTTGAGTTGGGCTGATCCAAACGCCATATGAGATGGCCAAACAAAAGGACAAGGTAGGCGTATGGTGGCCTTCTAGGGCCGTTGGGTGGCCGTCTAGCCTGTTGTTCTATCTTGTTTGGAAAGTCCGTCTTTTGTGATTTTATGCTCCATAGTAAGTTCTTGGCTTCAATTGAGAGTGGTCTTCAAGCTTCTCGAGTAGTTGATCCTCAATCGTATGAGATAGTGTCTTTGCGATGTTTGTCTTTAGGGATGATCGAGCTCCTAAGCGTCCTTGAGTGAATATTGTTGGTCAATACTTCATAACGAACCTTAAAAGCCTGAAATATGAAATAATAGGAAGTAGATAATGAAAACATAATATTAACGCGTTATGTGTTATAAGCATATATATCTTGCCAAAAGATGTGTAAAACGACATGAATAAGTGGGTAGAAAACACGTATGTTTCGATGCTATCAAACTTTTGAAGATACAATGGAAATAGACCCAAAAACAGTAGAACCCTGTAGGACGTATAAAGTGGGCTTCTTGACATCTTTCAAAATAACATCAGAACTCTTACATACATTCAGAACTCCACCTTCACCTTTAAAACAAAACCTCTTATTTTCTAGCATTCTCTAGGATATCATATTCTTATTAATAGTGGAACATGCATGGCCTTGTTCAATGTACAAAATCTACCCTCATGTGCCTTGATTTTAATCGAGCTAGTTCTAATCGCCTTATAGACAAAATTGTTGGTCATGAAAATACTATCACCATTTATAAGTTTCGAATAACTCTCTGTTTGGACATATGTGATAGGAATCTCCAAAATCAAGAACCCACACATCAGCCTGATAAGTGTGTCCACCATCAACTAAACTATACCCTCATTAGATTTAAAATCATCTTCTACAACAGTTGTAGAACTAGAATCTCGTGATTTCTTCTTCTTAGAATATTCGTTATTCCAATGTCCTTTCTCCTTACAATAGTTATAGACATCATTAGGCTTATGACCTTTTATTAACTTTGTGTTGTAGTTCCCTTGTATAAAGGGCATGCCTGACATCTTCCAATGTAATAGTATCTTTTCCAACAATAAATAACTGAACAAAGTATTCATATGATGACGGCAAATATACCAGTAGAATCAACGCGACATTCTTGTCCTCAATCTCAATCTCAACCTCAATGTTACGCAAATCCAAAAGAGTTGTGTTCAAGTGATCTAAGTGTTCATGATGTTGTGTATCTTCTTGCATTTGCGGGATGAACAAACCTTCCTTTAGAAGAAAATTATTGATGAGAGTTTTTGTCATGTAGAGAGTCTCCAACTTCAACCATAATTTGGTTGTGGTGTCTTGATCTGAAACCTTACATAAGACATCATTTGTGAGACACAACATGATGATTGGATGTATCTTATCCTCTTGAGTGGCCGTCTTAGTAGTATCACCATTTTCCTCATTGGATTCCTTCCTTGACAATGACCCTCATAAGCCTTGTTGTTTCAACAAACGTTAGCATCTTAATCTGCCATAAACTGAAATTGTCCTTCCCATTAAACTTGAAGGCTCTATCGAGTAACCGTCGGCTACTCTCTTCCTTGTTGAGTGGGCATCTCCTCCTACAATCAATGCTCCACTTATATTTGTGGGATAAAGGCCAATAAATTCAAGTATTATACCACCACTTCTGATACTAGTTAAGTTTCCAAAAATGAGCTCATTTTAGAGTAAACATTATAGCATATGAGTTGGGTTTAATTA
Organism: Fagopyrum esculentum; assembly: GCA_033239045.1. Lineage (NCBI taxonomy): Eukaryota > Viridiplantae > Streptophyta > Magnoliopsida > Caryophyllales > Polygonaceae > Fagopyrum > Fagopyrum esculentum. The sequence continues at coordinate 100,918,376 of BSUD01000005.1, forward strand.
ACGGTACATTGGATACAGAAGAAGTAGTAATATTAAATCCACCAACTTTCCAATCAAACATCTCAAACCATTAATATTTATATATCTTGTCAAGTCCTTTTCTATTTTTACATATTGTATCTTGTCACGTCCTTTTCTATTTTTACGTATTGTATTGTCTGACTATCCACCCTTATAAAATAAAAGAGTATTAATTAATTAGTATTTAAAATTTATATTTGTGAAATTCCGGAAGGTACCTTCGTGGTTTGCGTTTTTCGAATTTTGCCCAACAGTATTTCCAGTTCGGATGGTACCCTTAATTTGTTGTTTTCCGGATTTTGCCCAAATTCATCAAAATTTTTCAAATTCCATTAAAAAAATATCAAAGAAAATAAAATTAAATTAAAAAACAAATTAACATAGAAAAAATGATTTATTTATTTTAAAACTAAAGTAAAACAATAATTTTTTTTTTAAAATAAATATTTTATACTAATTTAAAAAACAAATCAATTAGATAATTTTTAAAAAATTCATAAAATCAGTGTTTTATTTTATTTTAAAAATAAATAAATTGGATTAGCATTTTTTTAACAAAATCTAAAAACATAAGTGTCATATTTTATTTAAAAAATAAATAAAATAAATATTCTTATAAAAAATCACAATTTTAATTTATTATTAAAATAAATAAATCAGTTTTTTTATTTTATTTATTTTCAAAAATAAAAGAAAGAAAATAAAGTAAACTTGAAAAATAAATAGAATAGAAAAACTGATTTATTTATTTAATAATAAATTAAACAGTTATTTTTTAATTTTTTAATAGAATTTTTATTTTATTTATTTTAAATAAAGTATAGCACTTAAGTTTTTAGATTTTGTTAAAAAAATGTTAATAAAAATTATTTATTTTAAAATAAAATAAAACACAGATTTTTTTAAAATTTTTAAAAATTATCTAATTGATTTATTTTTAGATTTAAAATAAATAAATCATTCTTTCTATTTTAGTTTGTTTTTTAAGTTTTAGTTTATTTTCTTTCGTATGTTTTTAATAGAATTTGAAAAAGTTTAATGACGTTGGGCAAAATCCGAAAAACATCAAATGCTTAATAAGGGTACCATCCGAAATAGAAAAAACTGTTGGGTAAAATTTGGAAATCCCCAAACCACGAGGGTACCATCCGAAATTTTCCTTTATATTTTTAACATTAATTTTACTTTCTTTGTAGAGAAGGAGAAAAAATATTTAATACACAATAATAGTAATAAGAATGTAAAAATGTAATTTTTTTAAAAGACTGAAAAAATATGAAAAGTAAATAATTTTTTTTATTTATGATTTTATATGAAAAAATGTTCGGGCTCGAACACTAATTCACTCTTGTATGTCTTGTGCCAGTGGTCCTTAACTTTAGAATCTATATATATTACTAAAGCAGCACCCATTTTGTCCACGTGTCAACCTATAAGGCCGTCCACGTAAGCTTTTTTCCAATTTATTTACAGATTTGCCACAACGTATTTACAGATTTGCCATTAATTATTTTATGAGAAATTTTTTTATTAGAATTTGTAAACAGTCATCATGCCACGTCAATTTTGTTTAAATAAATAATTAAAAAAATAAATCTACATATCTACCAAGATTTAACACATTTTTTAATTTAAAACTAAATCAAATTTTGCTCCTCTATCTAAATCTAAGTAAAAGTGATAATATATTAAGATATAAATATAATACTCGAATAATAATCTTTGTAATAGAATTTTAATTATGTTCTTTTATTTATTTAAAAAAAATTAATTCTCATATGTTGGTCATATTAATTAATAAAAATATTTTTTACTATAAATTGATATCGAATATATAATGCATCTATATATATTACTAAAGCAGCACCCATTTTGTCCACGTGTCAACCTATAAGGCCGTCCACGTAAGCTTTTTTCCAATTTATTTACAGATTTGCCACAACGTATTTACAGATTTGCCATTAATTATTTTATGAGAAATTTTTTTATTAGAATTTGTAAACAGTCATCATGCCACGTCAATTTTGTTTAAATAAATAATTAAAAAAATAAATCTACATATCTACCAAGATTTAACACATTTTTTAATTTAAAACTAAATCAAATTTTGCTCCTCTATCTAAATCTAAGTAAAAGTGATAATATATTAAGATATAAATATAATACTCGAATAATAATCTTTGTAATAGAATTTTAATTATGTTCTTTTATTTATTTAAAAAAATTAATTCTCATATGTTGGTCATATTAATTAATAAAAATATTTTTTACTATAAATTGATATCGAATATATAATGCATGAAAGTGAAAATATAATATTTTCTTAGACAATCCCGCACAAGGTGCGGGCACTAAACTAGTTGTTTCCCCTAATGCAGGGGCGGCCTTTGGGGCGGGAAAAAAAAAAGTGATACTTTGTATGTGTGCTCAAGCTTGACTCGTTTAGAAAGTGAATAAGCTCGAGTCGAGTCCGAGTAGCTCGGCTAAAATAATGCTCTTATAGTGTTACTTTATCCGAACGAGCCGAGCATTGATATGTTCAAGTTTGACTCGTTTATAAACGAGCCTAGCCTAAAATTTATACGAGCTTTAAAATGTGCTCAAACTTGGCACGTTTAGAAAGTGAAGGAGCTTTACCCGAGCTTTTGACGAGCCGAGCCGATCCCTAATAGCTTGTCTCATATTACAACCCTATTTGTATGATTATAATCAAATGTAATGCGTAGTGGTTGATTTTGTCCATAATCTCTCCTTCCTCTTTGATTGGAAAACTATCCCCCATTTAATTGTTAACCTTTTATTCAATTTAGTGTCCTTGCTTGAACAAAACCCCGTCCCTTTTCAGTTAAATCTAATTGAAAAAATGTCAAACTCGTTTATTTGTGTTGAGCCCGCTATGGACTGTCCTTTTTCATTTTATTAGAATAAAATAATATTATATATTGTTTTAAAAAATATTATTTAAAACTATAATACATGAATATATGTTAGGCAATACATATACTTAATAAACTATGATTTTATTAAACATTTAACGATCATACATAATATTAGATATTATTTAATATATACCTATTTTGATTTTATTTATTTTTAATATCTGGGTCGGGCTTTTTGGTTTGACTGGTTTCGGCTTGGTAGGGAAGCCATGCCGGAGTTTATGGTCCAGTCAAGCTTCATCTCTTGTCCGAATCTGCCAAATTTTCTAGCGTTGGTCGGTAGGTCCAACATAAGGATGATAAAAAATGGGTCCGTTTGGGAATCCCTAATTCATTAGGGTATTAAGTTGAAGTTGAAGTTGAATATGAAGATGAAGTTGAAAAACGAGGATGAAGATTAAGGAGATGAAATAAGATAAAAGTTGTTGGTGTTTGGTGAGAAGGGTATTATTATGGGTATGAAGGAATTTATTAGGGGTAAAATTACAAAAAGGGGTACGAGATAAATTTTAATTTGATCATGTGCAATGCATGTTACAAGGGTGAGTTTTGTTAATTTTGATTGAACTTATTTCCTGCAAATTATTTTCATTCATTTAAATACAAAACTTCATAGCAGATTTGCCAAGTACATGAAATTATACTTCTCACATGCAGATAAATTGCAAATTTTGCAAGGAGAAATAAGGGACAACAAAAAATTGTTAAAACATTGCCAGCAGAAGAATGGTAGGAACCTGAAACTCAACATCAGGAAATTGTAGTGCTAAACTACTAAGAAGATGAGATGATGACGAGATATTGAAACCGAAGAATGAGCAAAAAGAGAGAAATTCACAAATTATCCCAATTGTAGTGCTAAACTCCTAATGACACAAATTCCGTCCATTCCAATTGTAGTGCTAAACTACTAATGACCTCTATATCAGCCTGATGATGGATGGGCTTGGTTTGCCATCTACTAGAGGAAACCTTATCAAGTGCACTTGCTTGAGAAAATTTCGAGATGCTACTCTGGCCATCATAGGGAGACGGTGTTAGCTCAGCAATACATATCACCTCCTTCCTCACAACCCATGCATTAGGGTGTGGTCTGCAACTAGTACCATCAGATGAACTCCATGAAACTAGTACCATCATATTGATCTTCATATGAATTGACTCAACAACAACCTAATCATGTCAAACATCAGGGAGATTACGCTCACAACTTCGTCCCCCGAGGATTTCAAGTACAACACGACACCCCGGCTCTAGTCTTCATCGTCGGAGGCTTCACGGGGAACTTCTTTCATGACTTCAATGACAGGTTTATCCCGCTCTTCGTTACCATCAACACACTCCTCCTGAACCAAGATATCACCCTAGTGATCACTAATTACACCGAATGGTGGTACGGAAAGTACGAAGCGTTACTTCCGTAATTCAGCAAACAACCCATAATCAACCTTGACAACCAAACGGTCACACATTGTTTCCCATCAGTTGTTGAAGGACTGATCACACATGGTTCCATGACCATTAGGCCAGAACGGATCCCCAATGAGAAGACATTCTTGGATTTTCGAGCCTTACTAGAGAAGGGATATAACCAATGCCCAACATGGCCGGCGCCCAATGTGAAGGGGAGGTCAAGGCTGATGATTGTTAGCAGAGCAGGGATGGTTGGAAGGGTAATGTTGAATCAAGAATCGGTTATAAGGGCGGCTCAAGAAGAAGGGTTCGAAGTTTCCGTGTTTGAGCCGACACCCTTAACATACTTTTGCCAAATGTACAAACTGATCAATAGCAGCCATGTAATGGTAGGCATGCACGGGGCTACACTGACTCCTTCACTTCCCGTCATTTGGGTGTTGCGTTATGAAGATCAATCTGTTAATCAACAGTTAGTTGTTGAAAACTAAAAACAAAGTACGAGTCCAGATCTAAGGATGCAAGAATCTCATATCTTCGATTGAATCGTCGAAACAAATTGTCTGATTGGAATAATATGAAGGAAGCTGAAAAGAAAGATAGAAGGGGAAGAAAACTCAAACTCCAGGAGCATAAGGGAGAGGATTATCGGAGGGGATGGAGCCGCCATGAAAGTCTTTCAGTTTCATTGTGAAAATAAATACCTCCAATCCCTTTAATCATCAATTGAAACCTAAGGACAAAGGAGATGAGCGGAAATAGAGATTTGGGGTGCTTGTGCTTCGAAGGCGGCGGTTGGTTGGCGAGAGAGAGATTGCCGATGGCTTCTTGGCTCGAGAGGGGGAGAAGACTAGACAAAGATCGACATTGATGGTTGGCTCAACGGGGATGACAATGAGATGTCAAGTGGAAGCAGAGAAGGGAAGAAATGAGGGGGGAAGAGAAGATGAAGGGGAAGAGAGAAGGAGGAAAGGGAAGTGAAGGAGATATGGGTACATTCCAATTCAATTCGATCCTTTCATCTCCTTAATCTAGGGTGGACTGGTTGAGATTTTTCATCATCTTCAACCTCAATTTCATCTCCTAAAAAATTTTCACCGAACGGAAAAAAGAAGAATGACAGATGAAAAATAGGGATAAACTTCACTTTCAACCAGTATAATTTGCATCCGAACGGGCCAAAGTCTACTTTTAATCTTGTATATAGAGTTGCAAAAAATAATCTGATTCAAACAACCAACCCAATTTGCCTGCTACAAACCCATCCAATATCCGAATATGAAAACCGATTTAACCCACTATAAAAAATAACTTGAATTTGTAATGTCAGAAACCCAATTATATATGAATATGTTGGTCTAAAACAGCCCGAGAACCCTATGTAACCCGACTTGAAAAATAATTTAGGAGAGAATGTTCTCTAGTCATTGGAAACTTTTATTTATAATGGGTTAGACATTCTTCAACCCCAACGAATATGATCATGGTTGTTGTGCAACGGTTGACTACAACAGTTATATTATTGAACTTCAACGTTGCAACACCCCAAATTCGCGGGACTCGGGCCGCTACTGTGCTAAGATCTCATAGTGGATGTTGACCCTAGCCCGACAACAAGTTCACTGGATCTAACAATAAGACACATATAGATTAAAACCAAATACATAAAACTGTATTATATATATACATCAAAAGGCTTACAAAACACAACCGAGTACAAAAGAGCAACACCATACACAAATGTATACAAAAGATCCCATAACCCTCGCACAACCTAGTGTACGGAAGCCCTCGGCTGATCACCAGCAGGCTCACTCTGCAGTCTTCCTATCCTGCAGAAGATCTACAACACGGTATCAACCGTTAGCTAACAAATCATAGATAAGAATGAAGCCATAGCATATATAGCACATCATCATATCATATCATGCAATGTCACAAACACAACCTTTTATTATCTTTAATTAAGTTATACCATTACTAATTCATTTCCTTGTGACACGCGGAGTAAACTTTCAACGCCTTTGTCCCCATTCCCCTCAGGTTTGGAATGGTGTCAATCATCACCACCTGGAGGTCTGGTCGTAGAGAACCTCCCTAACCTCCCAATTCTGGGCTAGGCAAGTCATCACCGCCCGTTATCATTCACTTGGGCCAATAATATGCATGTAGGGTCATCCTAGTCCAGTTAGGTTATAAATGCAACACACATATGCACACACCCAACCACAACACACACTCAAACCCATAACCGCTTGCTAAGTAACCACGGACTTACCTGTCACAACGTCGATCTATACCACGTCACGGCTTCCCCTCGAGGAAACGATTAGCGCCTGCATCATCAGGGCACAAAAATAAGTCAAACGCGATCCAAGGTTAGGAGATTCCACCTCCTAACCCCATAACCATCCCCACACCATAACTTGATCTAAACCTCGATATCTCAACATAACTCACAATTCCTCAAATCTCAAGGTAACATCTAATCAACATTCCTCATTCTCAATTCTAATCCTAATTTAATTAATTAACCTTTAATAAATTAATTAAATTTCACCAAGATAACGTTTTGCCTGCTGACAATTTCTAAACCCACTTGTCATCAGATTTCATCAAACAAACAAACCATAAACCCCACAATAATATAATGACCATAATGGAATTTCTAATTATCCATTTTGACAAGTCTAAGGTCAATTTAGGCCAAATCGCAATACGGAAAACGAATAAATTCATAACTTATTCGTTACTAACCTGATTGACGATCTGAAAGAAGATTCGGAATCACAACGCCGAAGGCTACGCATGGACAACATCAAATTCACCGGAATCAGAGCGGCGGAACTGTCCTGGTGACATATATGCTCGACCAGGTCTTCATATGCTTGGAAATGTAGAAACCTGGTACCGATATGAAGAGAATGAAGAGAGGAATCCAGAAACTCAAACGGAATTGAAATCGGATTAGAAACGGAGAGTAGATATGAGTTTGAAGGTTTAAAGAAATCTGAGCTTTTAGTAGGAAACGTGAAAGGAAATGAATTAATAAATGATTTTCCGTTATTTATAGTGAAGACAATAATATCCTTTAGCGAAGTCGATAATTATCTTTTAACCGATCCAAAGACGGGTTGAACCCCCCGTCTCCAAACTTCTCGAAATTGGAATAATAAATCTCGAATATTGTATGGATAATTATTCCGCAACTGCATCGAAAAACGCGTATTCCTAAGTTGTCTTTTTCAGCCGCTAAGAAATGAAATAGCGACTCTTTTGACCATTTTGCCTTTCCATATTATTTCTTGTCTAGGACATGTCCGATGCCATGATCATTTCTTTCAACTGCATTTTTATTAATTGGAGCTCCCAAATGTTTCAAATAACACCGGAGGGTAAAAATAATTACCCGGGGAAAAAGTGATAATTTCCCCATAAGTCCAAAATTACGCCAGAAACATAACGGTGGGACTCATACTCATCACTTACGAAATCTTCGCGAGTTATATGTCAATTACCAATGATTAAAGTTAATCAACATTAATTCGAATTGAAAATCCTAGCTATTACAAACATCGTAGGGATTCATTGCGTACTACATGCTTAGAGCATAACAAAAGAACTAAATGTTAACAAAATATGAACTACATGTTTACAAAAAACGAACTGCGCGTTCACAACAAATGAAGTACATATTCTAAAATCATAATCTATCAAAATCGAGAGTTAGTATTGTATCAACCAATAGCTTAATCTCCTAGTCAAATTTCTTCTACAAAAAAACAAATTTGAGCGTACGTTTGGTTCATAACCACTTTGAACAATTATTATTTACCCTACCATGATAAAAAATAAAATAAATCAAACGTAAAAATCATAATTATAAGCCAAAATTCATTGGAGCATTTCACCGAAAGCATATTGTGCATAACTTAACCTTAAGAAAGTAACAACACCCTATTCACTCTGAAGAACCGTATAGGTGAATATAAGGATATAAATACTCTAGAAGGGGGGTTGAATAGAATATGAGAAATTTTTGCAATATCTTATTTCAAGGCCTTGAAGTCGATCTGTGCTCTGACCTTGACTTCGAAACCTGCAAAACAATGTTAGTCACAGTTAAAGCGAAATATGGCGGGGAATAATTAAAAGATCAACACGGTGATATGTTTACAAAGTTCAACTCTAACAGCCTACATCTCCGTCCTAGGGTTTCTTTACTCTAGGATCTAACTATCTATTATCTACTCAAAGAGTCCCAGATACAACCTAGAAGAATCCCCTTATTCTCTCACTGTAACCAATGCTACGATCTAGTCAACTCTAACATAGCAACAATAGCCTAGTTACTTTGCAGAGTTACCCACACTCGAGTATAACACTCTCTAGATATACCAATGGAGCTCTAGGTGTTTTTCTAACTCTAGAGATGTAAACGTTTGTAAGCTAAGAGGAAGACAAACTTTTGGAACGAATGAAGATGTTTGATCGCTTGAAGACTTAGAAGTTTCCGTGTAAGCTTGTTGTTATTCTCTTCAATCGTCATCTTCATTTATAGTCTTCTATGGAGAACTTCTTAGCCGTTGTAAGATAGCTGTTGTCACGTTCTTCTTTCTCCATGGGAAACGGTGTTTGGTTGAGGTGAAGTATCTGTTGTAAGATCTTCTATATTCTCTCTTCTACTTCCTCTCTTTGACGCACGTTGAGAATCTTCATCTTCGTGATCTTCTCTTTGTTAACGCCGTTGAAGATCTTTGTCGTTGAAGTCCTTTGTTTAAGCTCTGAGATCTTCTAAGCCGTTGAAGATCTTTGTTTGTTGAAGACTTCTCTCCTGAGAGCCGTTGAAGATTTCCCTTAGATCCGAGATCTTTGCGTGGAATCCGGTTGGAAGATCTTCTCTTATCTTCTTGCGTCTTTTGTTAATATATTTGTGAGATCTTGTTGTTGTGGACGAGATCTTCTCGAGATCTTCTTGTTATCCTTTGGCAGAGATCTTCTTGTTATCCTCTTGCGTCTTCGGTTAAGATTTCCCTTCTTGTTATCCTTTGGCCATTGAAGATCTTTGTTTTGGTTGTTGAGATTCGAATCGTGTATTTGAAAGCCCTTCGACGAATCCTCCTTTGTAATGTTTTTCGAGGCTTCCACATTTATCCTTCGTAATTCATTTCAAGGTCTCCGTGCTTGTCCATTGTAATGTGTTTTAAGGCATGCGTTCTTCCTTTGAAATGCTTTCCAAGACATGCACACATTTAACAAACACAAACCAAAACATGCAATCTACAAATACAATCGATATTTGTTAGTTTATAAAACCGCATACATTTGTTAAGTCTTCCATCATCCACATAGAAAATTCATATCAAGGTGAAGTTATCACACTTATATGGAGTATGGGTTGTTAGAAGGAAGATAATCGGTAAAACAATCGACAAATTGAACGTGACTTTGTGAGACAAAATTTAAGTATTATCACGTAAAATATGCATTATCATGTAAAAATGCACAAAATGTTCACAAAAACATTTATCACATGTTTACAAAAAGTGAAGCACACGACGAACAATAATAAATGGCAAACAATGCAATGACTTTGCTTTTTAATGTTTAATATACAATTATTTTAATCTTGCGACTTTTAATCATGCACTCCTCACAAGAGTCCTCTTCACCAAAACCAATATACACTGAAGCTAGTGAAATTACTTTATTTATGGTGGGAAGATAAGACTGCGTTGATGTAACCTATAAATTGCTTCAAATTCATATCTAATAATTTTTTATTTTTAGCATGTGAAGAAATATATATATATATATATATATATATATATATATATATATATATATATATATATATATTGACAACTTATTGTAGGCCAAATTTAAGAGTAAAAGTTTCAACTTTTATTATTGAGTTAAAGTTTTTTTAGCATTGAGACTAACAATCTCTCCAATGTGATTCCAAATCACAGAACAAATGGTTGTTACCCACGAATCGAGTTTTTGATCAAACAAAGTTAAGTTTATAGAAACAAGTTTTTGTTTAACCCTTTTAATATTGTGTTTTTCCTTTTGGTAGAGTTATTGTTCTTTTGTTGCGATTTTATATCGTAACTGTGCTCGTCAATGATGTTAGTTTTCCAATTATGGATTTGGTTTTTAATGAAAATGATTATCTTATTACCAAGACCAATGAACTCATTACTAAAACTGATTTTGTTCTCGAAGAACTAGATACCTCTGATAGTTGCAAGACATGCAAACTTGTTAAGTCCAATCTTTTTTTTTTTAATTTAAAATCCTATAGGACACCATGAGCTTTTTTTTTATATTTAAAAGGCTAATGGTTTTAAGATTGGTTATTGATCTATCAATTTTGACAATGATTTTTTTACTAAATGGACAATCAATAAACAGGTGGAACAAGTTTTCAAGATGGTGGTTAAACAATTTACAATGCCTTGTTACGACAATTTTTCTTTCGTCTAGCTTTGAGTTTGTTAGAATTTCTTTTTGAAAATTTTCAAATGAAGTTTTTAATTTTAGGTTGGGTATCTAGATTTCAAATCCAATAACATGCATTGTTTGTGAAACAAAATGATTCCTCCTCAAGCATCTCCGAAGCTGATTTTGCTGTGAACCAACCATTTTTATTACACCTCTAATACAATATATCATGAATTTCATTTTTTTATATAATTAATTTCTTAATTATTTTTTCTAATATCCGGGTTGATGGAACTTTGTACCTCGTTATCAATTTTGGTGACATTTCAATCTTTCGAGTCACTTATAAAGTGACTAAATTTGACATTTGTCTCAACTTGATTGGTGTTCAAGACCAATTTAATAAGTGGTCGTTTTTACCCAATTGTCATGCCAAAAGCTAACGGTTTTACCATTTCTAACCGACCAAATAATTTCATTTTTGAAATTTGATTTGAGCTTCATAAGATTGTTCAATTGCCAAGACATTGGTCCTCGTTAGGTAATGGAGAATATTATGTTTTTTCATGCATTTTTCATTTACAATCTAAATCAAAATATTGTTCGGTTCTGCTAGAATTTTACACAAAAGCTTCATTTGTAAGGCTTTTGTTCCATAAGAATTTGTTTATATATTTTATCTAACTCCTTTAAATTGTGGATCGAAAACATAAAACATTGCATGCCAAAGATTGGTTTAACCGTTAGATTATGTGTTATAAGGAGTTTATGTATGTGATAAAGATTTAACCTTTTATTTCAAAAATTATACTTTTTCTATTAAGGCTAATATCACCAAAAAGTCTCATTTATCTCTTCTACATCTCAATCCAAACCTTCGTAAAATTTAAAATTGATATTGGATTGAAAGTAAAAGTCGTCGGTGGAGGTTGCCCAAGTAGACAGTAGTATTTGAGTGAGAGGTCATCCCTGCAACTACCAGCTTCTTTCCAAAGATTATTTATAGATGGGGGTATTTGCTTACCGTGTGCTCCACATGCGAATAAACAGACATGCAACATCACTTTACGGAGGTTTGGATTAAGATGTAGGATAGCTAAGTATTAAACTCTGACTTTGTCAAAAAGAGAAGACAAAATTAGTATATAACAAGGCACGTTCTATCAAACGATATACGACTTTGATCCCACTTCCAAGTTGTGTGGCTTATAAACCAAGTAGATATGTAGTGATTAGTGAATACGTCCAATTTTGTTTTTGAAAATAACTATATTATTTATGTCAAATCAGCATTAATTCGTATACAACATCACGAGGACAATAAAAAGATTTAAAATAAACGGTATCTGACCTATGATTGAGTCTAGCAAGATAGTGAGCCATCCTACTGCAAGAACGACGAGCAAGATTTAATCATAATCTTGTAAATCTATATTACTAGAAGAAAGCCATATGTGCTCATGAACTGAAATATTGTGAATGACTCATTTAATCATAATCTTTTTCCTGTTTGGGAGACCTATTTGCATTTCTAACCTTTGAGCTTATTCCTGATACAATTAGTATGTTATAAAAAACTGAAAAAGTGCCTTTTTTATATGGGGTATTTTGGGGTTTAATCATAATCTTGTAAGTATGGGGTATTTTGATAACATGAATTATAGTCTATATTTTGGGGTTTGTTTGGACGTTTTATATTTCATAATCTGCATGTTTGTATGTATAATATGTGATTATATTACCATTTCATCTACCTTTGCGGGAATCGAGGTCTACACCTAGTTTTGTTGTAATCGTAGGTAAAATGGCACGTTTTGCATCAAAAAGGAGCAAAAGGAGTTATGGAGTCATTGGAGCTACCTTCAGGAACATAAGGAACCATCCAGGAAGCATAGCCATGGATTAGAGATTTACTTTGGACTAGATTTGAGAGATTTCACATTCAGTTGTGACTCACCTCGGTTGACCACAAATTCACCTCGACCGAGGTAATCCAGAGAAGTCGACTCGACCGAGGCGAACACCTGGGACGCGGCGAGAATATTTTATTCTTGGCTGAGATCTTTTATCTTTGGAAAGAGATCTTATATTTTTGGGCTTGGCTCCTGGAAGGAAGAAGATATGCTAGATCATATATTTTACCTATTTTTATGGGAATAGATCTTTCTAAGATATCTTATCTTTGGAGAGTTATTTTCCTATAAAAAGGGTTGGATTTCCGACAAATCCGACATCCGCTATCATCCCGCTTACACCGAAAAACACGCCGCATAGCACGCAGCAGCCATACTCCAATTGGGAGATTTGAAGAACCTTTTTGAAGGTTGAAGAAGGAAGATTGTAGCTTTGATAGCTTTTGAAGGTTTTCTTGTAAGATTACCTTAGATTCTCTTCCTTGTTGTCTTGTCTTGTTGGATTTCTATCCAAGGAACGCTTTGTTGTGATATTTGATTCAGTTATTGAAGTCTTTTCATTAAATTCTTCTTGTTCAAATATTCACCTTCTTCCCATATATTTGATTAATACTTTCATGATGATGAGTGGCTAATTTCCTTGTGTGATTCTAGGGTGATTGGCTGAAGGTTGTGGGAAAAACAATGATAGAATAATCTTAGATTCCAATAGGATCCTGAAAGTTCGATGTCTTTAACCTTAACCCTAAGCATCTCGCTCAGTCGATGAACATCTCGGCCGGGGTGGAATTCTTCTGACCGAGGTAACTTATCTGATTCGAAACTGAGAGTTAAGTGTTAGAGTTTGCCAAATCCTATTCTTATTACACCTTTCCTGGTTCAATGCAAGCCTAGGATGAGACTTACCCGGTAATTCCTTAGTTTGTGTACCAACGATCATAAGTGTAGGTAATAAAGGTTTATCCTTTATTGGGGTTTGAGTGTGCTTTCATCCCATCTTTGTGAGTTAGCCTGAGACTTACCCGGTAAAGGTTGATTCTATTCCCTTAGATGGTGTGTTGGTTTGAGATTATAGTTCTTTATCTTAATTCCTTGAGACTTACCCGGTAATAGGAGTTACGGTTTTGGATTAGTGAGTAGTGAGACTTACCCGGTGATCTATTCCACTTTAGTAACACCTTCCCTATGCAAAAACCTCAGCTTTGTCCGCTTATCTTTAGATCTTGAGTTGGAACCACAACTAGATGCTTTAATCCCTAGAATTGCATATTTCCTTTATTGACTTCTATATCATCTTTGATTGTTTTAATTGCTTTGTGGTTAGTGATTGCTTAAGCATACCGTAATTGGACTTTGTTTCACTAAGTCCCTGTGATCGACCCCTGGAATTCCTTGCTTTTTACTACGATTGACCCGTACACTGCGGGTTCGCATCCTTGTTTTAAGCTTACGTCTAGGGTTATAAATTTAAAGCTTGCACACACCGTTTGGAGCGAACAAGTTTTTGGCGCCGTTGCCGGGGACTTGGTCTAGACCGATCCGGTTACGGTTTGCTCTTGGGGCACTTGCCCCCGTGTCTACTAACCACTCTACTTGAGTGACTTTTGCAGGATCTTTCTTAGGTATATGCGAAGAACCCGCACTGGGAAGGAAATCGTTCGTTACGATCCCGAACCAGAAAAGACATGCAAACGACGCTTAAGAGAAGCGAAGATGGCCCATCAAGACAACCGCGATCTTGAGGCCGAATTGAAAGAGGCGCTAGAGCTGCTACGCCTCAACAAGGAAGAGCTAAGACAAGAGAAAGAAGAAACTCGCACCAGGACTGAAGCAATCGAAGCGGATATGGCAGCTTTGAGAGACCAATATCAACTTCGACCGAGGGAAGATCCAGTTCCCGATGCTGGACCGATGCAGGTCCCAGTTGCTGACCCTCGACTGAGGCAGGTCCCAGTACCTAACGCCCCGGCTGAGGTACTTCCACCTCGGATGCCAGTCCGAGGCGCTCTTCTTGCAGGAATCCCACAAATCCTAGGTCGAAGGATGGACCCTAATCAACAACTGAGGCGTCCAGGAGTTAACCTAGGAGATCCAGAGGACCATGACTACGAACTTCGACCGCAAGTTCTATCCATGATTCGCCAATGCCAGTTCGGAGTGCTAGAAAAGGAATCACCACATCAACATCTTCAAAACTATGAGATCTTGATGGAAACCTTGAGACCCTCAAGAATTGAGAATAAAAACTACAAGCTAAGACCTTTTTACTTTTCTTTAAAAGATAGAGCTCTTACTTGGTATCAATCTCTTCCTCCAGGAAAAATTAGCACATGGGAGGAGATGACGACGAAATTCTTGACCAAATTCTTCCCCCCCTCAAAAACCGCTGAAATGAGAGGGAAGATCAACGCTTTCATTATGAAGGACAAGAAGAGCTTGTCCAAGTCATGGGAGCGGTTCAAGGACATTCTTTTGGATTGCCCACACCATGGGATTCCAAAGTTAGAGTTCTTGGAGATATACTTCAAGGGACTGGATGGAAGCACCCAGTTCAATCTCCAACTACTCTCCGCCGGTACCTTTATGGACATGGCGATTGACGAAGCTTGGGACTTCATTGAGAAGCAAGCTTTGCATATGGAGAAGTACACCCACCAAGGAGCTGAAGGTGGAGTTAAAAGGGTTAACTTCCAAGAAACTCAGCCCAACAACAATCAACTCACGTCTTTGAAGAATGACGTGAAACAATTGAAGGAACTCTTGGTTGCTCAAACCAAGAAGGAAGAGCAAGGACAAAGGAACAACAACAATGGATACTATAACAACAAAAACGGTTCCCGGAACAACAACTACAACCACAACAATAGAGGGTCCAATAGCAACAATTGGAGGGCGAACAACCAAAATTCTGGTAACAATCATTCAAACTCCAACTCTAACGATTCCTCTAACCCTTTCCTCTCTTCCCCTTCTTCTTCTTCTTCTACTCCATTAAAGAGCCAGGGGCAAGGATCAAGTTCGTCTCAGCCAGAAAAGAAAGACGCAGTTCTGGAGGCTATCTTGATCAAGCTCAACGCTATGGAGACTTCTATGACTTCATTTTCGAAGACCCAAAAAGCCTTTGAACAACAACTTGCAAGTAGGGCGAATGAAGCGCCAAGAGATCCAGGGAAGCTTCCAGCAAGGACGGAAAGCAACCCCAAGGGCTAGATCATGGCCATAACTACGAGGAGTGGACTGAAAACTGCAGATCCAGTGCCTCAGTCGGTGCCAGTACCGACGAAGACCACCTCGGTCCAGATGCAGTCGAAGAACACTTCGACCGAGATGCCAACCGAGGTGGAGCCACAGAAAGTGGAGGGGAAAACTGAAGTTTATGTTCCACCTCCTGCATACAAACCACCACTTCCATTCCCCCAGTCAAGGGCCAGAGCACATCTAGACAAGCACTTTGGTAGGTTCCTTGACTTGATGAATAAACTGCATATTAACATTCCTTTCCTTGATGCTATTCTAGGGATGCCCGCCTATGGGAAGTTCTTGAAGGAGATCCTATCAAGGAAGAGAAAACTGGAAGATTTTGGTGAAGTTAGGATGACATCTAAATCCTCGGAGCTCATTCAAATCATGAAGGAGAAGATGCCACCTAAATTGAGAGATCCCGGCTCATTTTGCATTCCCATTCAAGTTGGGGATGTCACTTGTGAAGCCCTTTGTGATCTAGGAGCCAGCGTGAGCATCATCCCGCTGGAGCTATGTGTGAAGATCGGACTTGGAGAGCCCAAGCCGGTCAAGATTCGATTATATATGGCGGATCGCTCCATCACCCATCCTGTGGGAATCTTGGAGGACGTTCCGGTCAAGTTAGGTAACTTCTATTTACCTATCGATTTTGTTGTACTTGATATTCCCGCAGATTATCCTGTTCCTATTATTCTCGGGAGACCATTTCTAGTAACTTTGGGTTGCAACGTGGATTGCAAGAACGCCAAGTTGAAATTCAACATTGGTGGCGATGAGGTGGAGTTCGCATTACTTGCAGCCATGAAAGGGGAACAGCTGAGCGATGATATCTTCAACATCTACGATGAAGAAGAATCAAGAGAATTGGTGAGCTCTATCCTTACTAACGATCCACTCGAAAGAGTTATTAGCTTCAGTTTAATGGAGGAAGGTATAGATGCTTCTTGTGATGCAGATATACGGAGCTTAAAAGCATTGGAAGAGGATCCAGGAGCTTAAACTGAGAAGCTAACCCAGGAGACGAAGATCTCCAGTTTCGGTTCCAGTTGTAGTACCTTGACCGAGGCACTTTCTGGACTGAGCGAGGCGACTGAAGAACATCTCGGTCAACGCCTCTGCGCCTCGACCGAGGTCGATGGCGAGACGACTTCAACTGAAACTTCCGAAAGTCCAGTTTCTAGATCTACTCCACTGGAAGGAGGAAGCAAGGATCCCCCTCAGAAAGCACCCCCAGTTGTGGAGCTTAAACAACTCCCAAATCACTTGAGGTATGTCTTTCTTGGACCGGATTCCACTTATCCCGTTATTGTTAGTGCTTCCCTTTCCGAAACTGAATTATCTAAACTAATGCATGTCCTGAGAAAGCATCAAAAGGCTTTAGGTTATACTATAGATGATCTTATTGGCATCAAGCCCTCTTTCTGCATGCATAGAATTTTAATGGAGGATGATCATAAGACTTCACGGGAACCTCAAAGACGGTTAAATCCGATCATGAAAGAGGTTGTGAAGAAGGAAATTCTTAAGTTATTAGATGCAGGTATCATATATCCTATTTCGGACAGCAAGTGGGTTAGCCCGGTGCATGTAGTTCCGAAGAAAGGAGGGATGACCGTTGTGACAAATAAGAACAACGAGTTGATCCCAACTGGGACCGTTATGGGTTGGAGGGTTTGCATCGATTATAGGAAGCTGAATACGGCCACACGGAAGGACCATTTTCCACTTTCCTTCATTGATCAAATGCTCGAGCGGTTGGCCCAACATTCACACTTTTGCTACTTAGACGGTTATAGTCGATTCTTCCAGATTCCTATCCATCCGGATGATCAGGAGAAGACCACTTTCACTTGTCCATGGGGGACATTTTCTTATAGGAGGATGCCATTTGGATTATGCAACGCACCCGCTACCTTCCAGCGATGCATGATGGCTATCTTTTCCGAGTACATAGAGGAGATCATGGAGGTATTCATGGATGATTTTTCTGTGTATGGTTCCTCTTTTGATGATTGCCTATGTAACCTTTTTCTACTGCTTAAAAGATGTGAAGACACTAATCTCGTTTTGAATTGGGAGAAGTGTCATTTTATGGTTAACGAAGGCATTGTGCTAGGACACCTCATTTCTAATCGAGGCATTGAGGTCGATCGCGCTAAGATCGAGACTATTGAGAAACTCCCTCCCCCTTGTTCTGTCAAAGGTGTGAGGAGTTTTTTCGGGCATGCAGGTTTCTACAGGAGATTCATCAAGGACTTCTCTAAGATTTATAAACCTCTAACTAACCTCTTGAATAAAGATGTTGTTTTTGAGTTTTCGCAGGAGTGTCTTGATGCTTTTTACAGGATTAAGGAAGCGTTGATCTCCGCTCCCATTATCCAACCTCCGGATTAGACCTTGCCCTTTGAGATCATGTGCGATGCTAGTGATGTAGCCGTAGGAGCGGTGCTTGGACAAAAGAAGGATGGCCGGACCACCGCCACTTACTATGCTAGCAAGACGCTAGATGTAGCACAACGCAACTACGCTACCACCGAGAAAGAATTATTGGCGGTTGTATATGCTTTCGAGAAGTTTCGTTCCTATTTAGTAGGGGCGAAGGTCATTGTCCACACCGACCATGCAGCCATCCGTTACTTGTTGGCTAAGAAAGATGCCAAGCCACGCCTTATTCGATGGATTCTCTTGCTTCAAGAGTTTGATCTAGAGATCCGTGATAAGAAGGGATCCGAAAATTCTGTTGCGGATCACCTCAGCCGGCTACCTGCATCTTCACGTGAGAAGGACGACCCGCCCATAGACGATTCATTCCCCGATGAGCACTTACATTTGTTGGAGCGTTTGATAGACTTACTTACTTCACCCCACGATGGAGGTAAAGTATGGGGTGAGGGCACCTCCCATAACATTTGAGACGCATCATGGTCCAGCTAGCGACCTTAAACCAAGCGCTTCTTGGGAGGCAACCCAAGGTATTGCTTTCTTTTCCCTTTTTCTAGTCTAGCTTAGATAGTTTTTGCTTTTGCTTTGCTTTGTTTTGTTTTTGGCGTTCTAGACAGATAACAGGAGACATCTAAGGAAGGAGCGTAACTGGAAGGACAGAAGATTGAGAATTTGAGAAGACGGAGTTTTGACTGAGGCATCTCGGTTGCTGTCAGAGCACCTCGACCGAGATGATTCATGAGCAACCGAGGCGACTAGGGTTTCTGAAGAACCACCTCGGTCCGTACCACCTCGGTCCAGTCGAGACCATCTCGACCGAGGTGACAACAGTTCTAGAAAGGGTATAAAAAGGGGAAAAATTTCTCTTTCCTCTCTTTACCAACCTCCTCGACCGCGACAGCCCTTTCACCTCGCCTTCTCCGATTCTTGCTCGTTTTCGAAGATTTTCGCTTCCAAATTGCGATTAAGGCATAGAGGATCCCAGTGCATCGTCGATCTGCAAGAAAATCGAACCGATTCAGCCGAACGAGGTAAATTAAAACCGAAACCCTACCTCACTGTTTTCGCTTCGATTTGGGCTTTGGTTGCCCTTGCATTTGTTGAGAAAAGGCTTAAGTACCCCTTAGGAAGCAGTTGTAGTGATTTTGGGGGAAAATGACTGAATTTTCTGAAGAAATTAGAATCCAGTTTTCCGCCTCGGTCTAGTCGTTCTGTGCCTCGGCCGAGGTGATTCTTGAGTATTGTCAGTCGACCGAGGTGATCTGACAGTGTGAAATTTGAAAATGAGTTCTGAGCGACGCCTTGCCCTTAGGGATAGATCCTCACCTTCCCCTTCTTCCTCTTCTTCCCGACCCTATCGACCGGTGATCCATGAGCGACACCAAGTCGATTACGACCGTATTTCCGGCCGTCCAGTGATTGCACCTTGCTTCCTAGACGTGTCTTCTTTTGACTGTCTCCAGGTAGACGGAGACTTGAGACGGATGATATCTACAGTAGGGCTGGATCAGTTTACTGAGATCCGAGCCCCAGCCTATTTGGAGCCCACCTTAGAGTTCATTAGCTCCTTCACCTACCTCCCCACAAAGCGGTCTGTGAAGTACCGGTTGATGAACCGGAACTTCTTAGTGCCGCTAGAGTACTGGAGAGAGATTTTTGGCTTTCCTGAGCCCACAGCTGTTGACTTCCCTTCCCGATCTGTAGCTAGGGAGTTTTGGGGGCAGATTGCCCATATTGTTGAGCATGCAGACAGATGGCGCCTTGGAGATTCCAGGGAGAAGGTCATCTTCCACTTAGCCTTTAGGTTAGCCCACCGGATCTTCAGTGAGACACTTTTGGAGCATATTGAGACGCCTCAGAAGGTCCGATAGGGGGAGCTATTCTGCTTGTACTGCATGGTGACTAGGGGTATCCTGGAATTTGGCTTGATGTTGGCAGAGGATCTGCACAAGATCAAGGCCAAGGCGAAGGGAGACATCTGCTGCGGAGGGCTTGTCACCCACATCGCCAGCTATCAGGATATGGATCTCAGCGCTTGCACGATGGTGGCGGCTGCCAAGCCGCTTGGTCTGCAGGAGATGATCACTCGGCGGATTCTAGTTCCCCGAGGTTTGACTACACCGTACGTGGCTATGCCGTGGGAGCTGACTGCACCACAAGGGATTAGGTGGTCTGCCCAGTTCATTGTTTTTGACCCTCACTATTGGCAGACCGCTTGGGCTCCACTGATGGAGGATTACAGAGAGGCAGCAGCTGCCCCAGCTGAGGAGGAGGCAGATGATGAGGAGACGGCTGATGACAGAGAGGGTGGAGTCCCGATGGATACAGGGACAGATACTGCAGGGACGAGCACACCAGTTATAGATCTGGATGATGAGGACACTGAGCCTGCACCTACTAATTCTCCAGTGAGACCTGCTAGGCGTAGGGCGCGCTGACACAGAGATTCAGAGGCTCATAGACGGATCGATGATCTGACGGATCAGGTTATTGATTCCTATGCCGCTTTGTCACTGGATATCCGCGAGATGCAGGAGCGGCAACATTACCAGCACATGATGGCCCAGATTCAGTTTGAGCACATCATGGGCTATCCATTTGACCCGTCCTAGTATCCGTATGTGCCACCACCACCACCACCACCGGATCGTGACTACTGAGAGCTGCAGGATTTCCTTTCTTGTTTTTATGCAGTTCAACTTATTATCCGGTGAGTATTTTTATTCTCTTAGACTTATTTTGACCCACTGGGACAGTGTGTCCCAAGTATGGGGTGTTTATGTGTTTATGTGATGTATTATTTGACACTTATGTATGACTCCACTTGATCAGATATTTATATTTACGCTTCAGTTGCTTCTATATGTGTATTTGAGATTGCATGCATACTTACAGGTTATTTGATTGAGAAAAACGTCGAAATTGAAAGAAAACTGGTTTTAAAAAAAATTTTTTGGACCTCGACCGGGGCAGTTCTGGCCGAACGAGGTGTTTCACCTCGGTTGACCTAAGAACACCTCTACCGAGGTGGGTTAACTGAGAGTTTTCAAAAACGATTTTTGTGTTACTTATCTGGATATGATCTCAGTGAAGATCTTGCTTACTGACTGGTTTTGAAATTCTTTATGTGTTTGAAAGGTTTTATAATATGTTTAAGTTGCTAAATGTTTTGTTTGAAATTATTGGCATGTTTAATACTTTGTTTTTATCCAAATTATGTTGAATTTGAAGGTTGACACCAGATTATGAGTTCTCTCACTTTCTTCCTGGAAAGACCAAGGCAATTCATTCTTCTCTCTTCTTCTTCTTGATCACGCTGAGCCCCTCATATACATTTTGTCTCCCTTTACCTATCAGGGAATTTGGAAGCAAGCGAAGTGGTGAAAACAAGTTGAAATTGAGAAATGGGCTGGAAGTGAAAGTGTTAGAAAGTAATAATAAGTTTGGGGAAGTCAATCATGATGATGAGTAACTCGGCACCATTCACATAGCCGGGTGTTTGTGTCTTGCCAAAGTCGGATTGAGCGATATTCCTAACGGGTCATGGTATGTGCATCAAGGGTTTGATGCCTCTCAAGAAATTGATGATTGCTGATTTCCTAGGCTTCGGTTATTGTGCACCTCTGTCCATGCATCCCAAAAAGTAAAGTAAAAGAAAAAGCGTGAAATAAGCAAAGCTTATTGGTGGAAGATGTTGCAAGTCAAAGTGAAAGTGAAGTTCATCCTTTTCCCGGATTCTAGCACCACATTACCTTACATACACCCTTACCCTACACGTTTCTTGACCTTTCTTTTAGGAAGTCCTTGAGACCTTGAGCTTGTTGATTGACTTAGTGGTTTAAACTGGATTATGCATGATTAATTTCGATAATTATAACTTATTATGCATTCTATGATTTTATGCAAAGATGAACAACTTTTCTATATTTATAAAATGTTTTGATCATGTTTAGATTTTTAAATTCCATGAAGTATTCTCTTAAAGTGATCAATGATTGTAGCACACCATAAAAATGTTTTGAAAGACTTTTCATTGATTTTATTGACTTATAATCCATTCTATCTTGTCTTTTATATGCGGAACTTGCTTGGGGACAAGCAAGGGCTAAGTATGGGGTATTTTTATAGCATGAATTATAGTCTATATTTTGGGGTTTGTTTGGACGTTTTATGTTTCATAATCTGCATGTTTGTATGTATAATATGTGATTATATTACCATTTCATCTACCTTTGCGGGAATCGAGGTCTACACCTAGTTTTGTTGTAATCGTAGGTAAAATGGCACGTTTTGCATCAAAAAGGAGCAAAAGGAGTTATGGAGTCATTGGAGCTACCTTCAGGAACATAAGGAACCATCCAGGAAGCATAGCCATGGATTAGAGATTTACTTTGGACCAGATTTGAGAGATTTCACATTCAGTTGTGACTCACCTCGGTTGACCACATATTCACCTCGACCTAGGTAATCCAGAGAAGTCGACTCGACCGAGGCGAACACCTGGGACGCGGCGAGAATATTTTATTCTTGGTTGAGATCTTTTATCTTTGGAAAGAGATCTTATATTTTTGGGCTTGGCTCCTGGAAGGAAGAAGATATGCTAGATCATATATTTTACCTATTTTTATGGGAAGAGATCTTTCTAAGATATCTTATCTTTGGAAAGTTATTTTCCTATAAAAAGGGTCGGATTTCCCACAAATCCGACATCCGCTATCATCCCGCTTACACCGAAAAACACGCCGCATAGCACGCAACAGCCATACTCCAATTGGGAGATTTGAAGAACCTTTTTGAAGGTTGAAGAAGGAAGATTGTAGCTTTGATAGCTTTTGAAGGTTTTCTTGTAAGATTACCTTAGATTCTCTTCCTTGTTGTCTTGTCTTGTTGGATTTCTATCCAAGGAACGCTTTGTTGTGATATTTGATTCAGTTATTGAAGTCTTTTCATTAAATTCTTCTTGTTCAAATATTCACCTTCTTCCCATATAAATGCAACACACATATGCACACACCCAACCACAACACACACTCAAACCCATAACCGCTTGCTAAGTAACCACGGACTTACCTGTCACAACGTCGATCTATACCACGTCACGGCTTCCCCTCGAGGAAACGATCAGCGCCTGCATCATCAGGGCACAAAAATAAGTCAAACGCGATCCAAGGTTAGGAGATTCCACCTCCTAACCCCATAACCATCCCCACACCATAACTTGAATCTAAACCTCGATATCTCAACATAACTCACAATTCCTCAAATCTCAAGGTAACATCTAATCAACATTCCTCATTCTCAATTCTAATCCTAATTTAATTAATTAACCTTTAATAAATTAATTAAATTTCACCAAGATAACGTTTTGCCTGCTGACAATTTCTAAACCCACTTGTCATCAGATTTCATCAAACAAACAAACCATAAACCCCACAATAATATAATGACCATAATGGAATTTCTAATTATCCATTTTGACAAGTCTAAGGTCAATTTAGGCCAAATCGCAATACGGAAAACGAATAAATTCATAACTTATTCGTTACTAACCTGATTGACGATCTGAAAGAAGATTCGGAATCACAACGCCGAAGGCTACGCATGGACAACATCAAATTCACCGGAATCAGAGCGGCGGAACTGTCCTGGTGACATATATGCTCGACCAGGTCTTCATATGCTTGGAAATGTAGAAACCTGGTACCGATATGAAGAGAATGAAGAGAGGAATCCAGAAACTCAAACGGAATTGAAATCGGATTAGAAACGGAGAGTAGATATGAGTTTGAAGGTTTAAAGAAATCTGAGCTTTTAGTAGGAAACGTGAAAGTAAATGAATTAATAAATGATTTTCCGTTATTTATAGTGAAGACAATAATATCCTTTAGCGAAGTCGATAATTATCTTTTAACCGATCCAAAGACGGGTTGAACCCCCCGTCTCCAAACTTCTCGAAATTGGAATAATAAATCTCGAATATTGTATGGATAATTATTCCGCAACTGCATCGAAAAACGCGTATTCCTAAGTTGTCTTTTTCAGCCGCTAAGAAATGAAATAGCGACTCTTTTGACCATTTTGCCTTTCCATATTATTTCTTGTCTAGGACATGTCCGATGCCATGATCATTTCTTTCAACTGCATTTTTATTAATTGGAGCTCCCAAATGTTTCAAATAACACCGGAGGGTAAAAATAATTACCCGGGGAAAAAGTGATAATTTCCCCATAAGTCCAAAATTACGCCAGAAACATAACGGTGGGACTCATACTCATCACTTACGAAATCTTCGCGAGTTATATGTCAATTACCAATGATTAAAGTTAATCAACATTAATTCGAATTGAAAATCCTAGTTATTACAAACATCGTAGGGATTCATTGCGTACTACATGCTTAGAGCATAACAAAAGAACTAAATGTTAACAAAATATGAACTACATGTTTACAAAAAACGAACTGCGCGTTCACAACAAATGAAGTACATATTCTAAAATCATAATCTATCAAAATCGAGAGTTAGTATTGTATCAACCAATAGCTTAATCTCCTAGTCAAATTTCTTCTACAAAAAAACAAATTTGAGCGTACGTTTGGTTCATAACCACTTTGAACAATTATTATTTACCCTACCATGATAAAAAATAAAATAAATCAAACGTAAAAATCATAATTATAAGCCAAAATTCATTGGAGCATTTCACCGAAAGCATATTGTGCATAACTTAACCTTAAGAAAGTAACAACACCCTATTCACTCTGAAGAACCGTATAGGTGAATATAAGGATATAAATACTCTAGAAGGGGGGTTGAATAGAATATGAGAAATTTTTGCAATATCTTATTTCAAGGCCTTGAAGTCGATCTGTGCTCTGACCTTGACTTCGAAACCTGCAAAACAATGTTAGTCACAGTTAAAGCGAAATATGGCGGGGAATAATTAAAAGATCAACACGGTGATATGTTTACAAAGTTCAACTCTAACAGCCTACATCTCCGTCCTAGGGTTTCTTTACTCTAGGATCTAACTATCTATTATCTACTCAAAGAGTCCCAGATACAACCTAGAAGAATCCCCTTATTCTCTCACTGTAACCAATGCTACGATCTAGTCAACTCTAACATAGCAACAATAGCCTAGTTACTTTGCAGAGTTACCCACACTCGAGTATAACACTCTCTAGATATACCAATGGAGCTCTAGGTGTTTTTCTAACTCTAGAGATGTAAACGTTTGTAAGCTAAGAGGAAGACAAACTTTTGGAACGAATGAAGATGTTTGATCGCTTGAAGACTTAGAAGTTTCCGTGTAAGCTTGTTGTTATTCTCTTCAATCGTCATCTTCATTTATAGTCTTCTATGGAGAACTTCTTAGCCGTTGTAAGATAGCTGTTGTCACGTTCTTCTTTCTCCATGGGAAACGGTGTTTGGTTGAGGTGAAGTATTTGTTGTAAGATCTTCTATATTCTCTCTTCTACTTCCTCTCTTTGACGCACGTTGAGAATCTTCATCTTCGTGATCTTCTCTTTGTTAACGCCGTTGAAGATCTTTGTCGTTGAAGTCCTTTGTTTAAGCTCTGAGATCTTCTAAGCCGTTGAAGATCTTTGTTTGTTGAAGACTTCTCTCCTGAGAGCCGTTGAAGATTTCCCTTAGATCCGAGATCTTTGCGTGGAATCCGGTTGGAAGATCTTCTCTTATCTTCTTGCGTCTTTTGTTAATATATTTGTGAGATCTTGTTGTTGTGGACGAGATCTTCTCGAGATCTTCTTGTTATCCTTTGGCAGAGATCTTCTTGTTATCCTCTTGCGTCTTCGGTTAAGATTTCCCTTCTTGTTATCCTTTGGCCATTGAAGATCTTTGTTTTGGTTGTTGAGATTCGAATCGTGTATTTGAAAGCCCTTCGACGAATCCTCCTTTGTAATGTTTTTCGAGGCTTCCACATTTATCCTTCGTAATTCATTTCAAGGTCTCCGTGCTTGTCCATTGTAATGTGTTTTAAGGCATGTGTTCTTCCTTTGAAATGCTTTCCAAGACATGCACACATTTAACAAACACAAACCAAAACATGCAATCTACAAATACAATCGATATTTGTTAGTTTATAAAACCGCATACATTTGTTAAGTCTTCCATCATCCACATAGAAAATTCATATCAAGGTGAAGTTATCACACTTATATGGAGTATGGGTTGTTAGAAGGAAGATAATCGGTAAAACAATCGACAAATTGAACGTGACTTTGTGAGACAAAATTTAAGTATTATCACGTAAAATATGCATTATCATGTAAAAATGCACAAAATGTTCACAAAAACATTTATCACATGTTTACAAAAAGTGAAGCACACGACGAACAATAATAAATGGCAAACAATGCAATGACTTTGCTTTTTAATGTTTAATATACAATTATTTTAATCTTGCGACTTTTAATCATGCACTCCTCACAAGAGTCCTCTTCACCAAAACCAATATACACTGAAGCTAGTGAAATTACTTTATTTATGGTGGGAAGATAAGACTGCGTTGATGTAACCTATAAATTGCTTCAAATTCATATCTAATAATTTTTTATTTTTAGCATGTGAAGAAATATATATATATATATATATATATATATATATATATATATATATATATATATATATATTGACAACTTATTGTAGGCCAAATTTAAGAGTAAAAGTTTCAACTTTTATTATTGAGTTAAAGTTTTTTTAGCATTGAGACTAACAATCTCTCCAATGTGATTCCAAATCACAGAACAAATGGTTGTTACCCACGAATCGAGTTTTTGATCAAACAAAGTTAAGTTTATAGAAACAAGTTTTTGTTTAACCCTTTTAATATTGTGTTTTTCCTTTTGGTAGAGTTATTGTTCTTTTGTTGCGATTTTATATCGTAACTGTGCTCGTCAATGATGTTAGTTTTCCAATTATGGATTTGGTTTTTAATGAAAATGATTATCTTATTACCAAGACCAATGAACTCATTACTAAAACTGATTTTGTTCTCGAAGAACTAGATACCCCTGATAGTTGCAAGACATGCAAACTTGTTAAGTCCAATCTTTTTTTTTAATTTAAAATCCTATAGGACACCATGAGCTTTTTTTTTATATTTAAAAGGCTAATGGTTTTAAGATTGGTTATTGATCTATCAATTTTGACAATGATTTTTTTACTAAATGGACAATCAATAAACAGGTGGAACAAGTTTTCAAGATGGTGGTTAAACAATTTACAATGCCTTGTTACGACAATTTTTCTTTCGTCTAGCTTTGAGTTTGTTAGAATTTCTTTTTGAAAATTTTCAAATGAAGTTTTTAATTTTAGGTTGGGTATCTAGATTTCAAATCCAATAACATGCATTGTTTGTGAAACAAAATGATTCCTCCTCAAGCATCTCCGAAGCTGATTTTGCTGTGAACCAACCATTTTTATTACACCTCCAATACAATATATCATGAATTTCATTTTTTTATATAATTAATTTCTTAATTATTTTTTCTAATATCCGGGTTGATGGTACTTTGTACCTCGTTATCAATTTTGGTGACATTTCAATCTTTCGAGTCACTTATAAAGTGACTAAATTTGACATTTGTCTCAACTTGATTGGTGTTCAGGACCAATTTAATAAGTGGTCGTTTTTACCCAATTGTCATGCCAAAAGCTAACGGTTTTACCATTTCTAACCGACCAAATAATTTCATTTTTGAAATTTGATTTGAGCTTCATAAGATTGTTCAATTGCCAAGACATTGGTCCTCGTTAGGTAATGGAGAATATTATGTTTTTTCATGCATTTTTCATTTACAATCTAAATCAAAATATTGTTCGGTTCTGCTAGAATTTTACACAAAAGCTTCATTTGTAAGGCTTTTGTTCCATAAGAATTTGTTTATATATTTTATCTAACTCCTTTAAATTGTGGATCGAAAACATAAAACATTGCATGCCAAAGATTGGTTTAACCGTTAGATTATGTGTTATAAGGAGTTTATGTATGTGATAAAGATTTAACCTTCTATTTCAAAAATTATACTTTTTCTATTAAGGTTAATATCACCAAAAAGTCTCATTTATCTCTTCTACATCTCAATCCAAACCTTCGTAAAATTTAAAATTGATATTGGATTGAAAGTAAAAGTCGTCGGTGGAGGTTGTCCAAGTAGACAGTAGTATTTGAGTGAGAGGTCATCCCTGCAACTACCAGCTTCTTTCCAAAGATTATTTATAGATGGGGGTATTTGCTTACCGTGTGCTCCACATGCGAATAAACAGACATGCAACATCACTTTACGGAGGTTTGGATTAAGATGTAGGATAGCTAAGTATTAAACTCTGACTTTGTCAAAAAGAGAAGACAAAATTAGTATATAACAAGGCACGTTCTATCAAACGATATACGACTTTGATCCCACTTCCAAGTTGTGTGGCTTATAAACCAAGTAGATATGTAGTGATTAGTGAATACGTCCAATTTTGTTTTTGAAAATAACTATATTATTTAT
This sequence comes from Fagopyrum esculentum, assembly GCA_033239045.1. NCBI lineage: Eukaryota > Viridiplantae > Streptophyta > Magnoliopsida > Caryophyllales > Polygonaceae > Fagopyrum > Fagopyrum esculentum. The sequence goes on from BSUD01000005.1 coordinate 100,947,312, forward strand.
GTCAAATCAGCATTAATTCGCATACAACATCACGAGGACAATAAAAAGATTTAAAATAAACGGTATCTGACCTATGATTGAGTCTAGCAAGATAGTGAGCCATCCTACTGCAAGAACGACGAGCAAGATTTAATCATAATCTTGTAAATCTATATTACTAGAAGAAAGCCATATGTGCTCATGAACTGAAATATTGTGAATGACTCATTTAATCATAATCTTTTTCCTGTTTGGGAGACCTATTTGCATTTCTAACCTTTGAGCTTATTCCTGATACAATTAGTATGTTATAAAAAACTGAAAAAGTGCCTTTTTTATATGGGGTATTTTGGGGTTTAATCATAATCTTGTAAGTATGGGGTATTTTGATAACATGAATTATAGTCTATATTTTGGGGTTTGTTTGGACGTTTTATGTTTCATAATCTGCATGTTTGTATGTATAATATGTGATTATATTACCATTTCATCTACCTTTGCGGGAATCGAGGTCTACACCTAGTTTTGTTGTAATCGTAGGTAAAATGGCACGTTTTGCATCAAAAAGGAGCAAAAGGAGTTATGGAGTCATTGGAGCTACCTTCAGGAACATAAGGAACCATCCAGGAAGCATAGCCATGGATTAGAGATTTACTTTGGACCAGATTTGAGAGATTTCACATTCAGTTGTGACTCACCTCGGTTGACCACAAATTCACCTCGACCGAGGTAATCCAGAGAAGTCGACTCGACCGAGGCGAACACCTGGGACGCGGCGAGAATATTTTATTCTTGGTTGAGATCTTTTATCTTTGGAAAGAGATCTTATATTTTTGGGCTTGGCTCCTGGAAGGAAGAAGATATGCTAGATCATATATTTTACCTATTTTTGTGAGAATAGATCTTTCTAAGATATCTTATCTTTGGAGAGTTATTTTCCTATAAAAAGGGTTGGATTTCCGACAAATCCGACATCCGCTATCATCCCGCTTACACCGAAAAACACGCCGCATAGCACGGAGCAGCCATACTCCAATTGGGAGATTTGAAGAACCTTTTTGAAGGTTGAAGAAGGAAGATTGTAGCTTTGATAGCTTTTGAAGGTTTTCTTGTAAGATTACCTTAGATTCTCTTCCTTGTTGTCTTGTCTTGTTGGATTTCTATCCAAGGAACGCTTTGTTGTGATATTTGATTCAGTTATTGAAGTCTTTTCATTAAATTCTTCTTGTTCAAATATTCACCTTCTTCCCATATATTTGATTAATACTTTCATGATGATGAGTGGCTAATTTCCTTGTGTGATTCTAGGGTGATTGGCTGAAGGTTGTGGGAAAAACAATGATAGAATAATCTTAGATTCCAGTAGGATCCTGAAAGTTCGATGTCTTTAACCTTAACCCTAAGCATCTCGCTCAGTCGATGAACATCTCGGCCGGGGTGAAATTCTTCTGAACGAGGTGACTTATCTGATCCGAAACTGAGAGTTAAGTGTTAGAGTTTGCCAAATCCTATTCTTATTACACCTTTCCTTGTTCAATGCAAGCCTAGGATGAGACTTACCCGGTAATTCCTTAGTTTGTGTACCAACGATCATAAGTGTAGGTAATACAGGTTTATCCTTTATTGGGGTTTGAGTGTGCTTTCATCCCATCTTTGTGAGTTAGCCTGAGACTTACCCGGTAAAGGTTGATTCTATTCCCTTAGATGGTGTGTTGGTTTGAGATTTTAGTTCTTTATCTTAATTCCTTGAGACTTACCCGGTAATAGGAGTTACGGTTTTGGATTAGTGAGTAGTGAGACTTACCCGGTGATCTATTCCACTTTAGTAACACCTTCCCTATGCAAAAACCTCATCTTTGTCCGCTTATCTTTAGATCTTGAGTTGGAACCACAACTAGATGCTTTAATCCCTAGAATTGCATATTTCCTTTATTGACTTCTATATCATCTTTGATTGTTTTAATTGCTTTGTGGTTAGTGATTGCTTAAGCATACCGTAATTGGACTTTGTTTCACTAAGTCCCTGTGATCGACCCCTGGAATTCCTTGCTTTTTACTACGATTGACCCGTACACTGCGGGTTCGCATCCTTGTTTTAAGCTTACGTCTAGGGTTATAAATTTAAAGCTTGCACACACCGTTTGGAGCGAACAAGAACCTCCCAGACTCCACGGCGGGATGAAAGGGAAAGGTTATCACAACCACGCATACGGGGCAACCATATAAAACATATGTCAGTATAAACGACATCTCATGCTATCATAGCAACACAATAAACACACATCACTCATGCAAACACCCAAATATAAGGATGACAGCTAAGTAAGTCCTACGGACTTACCTCAACCTCGTACACAACTCAACCACAACAACCTCCAATCCTGAGAGAGGGGCACTGCCTAATAATAAGGCATAAAGATATATCAACCTCTATTCATCAAAGGGGTCACACCTAAACCCAAAAGGGATCCATGAGGATCATACTCAACCTCACAACCTCAAACAACATCAACCTAAGTCCTTAAAGCCGTACAAAGCATAAACCGATCATAACCTCAACCAAACACATCCTCACACATCTAACATGATCCTATACACTCATATATACTAGGTAAGGAGAGAACAAAGGCATCCTAAGGAAAGCCTAGAAGCAACACACACCTGCAGAACCAAGTGCAACACCAAGATGGTGCAGGTGGCGCAGGGGCGGCTAGGATATGGCGTTGGGGTGGCTCACTTCTGGCGCAGGGGCGGTCCAGAGATGGCGCAGGGGCGGCTGGTGTGTAGAGACACACCACTTCAGCTCCTTCTTCACTCCTTTCTTCGATTCCTTTACTCCTTCTTCGTCCAACCCATATACATACAGAAACATACATATATATATACATCAACATAAGCCAATCAAGGCTGGAACAAGATCCAAATCTAAGGATCTAAGCTAAGATAATGAAAGAGATGAAAAGATGAAGAGAAAGGGAAGGAAAGAAGAAAAGCCATGGAAGCTTACTAAATCAAGCTCTCAAGGAGAATAACACACCACCATCTACACCTCAAGCTGGCTCATAAGGTTCAACAACGTCAAACACAACAAATCCAAGCAAATCTAGGCAAGATCTCTCACAAACTCACAACTCTCACACATGAATCAAGAAGAGATCCAAAGGGGAAGAGAGGAGAAGAAGAAGAGCGTAGGGAGAGAGAGATGAAGCAGGAAAGAGATTGAGGAAACCCTCATCTGAAGGAAGAAGGCAATATAAAGGAGAAGGGGTCAAAAAGCAAGGCTCGGGTCAAAGAAGACGGCTGCAACACACCACAAACCGCAGGGGCGGCTTGCCTGGCCACAGGTGCGGCTCACAGACACGTAGGGGCGGCCATACAGGGGCGCAGGGGCGGCCCACTGCAACTCCAAAGGTGAAAGGCAGATGCGTCTCCGCTGAGGCGCAGGTGCGGGATCTCTCGAAGACTAAGGCTCTTACATCTCACCCCCCTAAAAACAAGTTTCGTCCCGAAACTTGCAAAATCCTAAAGTCTCTCGGACCCATAAGCCGAGGTATAACTCTCACTCTTTCTATCGGAGGTATCACATCTCCGTTCAAAAGATCACATCCTATAACAATCTATAATCCTCAACATCAACATAGAGAAATCATCAACTCCAGAAGACAGGGCCATAATGCTACCCAAAGGCGTAGAGGAATCACATCTCTCGCCATGCCATATCGTAAGGCATTGGGCATAGGATAAACCGGGTGGCACCTCCACACAAACGAGATAGTTTACTATGTCGGCATACCATGGCTCATTACCCCTTGACACTTGAAACAAGCACTCCTCCACCATTTGCAATTGTTCATCCCGGAATGAGTCATCAATCGGGATTTCATCTCTCTCAATCTCCAATGGTGGGAGTCTACTAACGTGATCCGCCACAGAATTTTCGGACCCCTTCTTATCCCAGATTTCCAAATCTAACTCTTGAAGAAGAAGGATCCACCGAATCAAACGAGGCTTGGCATCCTTCTTAGTAAGGAGATAAGGGATCGCAACATGATCCGTTTACACAATGACCTTTGCTCCAACAAGATACGAGTGGAACTTCTCAAATGCGTACACAACCACTAGCAACTCCTTCTCGGTGGTAGCATAATTGAGTTGGGCATCATCTAGCATCTTACTAGCTTAATAGATGGCATGTGTAAGCCCATCTTTCCTTTGTCCCAAAACAGCCCCAATGGCTACATGACTCGCGTCGCACATGATCTCAAATGGTAAACTCCAATCCGGAGGTTGCATGATGGGTGCGGAGGTCAAAACATTCTTCAACCTACAAAAAGACTCAAGGCAATCCTTGGAGAAAACAAACTCAACATCTTTCATTAGTAGTTTAGTAAGAGGCTTAGAAATCTTAGAGAAATCTTTAATGAATCTCCGATAAAAACCGGCATGCCCTAGAAAACTCCTTACCCCTTCACCGAGGTAGGTGGTGGCAACTTCTCTATCGTCTCTATCTTAGCCCTATCAACCTCAATGCCATGGTTGGATACCAAATGTCCCAACACAATGCCTTCACTTACCATGAAGTGACATTTTTCCCAATTTAAGACAAGGTTTGTCTCCTCACATCTCTTAAGCACCAAGGACAAGTTAGCTAAACAATCATCAAATGATGATCCATAAACAGAGAAATCATCCATAAACACTTCCATGATGTTTTCAATATACTCAGAAAAGATAGCCATCATACATCTTTGAAAGGTGGCGGGTGCATTACACAACCAAAATAGCATTCTCCTATATGCAAATGTACCCCAAGGACATGTGAATGTAATTTTCTCTTGGTCATCGGGGTGGATTGGGATTTGGAAGAATCCACTATAACCGTCTAAGTAACAAAAATGGGAATGTTGAGCTAATCTCTCTAGCATTTGGTCAATAAAGGGAAGAGGGAAGTGATCATTCCTAAAGGCCACATTTAGTTTCCTATAGTCTATACACATCCTCCATCCCGTAACCGTTCTAGTTGGGATTAATTCATTATTCTCATTGGTCACTACGGTCATCCCACCCTTCTTAGGAAGCACATGCACGGGACTAACCCACTTACTATCCGAAATCGGGAAAATGATTCCCGCATCTAGCAATTTAAGAATCTCTTTCTTTACTACCTCTTTCATGATGGGGTTTAGTTTCTTTGAGGTTCAATTGAAGGTTTATGATTATCTTCCATTAAGATCTTATGCATGCACAAAGAAGGTTTAATGCCAACTAAATCATCAATGGTATAGCCAATAGCCTTCCTATGCAATCTCAATTCATGCAATAATTTATTCAACTCATCATCATTCAAGCATGCATTAACAATCACCGGATACGTAAAATCTTCACCAAGAAAAGCATACTTAAGATGAGAGGGGAGGGGTTTAAGTTCAAGTTTAGGAGGACCTTTATCGATTGGAGACGCTCCATATAATATAGGTTGAGATGATTCCAAAGCTAATGAAGACTCCTCAAGACTCCTTGAAGCTTGATCAACCACTAAGGCTGTTTTTGGAGAAACCACGGGCGTGGAATCTGAGAAGCTAGCATTGTGGAGCACTCTAGAGAGTTCCACGGGATAAACCACGGCCGTGGTTCCCTGTGCCAGACCACGATTCCTACATCTCTTCAGCATACTTTCGTGTACCTTAAATTCAGTACTTGCCTCCTTATCCAATGCATCTAAGGCTTTGATTTCTTCATTACAATCATCCTCAACACCTTCCTCCATCAAACTTAAACTAAGAACCTTCTCCAAGGGGTCCTTGATAAAAAATCGAGCTCACAACTTCTCTACATTTCTCTTGCTCGACAATGTTGAACACATCTTCACCAAGGGCTGGCCCTTTCATCATTGTGGATAATTTGAACTTGATATTATCTTCTCCAATGTTGAAAGAGAGAATTCCATTTTTGCAATCCACCAAGCATCCGGATGTAGCCAAGAAAGGTCTCCCCAAGATGATGGGAACCGGATAGTCCACCGGGATGTCCAAAACGACGAAGTCTATGGGCATATAGAACTTCCCTAGTTGCACCGATATGTCTTCCAAGATTCCAACGGGATGGGTTATCGAACGGTCCGCCATGTAAAGGGTCGTCTTGACCGGATTTGGCTCTCCTAGCCTAACCATGTTGCAAAGCGCAAGCGGGATGATGCTTACACTTGCCCCAAGATCACATAGGGCTTCATACTTCACTTCTCCCACTCCAATTGGCATACAAAAAGATCCCGGATCTCTTAGCTTAGGAGGCATCTCCTCCTTCATGGTTTGGATCAATTCCGAGGACCTCTTCGTCATCCTCACTTCCCCATACTCCTCCAACTTCCTTTTGTTGGAGAGTATTTCCTTCAAGAACTTGCCATATGCCGGCATACCTAGAATAGCATCTATAAACGGAATGTTAGTATGCAATTTAGACATAAGTTCAAGGAATTTACCGAAGTGTTTGTCCAAGCGAGCTCTTGCTCGTGATTGTGGGAATGGTAGTGGTGGCTTGTATGGAGGTGGAGCCACATATGTTGGCTCATCATCCTTGCTCTTGCCTCCATCTTCTTGCAATGGCTCTTCTTCTATCACCACTTGCTTTCCCTTGTCATTTCCCTTAAGTAAGGGATCCTTCATGCTCAGCCCACTCCTTGTTGTAATGGCCAACACTTGACCTCTTGGGTTATCTTTGGTTCTTCCGGGAAGCTTTCCCGGATCTCTATGAGCTTCACCCGCCTTTTGGAACACTTGTTCTTCCAAAAATTTTTGAGCTTTAGAGATGGAAGTCACCGTGCTCTCGAGACCACTCAACCTCCCAAGCAATTGCTCAAACATCATCTCGGTTCTATCCTTTGGAGGTTGAGTAAATCCGGGTGGAGGTTCTTGTGAAGCCTTAGGTGGTGGAGCTGCGCTTGTGGAAGTGGGAGGGTTCAAGGCTCCATCCGGGTTAGAATAGGAAAACCCGGGATGGTTGTGGTTAGGCCGGTAATTATTGAATTGCCGGTTATTGTTGAAGTTCCTTGGGCCTTGATAGTTGTTGTAGTTTCCCCTTCCTATGTAGTTCACATCTTCCTCCTTAGAAGATAGTTTGCTTGCACTTGCACTTGAGGGTTTGCTTGACTCTTCAAAGTTATAGCACATAACTCCCTCAAAGACTTAAGCTCATTGTTGATTGCATCAAGCTTGAAATTACTCATGGTGACTTCACTCACCTCATATGCTCCCGCTTTTCTCCCATCACTTTTCCTATGGGAGTACTTCTCAATCACCAAAGTTTGTTTCTCTACAAACTCCCAAGCTTCATCCACATTCTTCTCCATGAAAGTCCCACCGGAAAGAGATTGAAGCTTGAATTGACTATCTTCATCAAGTCCCTTGAAGTAGATCTCCAATAGCTCTATTTTCGGTATACCATGGTGTGGACAATCTAGGAGGAGGTCTTTGAACCTCTCCCAAGACTTGAATAGGCTTTCTCTATCCTTCATCACGAAGGCATTGATCTTCCCTCTTAGCTCGGTTTTCTTGGAAGGTGGGAAGAACTTAGTAAAGAACTCGGTTGTCATCTCCTCCCAAGTACTTACTCGCCCTAGTGGAATAGATTGGTACCAAGCCAAGGCTTTATCCTTAAGTGAGAAGGAAAAAGCCCTAAACTTATGGCTATTGTTCTCCAACCTAGGTGGCCTTAGAGTCTCCATCAATATCTCAGAATTCATCAAATGTTGATGAGCGGACTCTCCTTCCATCCCTCCAAATTGATTATGCCGGATCATTTGTAGGACTTGAGGGCGGAGCTCGTAATCCTGGGCTGCGGGATCTCCTAAGTTTACACCCGGACGGTGTGCTCTTTGAGCCGGATCCATGCGTTGCCCTAACGTTTGTGGCTCCTCAATAGCAATGGGCATAACCCGAATATTAACTGCCGGCTGCGGTTGTGGTGGAGGTGGAGGTTGTTGACGATTAAGCTCTCTTTGCACAAGAGCTTGCCTAATCTCTTCAATCTCCCTCCTAGTTGCTTCTTGCCTCTCATTGGCAAGTCTTCTCTCATTGTCCAAGAGCTCATCTCTTAACCTAATTTTCTCTAAAGCCTCATCCAAATCAGCTTGAAGATCTCTTGCGGCCATCTTCTTTCCCTTTCTAATGCTCTTAGATCTAGCCTTAAGGGTTTTCTCCGGTTCGGGATCGAATGGAGCTAAATCCTTGCCACGAGATCTTTGCATACACCTAAAGAGTGAGAGATGTCCTAAAAATGCAAAGACACAAACCAAACAAGATCAAAAGCAACAAAAAAGACCTACACTATAAACAATCACAAAAATGACTCAATCTAGACCTAGTTCCCGGTAACGGCGCCAAAAACTTGTTACGCTAGAAACGTGACACGCAAAAGTCTTAAATTTATAACTCGATATGTTTTTCCTAACTCCTAGCGAACCCACAGTGTATGGTTCGTTTTATAGTAAGGATAGTATTCCGAGGTCGAACACAAAGACTAAGGTGAAATTGAGTCAATAGTGACTAAAGATAGTGAAGGTCTAGGCTAAGAAAAGAGAAAGAAATAAAGAAATGAAGATCTCAATGTTTTTCGTTTGGTTTTGAGGTGATCAATCAAGATTCACAAATCATACAAGATTAACAAACAACTAAGCTAGTAACACAAATAAACAAGCAAACACGAGATAGGTAATCAAGGAGAGAAAAGCGGATTCTAGGGGTTAGAAATTCTGGTTATGGCAATGGACTCAAGCTATCTAGTCATTCCTTGGATCAACTATGGTATGTTGGGAGTGGGTGTTTCTAGATTGGGATCAATCACCGGGTAGGTCTCATGGTCCACTAGTCCGTTCCTAAGATCTTATCACCGGGTAAGTCTCAAAGAACCTAAGGTTAGGAATTCACACAAACCGAATCGCTATCTAGGGATCTAACCTCTCCTCACCGGGTAGGTCTCGGGAAGGCAAGTCCTAAACTTAAATCCTAGCACACTCAATCCAGTAGCGGCTAGTGAGGCTCACTACTAGCTAGAGTTCATCATCTTTGGTATCTAAGGGCAAGAGTCACCGGGTAAGTCTCTTCTCACTCTTAGTTACTAACACTAGGTCACCCTAGGGTAGATCTAACTCAACAAACACTAGGATTTCAACAATTTAACAACCTAACACTTAGATTTATCAATACAAGCAAGTCAGACAAAATCACGGGCAATTCCTCACTTCCACGGCCGTGGAACTACCTAGAACAGGCCGTGATTTACAACAGAGGCTAGGTTCGAGCAAACAAATCATCCAAGGGTACGTTTAAGTCTATCCTATCATAGTCCAAGCCATAACCAACATATCTTACCCTAGAATCACATCTATTTAGCCAACAACATGCATCATCACAATCAAAGTCATCAAGCATAAAATCATGGAGTCCATATCAAGAGGATGAAATGAGAGAGAGATGAAAATGAAAGAACAAGGAAAACAAGCTGAATAGATGTTAAAAGAGAGACTTACAACCCTTCAAAAGAAGGTTCGAATCGTTCTTACAACCCTAGAAAATGTTTCCAACAAACTTCACTCTAAAAACTAAGAAACTCTAAGAATGATGTGTTCTTCTCTTCTTCTCCAATTGAAGTCTTTCTTCTCCTCCAAGAGTAGCTCCAATCCAATCTTCCAATGAGAGAATATGTGTGAGGTAAGGTGTGTAGTGGATAGTGGATCCCTGTTAGAATCAGCATGCAAGGGTACTTATAGCCTTCACCATTTGCAAGAGTCGGTTATGAAGATCGTGGGACAGCTGTCCCAGCTGTGCAGAACGAATCACGGGCAGTTTCCACGGCCGTGGATCTCCCAGTGGCCGTGATTCTTGTGTTTCAGCCTTCTTTTGATCGTATCCGTGAGTTGGTGCAAGGCATGCACCAACATAGTCCCATGTATTCTCCTTTGCTCCTAACTTGCTTCCCAATGAGTTGGGATACGTGTCATCACGAGGAACGATCCTCGGATGTATCGTTTAGGCTCTAAAAGCTCCAAAAATACCTACAAAACATGCAAAAGTCCGTGTAGACGTCTATCTCAACAAATATACATATATTGAATGTAAACGCCACGAACTAATGCCAAACTATGCATGAATAGCGGGAAAAACTATCTAAATGGATGCCTAGACTATCGTCATAAATCGTGTTATCAGGTAGGATGGAGGAAAGAACCATCTCCAGCTGAATCCTAATCACACTCAAATGGCATGGAGGAAAGAACCATCTTCAACCATAATATAAAATATACTCAGATAGCATGGAGGATGTAATCATCTCCGGCTATGACATACATCACGCTAGCACAACAAGCTCTACTAAGGTCATACAACACAACATAGCTAGCATGACAAAAACACATCTAGGCATATAAACACATAAGCACAACATTCATCAAGGTAACACTAAGGTTTACTCGTTCTCTCACAAGTGGGTCTGTCCCAACATAAACTCTGGATAGTTCCTCAGGATACTATCCCCAGTCTCTCCCATAGCCTCTTTAAGTCCTCAAATTGGGAATGTCTTTCGAATGCAAGCGTCTCATATCTCATTCCAAGAATGTAACCAAATGTAACCAAATGCTCAACAAAGATGTGGTTTAGCTTAGCCACTCGATCCTCATAACTCACAAAGTGTCTCAAATCTGGTATATACTCCCTCAGTTGAGACACAAGAAACACGGGGTGAACATCCTCTAACCTCAGAGGCAAAGCTAAACATCATGTTGCCTTCACAATACTGATCAAGATCTCAAATAAACCGACATATTGGAAACTTAGTTTCCCTATTTATGCCAACGCACCTGGTGTTTAACAGCGGAGATACTCTCGGCTGGACATAAACTCTCAATCTAAATAGTAGAGGTCGATGCCTCTTGTCTGCATACAATACCTGGCGACTTTGTACAACCAACATCCTTCCTCTAATCAGCGTTACTTGAACCATAAAATCCTGAATCTGATCAGGTGTTATTCCACTAATATTGCTAGGTCAATTCTAGCATAAGGTATACAACATCTATGTCTATATATTGCCTCATAGGGCTATCCCAAAAAGATGCACATCCATCATTTTCATATAATAAACTCATTAATGGGAGGTAATCTAACCATTCATGCTTCCAATCCAACTTACCACTCATAACAGATCCTCAAGGTCTAGATGGTCCTCTCTCACTGACCATCTGTCTGGGGGTGAAACGTAGTTGTGAAGTACAGACTCAGCCCTCAAAGCAGTCTGAATCGGTTGTCCAACCTCGAGGTAAATCGCCCATCTCAATCAGAGATGACTGTTCTCAGTACACCATGGAGTCTTACTATCTACCTAGTGTACTCCTCTACCAATCCATTTATGGACCACATCTCTCCAATAGGAATGAAACTTGTCGACTTCATTATTCTGTCACCAACAATCCAGATAACCTCAATCTTCCACGGGGCCACAATCTCACAACAAGTCCATAGAGGTGTCCTCCCACTTCCACTACTGCACTAGTAGTGGGTGAAGCTCATCTCTAGATCGAAAATACTCCATCTGGTTACATCCGCTTCAATCTTCTTCATTAATAATTATCTCACCTTATGGTACATCTTACTCTTACCTGGATGTAATGAATAAGGTGTACAGTGAGTATACTAGAAGATTCTATGTCTCCACCTTGCATCAGAAGGTACATAAAAGTGATCATCACTACGTCTGCTCTAATAGAGAACTGTGGTGCCTCATTACGAGTCATCTTCTCTCTAAACCTCATCAAGGTCAGGCAGGGCCCCTGCTTCTGTTGGACCTCATCCAACAGACCAGGTATAACCTCTTAGGTATAACTGGGTATCCTCATCAAAGAACTAGTTGTCCACTCTAGCTAAGCTAGATCTCTCTGAAGCTGGGGCTGAACTATCAGTCTTGCAATCATCTTCTCTTGGAGCGTCTTTCAGTTCAAGTTGTCAGCGAAAGGGTTCAACTTCTTTCAGACTCCTATGGCCTGTGGAAACCTAACATGTGATATCATGTAGGTACTATCTTCAAAGCTTCAAGGCTTGAAGCACCACTGCTACTCTAGATCATGCATCAAGTAGTTCTTCTCATCCGTCTTCAATTGTAACACACATATCAATAACTCTACTTCTCTGTAGTAATACACGTCTCAACTTAGATGGGATGTATCACCGTAAATCATGGGATCCCTAGAATCTTTTGACTATGATAGAATGGAAGCAGAGGTCAAATGCCTCTTCAACTCTTCAAAGCTCTGGTATATTACTTGACAACACCCATCTGGTGGTCCTTTTCAAAAGACTCATAAGTAGATATACATTCACATAAAATTGTTCCTTCAAGCCTTAGTATTAATCGGCTGAGCCGAGAAAACTATTCATCCCTTTTTGTTCATCAATATCATCCATGTTACAACATACTTAATCCTCGCTAGATCAACCATGATACCACTGGCGGGAACAACATGGCCTAAGAAGGCTACCACTGGCATCCCAACTCGTACTTAGAAAGTGTAGCATACAACCCTCTATCTCTCGACATCAGCAAAACTGTCCTCAGATGATCGGTCTATTTCTCTCTACTATGAGAGTATACCGAATTGTCATCAATGAAGATCACTACAACCAAATCAAGGAAATCAATGAAGATATTATTCATTAACTCCCTGAAGACTATTAAGGCATCCATCAGCTCCAAATGGCATCACTACAGCTCGTAGTGTCCATAATGGTACAAAAAAGTTGTCCTATGTACACCTTGCTCTCTCAACCTCCATTGGTGATATCCTGAGCGTAAGGGAATCTTGAAAATACAAATACTTCTTGAAGTTAACTCATCAGATCGTCATACGGAACGTGGAACACAAACTAGGGCAAAAGAACCCCGTCTCAGTCAACTCTTCAAGTTGTCAGTTAAAATATCTCAATAAGCACCATATATGGGCCTTCCCAATCAGTGTCTTATCATACTTTAACTCGATATCAATGTCCACACTCCACTGAGGTGACAACTAGACGATTCAGTAACATATCTATAAACTCATAAGCCCTTGGAATATCTTTCAACGTGGAACTATCTTCTTCATGGCATAACATCAGAAAACATCACCTCTTGTGTTGTCATCTTCAGTGCTCATATGACACTAATAACAAAACTCATCTCTCCAAAGGTCATAGTCTCGGAAAACCTCTATCAAATCGATCTAATTAGAAACTATAACAACCTTCCAATTGATATCCAACATGACATGATATCTATTCATCCAAATCATACACATAGTGACTTCCTCATGCACCTACGGCATGACAAAGAAGTCTATAACCATACACACATACCTGAATGAATGGGACAGACACATGTCTTACGGGTGCCCCAGACCCCTAACAGGTAATCCTATAAAGGAAGATCTATCTCCTACTGTTTCCTCAGTCCCCTATCAACGCATGCATTGAAAGACAAGAAGTGCATAACACTCACAACAACCAAAACTCCACTTGGTAAACCATTAACAAGAATGGTACATGTACAACTAACACCATAAGCTCCACTGTATAGCATCATTCAATCTCGGATCCATGCTCCTCAAGTATCACTAAGGTCGTTGCCATATCTTCCACTTCCACTCTTTCTGCACCAGAAAGAGGAAGGTCTTGTTGAGAAGGAACACCACCTTGCTGACAGAAAGGGGCCAAATGGCCTGGTTCACCACAGGTGAAGCAAGCTATTGGTGCCAAAAGGGCACTCAGAATGCAACTGATCCGGATAACCACAATTGAAACATAATCGTCCCATCCTTGTACCCTGTGTAGCTAAAGGGTATCTCAATCTTCGTCGTCCACCTTTCATGATCCTACTCCGGGAGGGAACTGGTAAAGGCAGCACCTTGCCCTGTCGACAGAACTTTGCTCTATGCCTTGTTTTACCGTGCGTAAAGCATATGATGGGCGCCTTTGGGCACACAACTCGGTGGTGTCCAAACTTCGCACAATTAAAATACTGTAGCTCTTTGCCAGTCGTCTTCATGGACATAGGACCACTTGATTGACCTACTATCTGACTTGGTTCACCACTCATCATCTTTGCTTCTTCACTAACTGATCCAATCCATTGCTTATTCTCTGATCCTGAAGCTTCAATTGGTCTTACCGATGTTGGTAAATCCGGTGTAGATCTTCTCGCTATCACCGCCTCATATACTTGCTGCATATATTCTTAAAACTCAAATTTGCTCATGGAGACACGATCAGCCTCTTCAAACTCGTTCTCTACCATAGGCGGTACAACAGCGGAAACTGGTCCTTGACTTATCACAACGGGAGGAAGAGGGGGTGTACCCGTACCCCGTCCCACTACAGATACTGCTCTAGTCAGAGTCATCTGTAGGATATGCACACCTAATCTGATAAGGCTATATATAGTGGTGGGTCGCAAACCTAAACCGTCACAATCCAAACCGGCGGTTTAGGTTAAACCTAAACCGCCGGTTTGGTCGGCGGTTTAGCCGGTTTATTAAAAAAAAATAATAAAAAAAAATTGAAAAACTGGACCAAACCGGACCAAACCGGCGGTTTAACCGCCGGTTTAGGTTTGGCCAAAGGTCAAACCTAAACCGTAAACCCACGGTTTGGCCAAACCGGCAAACCTAAACCGCCGGTTTGGGCCGGTTCACAAACCGCCGGTTCACAAACCGCCGGTTTGGCGGTTTGGTTCAAACCGGACCCATGTCTAGCTATATATATGACATATGTATCGATATATATATATATATATATATATATATATATATATATATATATATATATATATATATATATATATATATATATATATATATATATATATATATATATATATATATATATATATATATATATATATATATATATATATATATATATATATATATATATATATTAAGAGCCTTAGTCTTCGAGAGATCCCGCACCTGCGCCTCAGCGGAGACGCAACTGCCTTTCACCTTTGGAGTTGCAGTGGGCCGCCCCTGCGCCCCTGTATAGCCGCCCCTGCGGCCAGGCTAGCCGCCCCTGCGGTTTGTGGTGTCCTGCAGCCGTCTTCTTTGACCCGAGCCTTGCTTTTTTGACCCGTTCTCCTTTATATTGCCTTCTTCTTTCAGATGAGGATGTCCTCAATCTCTTTCCTGCTTCATCTCTCTCTCCCTACGCTCTTCTTCTACTCCTCTCTTCCTCTTTGGATCTCTTCTTGATCTATGCGTGAGAGTTGTGAGTTTGTGAGAGATCTTGCCTAGCTTTGCTTGGCTTTGTTGTGTTTGAGGTTGCTGAACCTTATGAGCCAGCTTGAGGTGTAGATGGTGGTGTGCTGTTCTCCAAGAGAGCTTGATTTGGTAAGCTTCCATGGCTTTCATTCTTTCCTTCCCTTTCTCTTCATCTTTTCATCTCTTTCCTTTTCTTAGCTTAGATCCTTAGGTTTGAATCTTGTTCCAGCCTTGATTGGCTTATGTTGATGTATATATATGTATGTTTTTGTATGTATATGGGTTGGACGAAGAAGGAGTAATGGAATCGAAGAAAGGAGTGAAGAAGGAGGTGAAGTGGTGTGTCTCTGCCCACCAACCGCCCCTGCGCCATCTCTGGACCGCCCCTGTACCAGAAGTGAGCCGCCCCTGCGCCATATCGTAGCCGCCTCTGTGCCACCTGCACCAGCTTGGTGTTGCACTTGGTTCTGCAAGTGTGTGTTGCTTCTAGGCTTTCCTTAGGATGCCTTTGTTCCCTTTTTACCTAGTATAATTGTATAGGATCATGCTAGATGTGTGAGGATGTGTTTGGCTGAGGTTATGATCAGTTTATGCTTTGTACGGTTTTAAGGACTTAGGTTGATGTTGTTTGAGGTTGTGAGGTTGAGTATTATCCTCATGGATCCCTTTTGAGTCTAGGTGTGACCCCTTTGATGAATAGAGGTTGATATATCTTTATGCCTTGTTATTAGGCAGTGCCCCTCTCTCAGGATTGGAGGTTGTTGTGGTTGAGCTGTGTACGAGGTTGAGGTAAGTCCGTAGGACTTACTTAGCTGCCATCCTTATATTTATGAGTGGTGTGTGCTTATTGTGTTGCTATGATATCATGAGATGTCGTTTATACTGACATATGTTTTATATGGTTGCCCCGTATGCGTGACTGTGATAACCTTTCCCTTTCATCCCGCCGTGGAGTCTGGGAGGTTCTCTTGAGTCAGGCCAGACCTGGTATACGGGGAGGGCACAACACCACTCCCATAGGGTACACGGGTTGTGTGACCAATTCCACTCCAGATGGCTACCAGGCTCAGAGGGGAGGATGTATACGCCCTCGTGTCACATATTTTCATCTATGGATATATATATATATATATATATACACGATTTGAGTGAATGATCATTATATAAAGATGATAAAATGGGTAAATATGTGATCGCATGCTGATGTGTTTATCTTTCGTGATTGTGTATGTGCTTATGCATTATATATATATATATATGTATGGTTAGCTAACGGTTTCATACCGTGTTGTAGATTTTTACACGTTAGACGTTGCTGAGTGATCTGGCAGGGTGACAAGCCGAGGACTCTCGTACATTAGGTGGTTGGTTTGGGTTGTTGTGTTTCCCTCCTGCGTGAGGATGATCTTTTGTACCTCTTGTGTGTGGATGTTGTTTTATATACTCGGCTGTGTTGATGTTTTACCCTTGGTTATTCAGTTTATAGTGTTTTATGTATTTGTTTTATATTTGTTAGTGCCATGTTGTAAGGTCCGGTGAACTTGTTGTCAGACTAGGGTCAGGATCCATTGTGAGATCCTAACCCAATGTGACACTCCGAGTCCCGCGGATTCGGGGTGTTACAAAACTAATTAACCCTTCTATTAAAAATGAAAGAATATTTGATATTTGTTAAGTAAATTTTGATTTTAATTACTAGATTTGTTTTTTTATTTTATTTCCCTTTTTATTTTCTATTTTCATACCGGACATTTACATACCGGACAACATACCAGCCATTTTACATACCGGACATTTACATACCGGACATTTTATATACCGGATATTTACATACCGGACATTATACGTACTGGAAGTTCGTAACAAAATTTTTCATACCGGAAGTTCATACCGAAAATTTTATACCGGAAGTTCATACTGGATGTTCATACCGGAAGTTCATACCAGAAGTTCATACCGAAAGTTCATACCGGAAGTTCATAATGAAGTTTTTCATACCGGAACTTCATACCGAAATTTTTTATACCGGAAGTTCATACCAAAAGTTCATATCGGAAGTTCATACCGGAAGTTCATACCGAAAGTTCATACTGGAAGTTCATAACGAAAATTTTTCATACCGGAAGTTCATACGGAAATTTTTTATACCGGAAGTGCATACCGAAAGTTCATACCGGAACTTCATACCGGAAGTTCATACCGAAAGTTCATACGGAAGTTCATAACAAAGTTTTTCATACCGGAAGTTCATATCGAAATTTTTTATACCGGAAGTTCATACCGAAATTTTTCATACCGGAAGTTCATAACAGAAGTTCATACCGAAAGTTCATACCGGAAGTTCATACCGGAAGTTATTACCGAAAGTTCATACTGGAAGTTCATAACGAAGTTTTTCATACCGGAAGTTCATACCGAATTTTTTTATACCGGAAGTTCATACCAAAAGTTCATACCGGAAGTTCATACCGGAAGTTCATACCGGAAGTTCATACCGGAAGTTCATACCAAAAGTTCATACCGGAAGTTCTTACCGTTCATACCGGATGTTCCTAACGAAATTTTTCATACCGGAAGTTCATACCGAAATTTTTTTATACCGAAAAGGATCCGATGATGTTTACACTGGTGAATTTACAACCTTTGCTCGCTCAGGGTGATGTTGACAGTGGTCTTGATCGTCTCTGGGCAAAGAAGAAGGTTATACCATTTTTAGAGACATTTTTGTTGCTTCAAGGTTGAAACCTGAATGTTGAGTTTTTACTCATACCATTTTTATAACTTTCGGTATGTAATTCTCCGGTATGTAATTCTTAATTCTAAACTATGACATAAAATCAGTTTGTTTGGTATAACTTCCGGTATGATAACTTCCGGTATGATATGATAACTTTCGGTATGATAACTTCCGGTATGATTACTTCCGGTATGATATGATAACTTCCGGTATGATAACTTTCGGTATGTGAATTTCCGGTATGTGAAGCTCCATTATGTGAATATCCGGTATGTGAACTTCCGGTTATGTGAAACTCCTGTATGTAAAACTCCGGTATGCTTTCCAAAAAAAATTAAATAAGAAAATAAAAAAGACAAAAAAATAAAAGAAAATAAAAAATTAAATTCCGGTATGATAACTTCTGATATGATATGATAACGTCCGGTATGATATGATAACTTCCGGTATGATATGATAACTTCCGGTATGACAAAAAAATAAAAGAAAATAAAAAATTAAATTCCGGTATGATAACTTCCGATATGATATGATAACTTCCGGTATGATATGATAACTTCCGGTATGATATGATAACTTCCGGTATGATAACTTCCAGTATGTGAACTTCCAGTATGTGAAATTCCGGTATGTGAAATTCCGGTATGTGAAATTCCGGTATATGAAATTCTGGTATTGGAAATTCCAATATGTGAAAATTCCGGTATGTGAAAATTCCGGTATGTGAAAAATTCTTCATTTTAGAAAATAAAAAAATATAAAGAAAATAAAAAAGAGAAAATAAATTAATAAAAGAAAATAAAAAAAACAAATTTAGTTAATAAAAATTAAAACTTACACTTAAATAACAAATAACAAATACAGACATTTTTTATTAAATAGAAGGGTTAATTAGTTTTACCTACCATTAAATGAAAGTGGTAAAAAAAATATGGGGTATAGTTTTTTAAACAAAAACCAAAAAGAGCCTAGTAGGCCAAATTCTTTCATTTTATACAACCTCTATAATATTTAGGGGAAGTTATATTTTGGGGTTTAAAAGCTAAATAAACCACCCAAGTTATTTTAACAATCCACAAAATAACTACCCAAAACATAATCCCCTGCAAAATTGCCTAAAAAACCCTCCAGCAATGTACAAGTAAACATGCCCCAAGTATAAGAAAAACAATACCACTTATGCGTGAACCGCTACTTTGAAAAAGAGATTGAGAGCCTCAAATACGACTCTTCTACTCGGTTCACCCGAATACAAATAAGGCATTCATCTTATTTATATCCACAAGCATTATAAATGATGAGATTTTAAGAGAATACGGTAACTACAATTATAATTACAATTGTACAAATTGGCTGCCCTAATCCCACAAATATTTTGGTTGCCACATTGCAAAAGCAATTCAATTGCTTCATTACATAAACAATCGGCCAAACAATTTCATTGTAAAAAGCCGAATGCGTTATTTTCATTTCGATCAACCTCTTATTCGCCTTTGATTCCTACACTATGAGGATACTATAACTTGTGATGTTGTTCCCAAGCAAGCATGTCATATTCTACTAAGACATCCATGACAATTCGATAGAAGAGTGAAACATGATGAATTTACTAATAGACACTCGAGAGAGTTTAACGGACATACAATCACCCTTAAACCCATGACTCCATTGCAGATTGTTGAACATTATTAGAAGAAGAAGAAGAAGAAGAAGGATAAATGCAAGAAACAAGATCTTGGCAAAGGAAAGGTACGAGAAAAGCACTCCATTGAAGAATCTCGGCCCAAAGAAGGAGAATCTCGCCCGAGATCTAAGAAATCTTGTCTCAATGTAGTGTCTCAGCGTTCTAGTGCAGAAATCTTGCCCTAACAGAGAACTCTTCTAGCTTCCAAGTGAGACTACTTCAATGATTTTGTTCCTTTAGATGTCATTCTTATGAGCCTATGTAAAATCCTTGTGAATCTAAGTGATGAACTCAAGGCTACCTTACCCCAAACCATCCTAACCCTTTTGGATTAGTTTTGTGATATATTTCTAGATAAGATTTTGGCGGGACTCCCACCTTTTCGAGAGATTGAACATCAGATTGACTTAATTCGAAGAGATACACTTCCTAATCGTCCCTCTTATAGGATGAGTCGTCAGGAAAGTCAAAAGATTCAAGATCAAGTTCAAGAGCTTGTAAACAAAGGCTATGTGAGAGAAAGCTCGAGTCCATGTGTTATTCCCGTCCTTTTTGTTCCCAAAAAGGATAACACATTGAGGATGTGTGTCGATTGTAGAGAAAGCACCAATATTACTATCAAGTATCGACATCCCATTCCCCGTTTGGATGATATGCTAGATGAGTTTAGTGGTTCCACCTTGTTCTCAAAGATTAATCTTAAGAGCGGATACCATCACATTCAAATGCGGGAAGGAGACGAGTGGAAGACGGAGTTCAAGAATAAGTTTGGTCTTTATGAGTGGTTGGTTATGCGTTTTGGTTTGACTAATGCTTCTACCACCTTCATGACATCCTCATCTACAACGAATCACTTAAGGAGCATGAAGAGAATTTAAGGGAAGTACTTGGAACTCTTAGAAATGACTCTCTATATGCTAATATTAAAAAATGTTAGTTTAGCACTAATCAAGTTATTTTTCATGGTTTTATAGTGAGTACAAGAGGTCTAGAAGTAGATGAAGAGAAGATCAAAGCAATCCAAGATTGGTTGAAACCTACAAATCTCGGCCATGTACGAAGCTTCCACGGTTAGCTATGTTTTACCGATGCTTCGTCCGAGATTTCAGCAACCTAGCCACCCCTCTCACATCCTTAACAAAGAAGAAAGTAAAAATCGAGTAGGGAGAAGCTCAAGAGAAAGATTTTAAGGAATTGAAGTGGCAATTATCATGTACCCCTTCTAGCACTTCCGGATTTCACTAAATCATTTGAGGTTGAGTGTGACTCTTTTGAAATTGGCGTTGGAGGAGTACTTATGCAAGAAGGTAAGTCACTTGCCTTTTTTGGTGAGAAATTGAAAGGAACATGCTTGAACTATTCGACATATGATAAGGAATTGTATGCATTATTTTGAGTTTTCAAGACATTGCAGGCCTAATGAGTTTATCCTAAGAACTGATCATGAGTCTTTAAAGCATTTTAGGAATTGTATGCATTATTTTGAGTTTTCAAATGATTTAGTTGGACACGAGAATCACACAAGTTCGGGGTCTCCATAGATTATAGGACGGGGATGGTTTCTATTTCTTATTTTTGGGATTATTGACTTATGTTTATGTTGGAGTTTATGTGGTTTTGAGGACTCGGCTGAGTTTCCAAGTTGTATCTTTCTTTTTTGGATGTTTGCATTTGCATTAAAACAATTTCGCTATTTGCCTTTATTTGTGTAATGTTGAAAAGATCCGTTGAAATTGTTGTCAAGCTAAGGGTCGGGACCCACTGTGAGGTCTCCGCCCGTAGCATCCCGAGTCCCACGGATTTGGGGTGTTACAATATGGTATCAAAGCCCTAGGTGGACAACAATGGAACTCGCAATCTTCTAAAGGCCGAATGAAGAATAAACAGAACCCGCAAGGGTTGTGACTTTTCATTTTCAAAATCATGTGCATGAGTCGGGTTTGGGATATATTGTATGGGACCACCACTCCTTCCGCGGACCTCGGCGACGTAGTTTATTGGATTTGATATATGTACATGTATAGTTATATATGTGGACCATAGCTATGTCTTTTATGATTATAGTTGTGTTTTCTAGACTTGATGTGCTTGTAGTAGTACGGACATAGGACATATATATATATAGTTATATATACATATGCATATACACATACATATGGTATGTTAGTATATATTAGTAATGGTGTACCTTATAGTTAAGATGATAGGAAGCTATCATCACCCCTTGGACAACGCCGTTTGACTTAGAATAGTGTACATACGAAAATGAGTATGCTCAAGTACCGAGTGAAGCATCACATTCTGGTGAACCCGATGGCTATTCATTGGACTCCTTTTGAGGACGTCAAAGCAACCATGTGAAGAATAAAGAGGACATTAACGGCAAGGACGAACAAATAGAAGGGAACTTTGAGTCAACTTAAGCGAAACTGAGATTGAAGCTATACAAGAAAGGGAAGCGATTGAAGAAACGGGGGTGATTCTGAAGAAACAATGATGGACATTAATAAAGCAATGAGAGATAACGAGTTTTAGATCCTTTCAAGTGTTGTGCCGATAAAATGAAGACATGAATCAAGTAGAGAAGGCTACAGTCTCGCTCGAGGATAAAGAAGTGGTATTCTGATAGCATGTATTATAGTCTATATTTTGGGATTAGTTTAGACGTTTTATCTTCATAAATTTGCATGTATGGATGTATATTCTTTGATTATATTATTGTTTTGTCTACCTTTGCGGGAATCGAGGTCTACACCTAGTTTTGTTGTAATTTTAGGGAAAATTGTACGTTTTGGACCAAAATGGAGCTAAGGAAGCTAAGGAGTCATTGGAGCTACATTTTGGAGCATTGAGGAGTTATAAGAAGATTTGAGGAAGCATGGAAATGATTTAGAAGATTGATTTTGGACCAGATTAGAGAGTTTCACTCTCAGCTGAGACTCACCTCGGTCAGCTACAGTATCACCTCGACCGAGGTGATCTTCAAGAGCGTCTGGACCGAGGCAAAGTGATGACGGGACATGAGATCTTTATTTTTGGCTGAGATCCTCTATTTTTGGAAAGTGAATATTACATATTTTTGGATGGATTTCTGGAAGGAAGATATTTTTTTGGCTGATATATTTTGGAAGATATGGAGATATATTTATAGGAAATTATCTTTTTAAGATATTTTATATTTGGAAGATAATTCTCCTATATAAAGGGTTGGATTTTCTGCAACTAAGCCATCTTTAGATCAAGGATTTTCTGAATGAAGTTGAAGGAAGTTTTGAAGGAAGTTTTGAAGGTTGAAGTTCAAGGAAGGAAGGAATCAAGTTTGAAGTTGGCTATGAAGGAAGTTTGTAAGACTTTTTTAGTTTGACTTTTGGTTTTGTTGTCTTTTCTGATTTATGATTGAGGAACGCTGATTATTGTTTGTTTGATTCATTCAGTTATTGAGACCTTTGTGTTAAGGTTTTCTTGTTTGAATATTGATTCATTTCTTATATATTTAATTATTGTTATCATGATGATTGTTGGCTAAGTTCTTTATGCGATTCTAGGGTGATTGGTTGAAAGTTGTTGGACAGACGATAATAGAATGATCGTAACCCCAGTAGACCCTGAAAGCTCGAGCTTTTACCTTAACCGACGAACATCTCGGTCAGTCATTGAACATCTCGGCCGGGATGGGATATAACTGAACGAGGTGAACCTTTCCTGAACCTTGTTTGAGTTGAGGTTTCAGTTTGCCAAATCCTATCCTTGTTATGCTTTTCCTGGTTCAACGCAAGCCTAGGATTAGACTTACCTAGTGATTCCTTTGTTTGTATACCCAAGATTATGAGTGTAAGTAATAAAGGTTTATCCTTTATTGGGGTTTGAGTGTGCCTTCATCCCATCTTTGAGAGTTAACCTGAGACTTACCTGGTAAAGGTTGATTCTATCCCCTTGGGTGGTGTGTTGGTTTGAGATTATAGTTCCTTTCCTTAGTACCTTGAGACTTACCCGGTGAAAGGATCTTTGGTTTGTGATAGTGCGTAGTGAGACTTACCCGGTGATCTATTCCCACCTTAGAAACACCTTCCCTTTTAAAACCTCAGCTTTGTCCACATTATCTTTTAAGATCTTGAGTCGATACCACAACTGGATGCTTTAATCTCTAGAATCCACATTCCCTTATCTGATTTTTATATCATCTTTGATAGCTTTTCTTTGTTGCTTGTGTTTTATTGACAACCTGAATTACCGATCTTTGTTTCACAATAGTCCGTGTGTTTGACCCTGGAATTCTTGCATTTATTACAATCGATCTGTACACTGCGGATTCGCTATTTGCAATTATTCTTGGTATAAATATTAAAGCTTGCACACACCTTTTGGAGCGAACAAGTTTTTTGGCACCGTTGCCGGGGACTTGTTCAAGACTAAGTTCGATTTCGGTTGTCTTTCGGGGCTAATGCCCTTGTTGCTTTTGACCACTTTACTTGAGTGTTTTTGCAGGATCTTTCCTTAGGTTTATGCGAAGAACTCGTGCTGGAAAGGAAATCGTTTCTTACGATCCCGAACCAGAAAAGACTTAGAAGAGAAGATTGAAAGAAGCTAAGATGGCCGATCAAGACAATCCCGATCTTGATGCCGAATTGAAAGAGGCATTGGAACAACTACACTTCAGTAAGGAAGAACTGCAACGAGAGAGAGAGGAGACTCGCGCAAGAACTGAAGGAATTAAAGCTGATATGGCCGCTCTAAGGGCTCAATTTCTGCCTCGACCGATCATAGATGCTCGACCGAGGTAAGACCCAGTCCTAGTTGCCCTGGCCAAGATACATCCATCACCTCGGATGCCAGCCCGAGATGTTCTTTTCGTTGGAGTTCCACGAACCCTAGGTCAGAGGATGGACCTCAATTAACAAGTCAGACGTCTAGGAGTCAACCTAGGTGATCCAGCTGAGCATGATTATGAACTTAGACCTCAAGTTCTAACCATGATTCGACAATGTCAATTTGGAGGTTTGGAGAGGGAGTCTCCGCATCAGCACTTGCAAAACTATGAGATACTGATGGAGACTTTGAGACCATCAAGAGTGGAGAACAATAACTACAAGTTGAGACCTTTCTACTTCTCTTTGAAAGACAAGGCGCTTGCTTGATATCAATCTCTTCCGGCCGGAAAAATCAACACTTGGGAAGAGATGACGACGGAGTTTCTTACTAAGTTCTTTCCCCCTTCTATGACCGCTGAATTGAGGGGCAAGATCAATGCTTTTATTATGAAGGACAAAGAAAGTTTGTCCAAGTCATGAGAGAGATTCAAGGATCTTTTGTTGGATTGCCCACATCATGGGATTCCAAAGATCGAGTTGCTGGAAATATACTTCAAGGATTTGGTTGGATATACTCAATTCAAGCTCAACTACTTTCCGCCGGCACTTCTATGGATATGCCGATAGATGAAGCTTGGGATTTCATTGTAAAGCAAGCTTTAAACATGGAGAAATATTCTCATCAAAGAGTTGAAGATGGAGCAAGGAGAGTTAGCTTCCAAGACACATTATCAAATGGAGCTCAACTCACCTTGCTTAGCAATGAAGTGAAAGCATTAAAGGAGCTTTTAGTAGCTCAAACGAAGAGGGAGCAAGACGGTGGCTACCAAGGAAGAAACAACTATCAAGGGCCGTGGAATAACAATTACAACAACAATAGAAACTCCAATAACTAGAATTAGAAATCTAATCAACAAAATTCCGGTAACCCTTATTCTCATGCTGAAAATGCTCTTAACGCCCCCTCTTTTTCTTCTACCCCAATGAGAAGCCAGGAGCATGCATTAAGTTCATCCCAGCCACCAAAGAAGCCAGATGCCGTGTTGAAAGCAATTTTGATCAAGCTCAACGCTATGAAGACGTCTATGAATTCATTTTCGAAGGCGCGAAAAGCCTTAGAGCAACAATTTTTCAACAAGGCGAATGAAGCGCCAAGAGATCCAGGGAAGCTCCCAACAAGGATAGAGAACAACCCTAAAGGACCAATCATGGCAATTACAACACGTAGTGGATTGAAGACTGCTGATCTAGTACCTCGGTCGAGCCCCAACTAGACGAGGAACACCTCGGTCGAGGTGCCAACCAAGATGGAGCCCCAGAAAGGGAAAGATAAATCTGAATTTTACGTTCCACCTCCAGCTTATAAACCACCACTTCCATTACCTCAGTCAAGGGCGAGGACACATCTAGACAAGCACTTTGGTAAGTTTCTAGACCTTATGAATAAGCTACATATTAACATCCCTTTCATGATGCCATTCTAAGAATGCCCGCCTATGGGAAGTTTTTGAAAGAGATCCTATCAAGGAAGAGGAAGTTGGAGGATTTTGGTGAAGTAAGGATGACATCTAGATCTTCGGAGCTCATTCAAATCATGAAGGAGAAGATGCCACCTAAATTGCGAGATCCCGGTTCATTTTGCCTTCTCATTCAAGTTGGGGATGTAACTTATGATGCATTATGTGATCTAGGAGCTAGCGTGAGCATCATCCCACTGGAGCTTTGTGAGAAAGTCGGACTTGGAGAGCCCAAGCCCGTGAAGATGACGTTATACATGGTGCATCGCTCCATTACCAGTCCCGTGGGTATTTTGGAGGACGTTCCCACCAAGTTAGGTAATTTCTACATACATATAGACTTTGTTGTGCTTGATATTCCCGCAAATTATCCCATCCCTATCATTCTCGGGAGACCATTTCTAGCAACGTGGATTATAAGAACGCCAAGTTGAAATTCAACATTGGTGGCGATCATGTGGAGTTTGCATTACTTGCTGCAATGAAGGGAGACCCGCTGGAGGATGACATCTTCAATATCTATGATGAAGAAGAATCTAGAGAATTGGTGAGCTCTATCCTTATTAAAGATCCTCTTGAAAAAGTTCTTAGTTTTAGTTTAATGGAGGAAGGTATAAATGTCTCTTGTGATGCAGATGTGCAAAGCTTGAAGGCATTGAAAGCAGATCCACGAGCTAGATTTGATAAACTGATTCAGGAGAAGAAAATCACGTTAGGTTTTGGTCCCAGTTCCAATACCTCGACCGAGGCACTTTTTGGACCAAGCGAGGTGTTCTTATCTGAAGAACATTTCGGTCACCCACCTCGGGCCCCGACCGAGATAGCAGGCGATATATTGTCAACTGAAGACAACAAACCTTCTGATTCATTTTCTGAGGGTCACTTACAGTTGGTGGAGAACTGGATTCGCCAAGTTTCTGATGGTAAAGAGCCTTAGTATGCTGATATCGTCAATTACCTTGTTTGTCAAGAAATACCGCCCGGATTGGCATACGCTCAAAGTAAGAAGTTCTTCAAGGATGTTCGTCACCACTATTGGAATGAACCTCTATTGTTCAAGAGAGGACCGGATGGGATGCTTCGGCGATGCATTCCGGAGGATGAAGCTGCCAGTTTTATACGGCATTGCCACTCGCTTCCTTGTGGAGGACATGCTAGCGCTCACAAAACATGCGCTAAGGTATTATACTCTGGTTTCTTTTGGCCTACATTATGTGCAAGCGTTTGCTGTCTCTCGTGATGCATGCCAAAGAATAAGGAATTTATCTAGGAGGAATGAGATGCCACTCAACAGTATTCAGGAGGTTGAGATTTTGATGTATGGGGAGTTGGTTTCATGGGACCTTTCCCATCATCTGCAGGGAAGCTCTACATTCTCTTAACTGTTGATTACGTCTCTAGATGGGTGGAAGCCATTGCTTCTCCCACTAATGACGCCATGGTGGTTGTGAAGTTCCTCAATAGGACTATCTTTGCACATTTTGGGACACCGCACATCATCATTAGCGATGGAGGGACACATTTCATCAACCGAAAGTTCAAGGCACTTTTATCGAAGTATGGGGTAACCCACAAGGTAGCAACCCCTTATCACCCTCAAACTAGTGGGAAGGTGGAGATCTCGAATAGAGAAATCAAGGCAATTCTGGAGAAGACTGTTTCAAGGACAAGGAAGAATTGGTCTATGAAGTTGGATGACGCTCTTTAGGCTTATAGGACCGCATTCAAGACACCTATTGGTACCACCCCTTACAATTTGGTATATGGGAAGTCTTATAATCTACCCGTTGAGTTGGAGCACAAAGTATATTGGGCAATCAAATGGTTGAATTTTGACATCTAGGAAGCCGGAGAGAAGAGACTTTTAGACATTAATGAGCTGGAGGAGTTGCGCTTAAACACCTATGAGAATGCCAAGATCTACAAGGAAAGAACGAAGAGATGGCATGACAAACATATCATTCCCAAGGAACTCAAAGAAGGAGATCTTGTTCTACTCCTTAACTCCCGCCTCCGCCTCTTTCCAGGTAAGTTGAAATCCAGATGGACAAGACCTTATGTTATGAAAACTGTTTTTCCCTATGTTGTAGTTGAGATATGGGGCAAAACTAGCAAAAGTTTTAAGGTCAACGGTCATAGGCTGAAGAAGTCCCAACCAGAAGTCCCGGCTGAGCAAATCGCACCATTATACCTTGTTTGAGGATGGCGTACGGTCCAGCTAGCGACCTTAAACCAAGCGCTTCTTGGTAGACAACCCAAGGTATCACTTTCTTTTCCCTTTTTCTAGCTTAGTTTTAGATGGTTTGCTTCGTTTTGTTTTTCCGTCCTCTAGACAGGAAACAGGTACTTTCTAAGGAAGGATTACAACTCAGGAGCTACACTGGAAGGACGGATGTTCAAGAAATTGAGAAGACGGAGATGATTAAGATACATCTTGGGTGCAGTCACAGGACCTCGACCAAGATGTTCTTGGCCAACCGAGGCGACTAGGTCTGGATCCAGTCTGATACCTCGGTCCACTCGGGACCATCTCGTCCGAGGTGTAATCAAATTCAGCGAGGGGTATAAAAGGCGCGACGGTTTTCTCACTCTACCACTTTTTCCCTCTCTACACTCACCTCGACCGCAGCGGCCTCCTACTCCCAAATTCTCAATTCTTGCCCGTTTTCCTTGTTTCTTGGCTCGAATTCACCGGAGGAAGCAAGAGATTCAGTTTCGAAGCATCAAATAGAAAGGAAAACGCTCCAATCTGCAGAATATGGGGTATTTCGTTCCAAACCCTAACTCTTCCCTTCTTTTGTCGATTTTGGGTAGATCTGACTTTGGTTTCCATAGTTTGTTGCTGAAAAGGATATAAGTACCCTTAGGAAGCTTTTGGTAGTGTTTTTGGGGTCAAAAGCTTACAAATTCAGAGAGTGCGTTCAAACAACAGTTCGCCTCGGTCCAGTCGATTGTGTCTCGGTCGAGGTGTTCTTAGGGCAACTGAGGTGTTCTTCATCCAGAAAGATGAGCAACAGATCTGATTGTCAGTTGGCCTTGAGGGACAGAACTAGCCGTTTACACCATTCTTCCCCTTCCTCTGCTTCTCAGTTTTCCATTCCAGTGATCCACGAGCGACACCAAAAGGATTATGATCGCATTTGCGGGCGCCCGATCGTTGCCCCGCGGTTTCTTCATGTTCATGCCTTCGAGTGCCTCCATGTGCTGGAGGACTTGAAGAAGATGATCTCCATGGTTGGTCTAGAGGAGTTCATGGATATCAGAGCGTCGGCCTATCTAGAGCCGACGTTGGAGTTTGTTAGTTTTGTGACTTACGTGTCGAAGCGTCAGGGAATTAAGTACCGGCTGCTGAATAGGAACTACGTAGTTCTGATGGATCAGTTTAGGGAGATTTTCAGCTTCCCTACACCGACAGTGACAAATTTTCCTTCCCGAGCGGTGGCTCGGAGTTTCTGGGGCGAGATAGCCCATGTGACGGACCATAGTGATAGGTGGCGACCCGGAGATTCCCAGGAGCGTATCATCTTTCATCTTGCTTTCAGCCTGGCTTACGGATTTTCAGTGAGACTCTTCTGGCGCGTACTGAGACGCCCTAGAACGTTTGTTAGGGGGAGCTGCCGAGTTTGTTCTGTATGGTGACTGGAGGAGTGTCAGACTTTGTTTCCATTCTGGCATATGATTTGCACAAGATCAAGGGCAAGTCCAGAAGCGATATTTTCTGTGGTGGGTTGGTGACCCACATCGCCACTTCCATGGGTTTAGATCTTTCAGCTTGTACACTTGTCGCGGCTGCGAAGCCGCTGGGACTGCAGGAGATGATCACTAGACGCATTCTAGTTCCTCGTGGCCTTAGCGCGCCTTACATTGCCATGCCATGGGAGACGACAGCTCCATACGGCATTATGTGGTTATCCTAGTTTTCTATTTTTGATCATCAGTATTGGTCTACTGCTTTGTTCCTTACATGCAGGATGCTGGAGATGTAGCTGATGATAATGATGATGATGATGAGGGGTATGATGGAGGAGCTTCCATGGAGACCGGTAATGATACCGGTGGCCCTAGTGTTCCCGTTATCGACCTTGATGACGAGGCGTCGGAGGATGAGAGAGCAACACAACCACCACCTCTACCCCATCGCAGATCCCGACGATTTAGAGATCCCGAGGCATACCAGAGGACTGATGATCTCACTGACCAAATGATAGATGCATACACAACCCTAACAGTTGACATTCACCAGCGCTTCGACAATGAGCGTTGACATACTGAGGGATGGACGCATCAGATGATGGAGAGCCAACACTTCACTAGACGGATGATGGAGATCCAACATCATCAGGTTATGGGCTATCCATTCGACCCATCCCAACATCCCTACATTCCACATCCACCACCGCCAGCTGACGAGGATTAGAGCTTGATGGATTTCTTATTTATTTATTATGCAGTTCAGCTAGGTTCGGTGAGTTTTCTGATTCCTTAGACTTTTATTTGACCCATTGGGACAATGTGTCCCAAGTATGGGGCATTTGGATGTATTTATATGACTTATGTGTATGGCTTGTATGACTCTTGTAACACCCCGAATCCGCGGGATATCGCAATGCTACGGGCGAGACCACACAATGGGTCCTGACCCTTAGCTTGACAACAATCTCACCGGACCTTTCCAACATGGCACAAATAAAGGCGTAAAACACGAAAACGTTTATAATGTATGCAAGACGGAAAAGTAAAGAGTACAACGTGGAAACTCAGCCGAGTCCTCAAAACGACACAAAACTCCACAACACATAAATCCGAAAGCGTACAACGATCCATAATCAAACATAAGCATAACAATAATAATAATCCCAAAAATGCCCCCGTCTTATAATGTACGACGACCCTCGGTTGTCCACTCCTCCACCTCACTCGGCGGCGGCCTAACCTGCGGGGCATCTACACAAGCGGTTTATTGGAACAACTAATTATTGAAATTGAATGAAATAGGTCATGGAAACAGATATGTCTTAATCAATGCTTGATCATATTAAGTCCATGATAGATTCTGTTAAGGACCACTTCAAGCTTGCTTGCTTAGTTTGTGACCCAAATTGTTTTGCCCTTGTATGCTGCATCTTCGGCATTTTAGACAATTTCAGATCCGAAAAGCAAACCAATAACAAAGATCCAATCTTTAATCCAAAAGCAATAAAATCTAGAACTATCTTTCTCTCCAAGAATTCTCTCAAATCATAAGTGTTATTGCTAAATCAAAGTTGATGAATCTTAGTAGTTGGTCTCCGTCTCTGTGTGTGTGTTCTAACGTCCTCCTCTTGTGTGTTTCAAAACCTCCATATCTTATAAGAAAAACTAGGGTTTGAAAGCTTGGGCCATCGACCTATTTTTAGCAAAATCACGGGTGATCTTCTTATTAATCTCGGCCGAGATTCTTGATTGTCAGGTTGAGATTTCTGTTATGAACGTGTCTTCCTTGGCTCTTTCCTTCCATCCTTTGATGATGTTCCAGCCCTCCATTTATACTCCACCATGCTCCAATGTGATCCACCTTGAGGCTTAGTCCTCATTTCCATTTCACTCAAAATTCGCCAAATTACCTACAAATGCAACAAGAATCCGTGTAGACATCCATTCTAGCAAAGTATGCAAATATGAGCTCCAATACTATAGATTCATGTCTATGCATGCAAAAGAAAGGGAAAATCTACCTATATGCATGGGTAAACTAAGGGTGTAATTCATGTTATTAATAGGGAATAATATGTGCACATGGGGCTCACAAGGATGGAACAATAGACTATCCACGTGCACAGACTTGGAGCAACTTTGCTTCCGGGGAGTTTCAAACTCAAGATCTGTTGGTAGATCTGCAACTTGGTAGGATAGAGGTGAGATTCGAACTCTTGACCTCCTACTCCTTGCTTTTGGTTTCCAGAAACAATTTAGCAAGCATTCATTTTTGAGAATATCTTTCAATGTTTTAGATTTACCTTTCACCGTTGAATTTTTTATATGTTGTGGTAGAAATGGGTAGTTTGGTGTATTAAAAATTGGGAACGGTCCAGCGGTTGGATTTGAATGTATGACATTCCAAAGTGGAGTAGTTATGTAGTTTTGTAGATTTTGAGAATTTTGACATAGTATGGTAGTTTTTGTGCCTTAGAGTCAACTTTAGATTTAGGTGAAGACTTTATGGTTTAAGACTTTTGGAGTTTTATTGTCCGGGTTTAGAGTTGACATATCAAAGTGTGCGTAGATATTTTCTTGGGTTTATTAGGATTTTATAACAGCATTTTAGTTTAGGCTAAAGTATGACCCTAGTTAGGTTTGGGTTCAAGTTTGAAAGTTGGGAATTTCAAACTTGATAGATTTTCCTTTTTAGAGTGAGTTTTTGTCTTTGAGGTATTAGTGGAAGTTTTTGAGACTTTCTAGAATTTTTAGCATTTTTCGGACCCAGGGGTAATATGGTCATTTTACACATATAAGGCTAGTTTGGTCCCTTCTCTTAGATGATCCTTGTTAACTTAGAAGTTGGAGACTTCTAAGTTTTTTTTGATATGTTTTGAACCAATCTTTTCTTTTATAAACTGACGTTGAGACCTGACTCTTGCGGAATCAAGTAATAGCGTTAATGAGATTTGTAACTCAGATCAGGTAAGACCCTTGGACTTACTTAGCCAACTTCTGCATGTTAGCATAAACTTTGATAGTGGTGTGTGCTTTGAGTGTTTAATAATTATAACTTGAGTTGGAAGAGCAATGTTATAATATGGCCAAAGTGTATGTATAACAGGCGGTGACATCATTGCCCAGCTCTGACATGAGTCTAGGAGGTTCTCTCATATCAAACCAGAGAAGTAGACGGTGGGGTGCATCGGATCCAGTCCTATTGGTATATAGGGACAACGGCGAGGTTCGGGAGATCCTCGTGTCACAAAATAAGTTGAATTAGAAAGTGTGTGATGTAATACAAGATAATAAATGGATATTTGTGTAAACATAATGAGTTTTTTATTTCTAAAACGATGTGTGTATGTGTTATTATAGCTCTTCCAATATCAAGGTTGTTAGCTAACAATTTTATCCTTCGTTGTAGATGTCTTGCAAGATAAGGTGGCTACCGAGTGAGTTTGACGGAGTGGTCAGCCGGGTACCCGTACCTTATAGGACGGGATATCGGTTTCTTACTTAAATTCTTAGTTTACATTTTGGCATATTAGAATGTTGTACTGTTATAGTACTCACATGAGAGTCTTTCAATTGATAGGGATCATGATATTGCATATTATTTTATTGGAATTTAATTTTATATTTGTGTGTTGTTGTAAGATCCGGTAAAGCTGTTGCCAAACTAAGGTTGCGGCCCATTGTGAGGTGTTAACCCGTAGCGCCCCGAGTTCCGAGAATTTGGGGTTTTTCCATGTATAGCTTTTGTATCGATTATAATATCATTTTAAAAAAGGATTTTTCCGTTTGGTGCCCCTGAGTTTTTGGCTTTTCCGGGTGGTGCCCAAAGTTTTTCACATTTCCGTTTGGTACCCCTGAGTTTTTGGCTTTTCCGGATGGTGTCCAAAGTTTTTCACATTTCCGCTTGGTACCCCTGAGGTTTCGGCTTTTCCGGATGGTACCCTTATTTCTTATTATTTGTCTAAAATAACGTTTCTTATATTAAATTTATAAAAAAAAATAGGGGGGAAAATTATAACAATTTTATATTATAAATTTTGAAGACAAGTATATTTTAATTGAACAAATTTAATCAACTATTAATAAATTATGATATTTTTTAAAATATAAGGTTTTTACATATTATTTTATAATTTTTAATATATTTATTACTATGTGATACTTTATCATATTTTGCATCAAAGCATGAATTTTTTTTATGTTTTATGGAAACTAATTCTTATAAAAAAAATTTATTATCAAATTTTTTCCCTATTATTTTATAAATTTAATATAAGAAACGTTATTTTGCATCAAAACATGATTTTTTATACAATATTTTTTGTCATATTTGTTAAAATATTTTTTATGTTTTATTTATAATTATATATGAAATAAATCATTGATAAATGTATAACGCAAAATATTCAAATTGGACATTCGGTTTTTCAAAAAAATTAATAATCATTGATAAATGTCCGATTTGAATACTATTTCCACTTTTCAAAATGAAAAAAAATAAAAAATCCTACTTAA
>BSUD01000005.1:100981777-101170725 GCA_033239045.1 Fagopyrum esculentum
ATTTTTTTTTTTCATTTTGAAAAGTGGAAATAGTATTTAAAACGGAGATTTATCAATAATTATTAATTTTTTTTGAAACACCGAATGTCCAATTTGAATATTTTGCGTTATAAATTTATCAATGTTTTATTTCATATATAATTATAAATAAAGCATAAAAATTATTTTTTAAAAATATGATAAAAAACTTTGTATAAAAATCATGTTTTGATGCAAAATAACGTTTTTTATATTAAATTTATAAAAAAAATAGGGAAAAATTTGATAATAAATTTTTATTTTAAAAATTAGTTTTCATATAACATAAAAAATTTCATGTTTTGATGCAAAATATGATAAAGTATCAAATAGTAATAAATATATTAAAAATCATAAAATAATATGTAAAAATCTTATATTTTAAAAAATATCATAATATTAATAGTTGATTAAATTTGTTCAATTAAAATATACTTGTCTTCAAAATTTATAATATAAAATTGTTATAATTTTTTCCCCTATTTTTTTTATAAATTTAATATAAGAAACATTATTTTAGACAAATAATAAGATAGAAGGGTACCATCCGGAAAAGCCAAAACCTCAGGGGTACTAAGCGGAAACATGAAAAACTTTGGACACCATCCGGAAAAGCCAAAAACTCAAGGGTACCAAACGGAAACGTGAAAAACTTTGGGCACCATCCGGAAAAGCCAAAAACTCAGGGGCACCAAACGGAAAAATCCTTTAAAAAATTATGTTTCATAGAATTAAAACACAACCTCAGAAATTTGGATTGAGGTGAACTTGTTCGAAAAGGCAAATCACATTGTCGCAAAGTTATGGACATATTATGCAATATTGGCAAATGACATTGACAAACACCATGAAACTCCTGTACTATGGTCAAATCATTGATGATAATGTCCGGAGATGTAAAGAGTGAGATCGATCACTAAATTAGTTTGTTGCTTATTCTCGGGAAAGATACAACAATGAATGAGTCTACT
Source organism: Fagopyrum esculentum (assembly GCA_033239045.1). Classification (NCBI taxonomy): domain Eukaryota; kingdom Viridiplantae; phylum Streptophyta; class Magnoliopsida; order Caryophyllales; family Polygonaceae; genus Fagopyrum; species Fagopyrum esculentum. The sequence continues at coordinate 100,982,767 of BSUD01000005.1, forward strand.
TGTAAGCGTTAACCTAAGCAACAACAACTATTGGCGTCCCTGCAGAGGACAACGTCTCCGTGCCCCTCGGCTACGCATTTCGCTATGCACGTTTGGCGATTGCATGGGATCTCAAACACTTTTTGGCATTGACCGGCTAAGCCAATCGGAATACTCCCTGCTCACACACACACATCGATCGTTACATACTTTACCAACATAATCATACTTAATTAATAATGATATCTATAACGAACCTGCAATGAGAATCACAAACATGAAGAAACAGATGATGTTGTTGGACTTCATTTTCGTAACTTGAACGAAGCTAATGGAGACTCTATGTTGTGGATGATAGCCTACTCATTTGTCGAGGGCTTTATAGATGAAGAATTCAAGTCAGGAGGATAGTATCATCGTAAAAGGTAAGAATTCTAATATGAATACTAAAGATCTTCTCCAAAATAGTAAACAAATATTGTAATAAGTATTTACAATTATTGTTAAAGTTAATTGGACTGGATACATTTTATGTTCAAGGCCAATGGATAAGTATGATGAGGTTCATCTTATAATTAATTAACAATAATATTAGATGAGTAAATTATAGACTAGATTCGAATTCTATCAACTTTAGATATGTAGAAAGTTAATTTCTCTAATACCCCCACAAGCCCAACTAAGCCAATAGGATAGGGGTGGGCATTTGATCGATCCGATCGAATGGCCGGAGGTTATTATTGAGGCCATCATATAAATTTTATATCTTACAATGAGATCAACTAATAATAAAAGGTTATTGTAAACATTGTTCATTTTAAATGAGATCTACATCTAAATAAACATTATTATTGAGACCATCTTATAAAAAATATATCTTACAAAGAGATCAACTTATGATAAAAGAATAGTATAAAAATTTATTCATTTAAATGAGATCAACTTCTAATAAAAGATTATTATTGTGACCATCTCATAAAATCCATATCTTACAATAAGATCAACTTATACTACAAAAATTATTATGAACAATTGTTCATTTAATGAGACCGACTTCTAATAAAATATCATTACTTAAACCAACTTATAAAAATATCTGTATCAAATTAAAACCAACATATACTAAAAGATTATTAATGAGAATATGAGATCAACATAAAAAAATGTATATCATACAAATAGACCAACTTATAAATATATTTATAAAAATATATATCTTACAAAAGGTAAACTTATAATAAAATACAATTAGGAATATTTGTTCCGAAAGTTATGAATATGTGAGTATGTACAAAGTTGTATATATATTATGGATGTACACATTTTTAATTAAACTAAATGAGATCAATGTGACTATGTGAGTACGTATAAAGTTATAAGTAAATAAACATAATTAATTCTTACCTTGCCTAACTAAAATTTTTTATCATGTAATATTGTAATATATGTCAATTATAAATATTAGTACAAAATTGCATAGTGATATAAAATAACTAACCATGCTTAAGTTGTAACACATTAACATTATCAATTCATTAGTTTGGCTAACTTAAATATTTTTCCATTTAAATATGTGTTCAAATATAAATAATAGTGCAAAACCATGATACATCTTTTCTATTTATCCTTCCTAAAACAAATACATTGAATATTATAATAATAAAAAATTTAATAGCCGGATATCCGGGAATATTTAGTGATCCTGGACTATCCTGATATCCGGCGATCCGGGACTATTTGGATATCCGATGCTCCGCGGATATTCGAATTGTCTAGATGTCCGCGGATATCCGTATATTTATCCAAGTATACGCAGATATCCGGAAGGCTAATACTCCAATCCGTATCCGATCCGGTAATGTGAGAAAATCCCATATCGGATCAGATTCGGACCGATCAAAACGAGTATAAAAATATCGGTTTTTTTGGATCGAATCAATGGGTTGTTCGGACCATGTCGGCCGATCAGATTGGTTTTGCCTACTCCTACAATAGGGTACATATCTAGTTGAAATTTGGACAATGTAATAACCAAAAATTTTCTTCCGTGATTTTTCTGAGTCGAACCAGATTTGATCCATTGACCTTTTCATGATACGTAGCGATATGTACGTCACAAATTCTATCGTTTTATGTGAGTATTTTACTCACATAAAATGACAAAAATATTACCAATTCCTAATCTTGCAACCCTAGTTTATATTTTTTTTGTGACAAGACCATTGCATACTTTTGGCAAGCCTTGACAAAGCCCATGACAAACCTTGACAAGGGCTTGACAAGCTCCTCAACCACTTTCTCTCTCCCTTAGTGCTGCAGCCTCAAGCCCACGTTGATCCATCACCAACAGCCCAAGAAGATGCCGGCATGTGCTCCTTGTCCCTTGCCAACCCAAGAGATGTTGCTTCCCAGCAGGAGAAGATCCTATGTAGCAAAGTATCCTAGTCAGCAGCCAGGTTGCCTTCTACATGGATCGTCTCCCTCTCTCTCCTATCTCCCACGTTACAGGCATTGAAGAGGGCATCTCACACCTTCCTTCTATGTTCCGGAAGAATAGCCTGCAGTGTTCACTTCTCCCATCTTCACGTCCAGGTTCCTCTTCCCTATCAACCTCACAAATGATACCCCTTCCCCTTTCACATTGTTGCTAACCGATACCCTTCCTACGTGCAGCATCAGCCTTCCCCAGACCGATGCCTTCCTGGACCCTTACTCCCCTTCGTGACAACACACGGACTCCCCTCCAGAGTAGCGCTGCAAAAGATCAACGTGTGGCGTCTGTCCTGGCGTGTAACAACAACCATCCATTTTCCGGAGTGCCCAGGTATCAACCATCCTTCCTTCAATCTATCTAGGTTTCAGACCTTCGAAGCCGATTTGTGTGCCTTCTCACCCTCATCTATCTCTTCGGTGTCAAGGTGAATGAGGACTACTCCTGCGAAGCATTGGCGTTGAATTGGACCAACGAAGGGCTACTCCATCGACATCAAGTCCCAACAAGAGATCTGTGTGTCGACGACCACTGCACCATCGAGGACCCGTTCCTGACGCCGTCTACACGCCTGCAAGTGCGCCAGGTAACCTAAATTCACTGCGAAGTTGTACGTATGTCTAGATCTTGAGCGGAAATAATGGCGCAATGTTGGTTGTTCTCAAGACTCGAAGTGTTGACTAGTGTATACTAGAGAGATTGGAGATCAGTTAAGTCTGGCAAGGATCGAACTGGTGGCGTGTGGTTGAACCCGATAATACAAGTTAACAGTTGGTTAGAATCGAACCTAGGATCTATTGTAATTCCTGTGTTTTAAGTTCAGAAATTGTGTTAAGCAACCATATTTAAGCCTACATTTCTACATGTTAGAATTATATTTCACCGTTCAATTTTTAGTATGATATAGAGGGATATGCATAGTATGATGTATTACAAGTTTAGGCTGATCCAACGGTCAGATCTGGACCCATGAGATTTCAAAGTAGGTCAGTTGTGTAGTTTGTGAAATCACTTAATTTTTGGGTATGGAATTTCTAGAGTTTGGAATCATCTTTGGATATTTGTGTAGGAATTGTTGTTGAGAGTTTTCTAGAGTTCTTTACTCTTATGAGTAGCATGCATATCATAGAAGACCTAGATGATTTTTTGGAATTTCTGTATTTTTATTTGAGCTTCATATCTAAAACCAATGTTGGACCCTAGTGACTTTGCTTGAAAGTCAAGAATTTTGGTAATCTTCTAGTTTCTACCTAAACTCCCTCTTGAGAGTTAGATTGTGGATTTAGGTTCCAAAGGAGAGTTTGGAACCATGTTATGAAATTTTCTAGAGTTTTGGGATCAGGGGTAAAATGGTCAATTACCCGTGTGAGAGTATTTTGGTAATTTCTCTTATGATGAGATTGCGTATCTTTGAAGTTAGAGACTTCTAAGAAAGGGGGACACATTATTGATCCACTTGCCTTTTATAATAGGACGTTGAGTTTTGCGATTATAGACCGAGTTGAGATAACGGGATTTGAGATTTGATTCAGGTAAGTCCTTTGGACTTACTTAGCCGACTTCTAGATGTTAGCTAAATGACGATGGTTGTGTGTGTGGTGTTTTTAATAATTATAACCTACATAGAATGACTTTTATATGTTTATGGTCCAAGTGTATGTATAACGGGCGGTGACATCACTGCTCGGCTCTGACACGAGACTGGGAGGTTCTCTATACCCAAACCAGAAAGGTATAAGGTGAGGTGCATCACATCCACTCCTTATAGTTACACGGGGGAGGAGGCGGGGTTTGGGAATCCCTCATGTCACAAAATAAGTATCATTAGTAAGGTGTACGACTTAAACAAAGATAATAAATAGAATTCTTTGAAAGCATGTTGAGTGTTTCTATATGTGTGTGTTCTATTATTATTTGTCTAACCTTTGGATGGCTAGTTAACGGTTGATTTCTTTTGTTGTTTTGACTTACCACATGTTAGAGCAACAATTGAGTGATCCCGAATTAGTGGCCAGCCGGGTCTCCGTACTCCCTAGGATGGAGTTGCATTTTATACTTTTGTTTCCTTCTTAGTATGTTGACATATAGACTTTTAATATCTTAAGATACATCGTTGGCTGTAGTAGCATGTTGTTACATTCATGACATTAAAACACCGTTTTTATGAATTTTAGTTTCTTTATTTGTGCCTTGTTGTAAGATCTAGTGAAAGCATTGTCAAACTAGGGGTCGGGACCCACTACGAGGTCCTAACCTGTGACTTTCCGAGTTCTGAGAATTTGGGGTGTTACAGACAAGCATGTCTAGCATATCATACTCTCTATATCTAGCCCACATTTTTAGGATGGACAAGCCGATTAGACGCTATCCAATATAATATCTAATAGTATGCTACTTATTATTGAAAGATAAAAGGATATATATTTACCAAAAGAGAAGATATTTGTATTCTAAAAAGAAGAAAATACTAACCTAATGCAAAACGAAAATGCATGATATCATTACTATAATAAAAGTGAGAGTTTTCTAAATGAATAGGGGAATTCCATTTTTTCCCTTAAATCTTATATTTTCCACATTTACCCTTAATGACTTAAGGGTATTACAGCGTCTATTTTTCAATTTTACCTTTTTTTATCAACATTTTTTTTCCATATACGTGTTGCCTTCTGCTCAGCTATTTCATGAGTCATCTTTAATTTTCGTACACGTTGTAACGCCTCGTTTATTTGGGTGTGTTCCGATTTCTCCCTTCTATCGATTTGTCCGTAGCTTGAGTTATTACTTAAGGTATTTTAATTCTTGAAATATCTTTTTCGGGTATTTTATTATTTTGGGATACAAGTACGTTCGGAAATACCATTCCGAACGCTTTGGCATCGAATTCACTCTTTCCCCTTTTCTTTAATTTAATTTTTAATTATTATTGTTTTACTTTTTTTTTTCTCTTTTCTTTCTTTTATTTCTCCCTCCCTTACGCTTTCTCTCTCTAGTTGATGAGCATCTGACCTCTCGCTCTCTGTGCTCCGACCCCTCGTGCTTCCCCTCTGAATTGCTACGCATCAAGCAACAACAACCTCCCACGCCTCCCTCATCTCAGCCAATCTCACTCTCTTCCTCTTTTCCTCAACTCACCGGAGAGACACTTGCAACAAACCGCATCAGGAAACAGAGGAGCTCCAGCCAACGTCCTCCTGCCGCTGGCACCCTGCTCGACCCTCCTTTGGACCATCTTCAAACACAGCCAAGCTCCATACCTTCACAATGCTATCTCCCTTCTGTCGACAGCCGCCTGGAAATAACCATGTTTCCCTTCTCTTGCCTTACATTTCTTTGGCTGCAACCATTGGGAAGCCGCCACCTTGCCATCACCGGCGTCGCCCAGTCTCGTGCCACCTTTTGCGCCTACCGGAACCAACCAGGACCGCCCTTGTTGCCTCGCCCTTTCCACTGCAGCTCCGCCACTCTGCTCTTCTCTCTTGGGTCGCAAGAGTCAACCATTGCTGCCGGATTGAAGCCGTGCCGGAGGGGGCTCTGGTCGCCGCCTGCGAATCTCGCACCCCCTTGCCGCCTTCGTCCACCGGCGTTCCTCCAGGAAGTCCTGGCCGCCGCCCTGCTTCCTTCTCCGCTTCTCGCCGCCTTCAAATGGTTTGAGAAACCCTACTCACCAATTAAGCGGGTGTTTAGAACTTTTGCAGTATTTACAAAAGTGGTATCAGAGCCCTAGGTTGACAACAATGGCACTCGCAATCTTCTAAAGGCCGAATATACAAGGAAATAGAACTCTCAAGGGTTCTAAGTCTAAACTGATTTTTCGTTTTCAAAATCACAAGCATAGTTAGTCGTTGTAGAATGTACAGACCACCACTTCTTCCACGGATCTCGGCAGCTTAGTTTATTGGATTTCGATATATATATGTATATATATAGATATGTATAGTATATGTGGATTGTAGTTGCTTGATGGACGTGATTTATATGTATAGTTATATATGTGGATTGTAGTACATGTTTGGATCTTGTATTGTTGTAATGGAATGCCGGATATGTTATATTATTAGTTATGTGGACATAGGACTTGTATAGTCTTATGTGTATACTTATTATATATAGTAGCTTATGGAGTTATTAGACCTCGTAGAAAAGGTGATTATATGATATCATCACCTTTAAGACGACGTTGTTGGACATAGGAAAGTATGCATACGAGGATGTATATGCTCGAGTATCGAGTTTGAGCGCTACTTTCGGACGAACACCTTGAAGTTCTCGTACTCCTTTAAGAGGAGGTCGAAGAGGAGGATTAGAGATGACGTAAATGAAGGACAACCAAGAAAAAGAAAACTCGAGATAAAATTTTTGAGAATTCGAGATGGAAGCAATACAAGTTAAGGGAGCAACATTAAAGCGTAGAAGCGCTTCTAAAGAATCCGTGATCGAACGACGACGAGACCAATGGAGATAAAGAACTTATGTTCTTTAAGAAGACACGTGGATAACTAAAGATGCGAATCGAGGAGGAGATGGGTGCATTCTAACAAGGTTAAATGTGGTGTTCCATTATGAGAAGTGAAGCTTTCATAATGACTCCTAAGCTTTGGAGTTAAGATGAGAAAAGTGACCGAACTAGGTGTGAAAGATGTAAGTTACCGTAAGTTAAGCTTACGAGGTACCATTAAGTGAAGAGTCAAATTACGAGAGTTATGAGAAGAATGTCATGGTGGAGATTCACGTGGAGTTGACCGATTCCGTTATGACGATAAGACTAAGAAACACCAAAAAGGAGGAAGTGTGTATAAATGATGATCCCAAGAAGATCAAGGAAGAATGGTTAAGCCTATGAAGGGGAATTATATGAAACAACAAGGCAAAAAAGATATAGTACCTTATAAAGAAGAGGAAGCATGAAATGAAGAATGAACTAACGAAGATTTAGGTAGAGTACCCCGAGGAGGGTAGCCTTCATAAGAATAGTAACATGGAATGGAATCCTCCTGGCGGCATGTATGGAAAAATTGATATTGGGAGGGTATCCCCTAGCAATGGGCCACGACTATCTGCCCGATCCGGACGTAGATCGGCTAAGACGATCGAACCGGGTACGTAACCTTCTTCAAAAAAAAAAACATGGAATGTGTAGTAGAATGTTAAGTCGTTAACTTTGGAGAAGGTCTGATACAGGTTAATCGGCGACAACTAAGAATGCATAGGTGAAGATTGTCTATTGATGAGTGTAGAGGGGATGAGTAAACAAGATTATGGGCATACAAAGGATCGACAACAAGAGCTTAAAGTATTTGCGATGTTTCAATGTCAACAATAGGGAGTTATATCAACGGAAGTAAAAATGTTATAATCAAGTAGCATTGGTGGCTTCAAGCATATGTAACTGAACTCCCGGGGAGTGATTGTAATGATCCTACGCGACCTTTCTAGGTCATGAGATTGACGTATGGGGAATGCCACGGATTAGAACTTTTAAAGTTTGATTAGGGTGAAGAAAACTAGGAGAACCAAGAGGAAAGTGAGGCTTCAATTGTTGTTGTGCGTAAAGGGGAATACATAAAGGGGATGCATGGTATATTTGTTCTAATGTTATGGATGTTATGTTTTTGTGAGCAAAAGCTAAGTCAAAGTTTCGTGACTCACACGGAGAAGCCATGGTAGAGATGGCACGAAACGGGGAGCCTGGATTATAGTAGCGCTGCAAGCTTTGAGCTTATGACGTTAGTAATGGAGAAGTAATGTGTTGGATCTTTCAGTGATTGTGGTTGGATAAATTGGCCTAGCATTATCCATGGAGCATACTGTTACTGTTGTGAAGTTGTTCATGGAATACCAAGAAATGAATAAGGTGAACAACAAGAGTAAGAGAAGACCGAAGTGTTGAAGTTTGATGTCGACAAGAGATGTACAAAAAAAAGTATGTGAAAGATGGAGGTTAGATGAAGTATAAATTCCTACACCTACTTGAAGAAAGGATGTTTATGGTGAAAGCTTACGTAGAATACAAAGAGCTCCTCCCATATGTTGGGATGTCGCGTAAAGTGAAGAAGATAAGGTCATATGTTTCGAAGCACGGTTAAGTCCAGCAGATTGGACCTTTATGCTTGCACAAAAGTGAGAAACCTTACAAGATTATTACAATCATTCCATCAAAGAGGGAATATGTAATTAAGTTAAAGGAATACTTAAATAAGGCCACAAAAGTCAGAAGACTCAAGCAAAATTTTCCAATTCAAGAAAAGACGAATCTTTGAAAGAAAACGGTAACTGTTATAACCGGAGAAGGAGCAATTCGCGTGTTTAAAGGATGTTGCCCCAACAGATTGGGGTAGATCATTGGTATCATGACTACCTGTCAAGTTTTAAGACAAGGTTGTGTCAGTCTTATATTATGGGACAAAAGAGGAAAATACGAAAACAGAGATATGATATCACGGATTCCAATACGTCAGGATGTGGATTTTTCCACTAAGGTCAAGCTTGACTCAATTCCGATATCTTAGGCGCCGTATGGAATGAAACTTTTCAAGAGACATTAGTTGTGGAAGCAAGTGAAGGAGCAATTCTAAGAACTTATTGAAAGGAGTTCATTAGAATTAGTAAAATGCTATGGAGAACTCCGAATGTTATCTTGAACTCTTGATTTAAAGTTCATATTGGAATATATATCTTAAACTCTTGATTTGAAGTTGTTATTGAGAACACCAGTTTGCGAAAAGGGAGACGGTTATCACCGTTTGTACATTGATTACCATGAGTCGAGCAAGATTATGGTAAAGGGTAGGTATCCCTTACCACGAAGAGATGATCTAGTTGATTGGTTTCAAGGGTCGGTAGTCTTTTCTAAGAATAATTTAAGGCGTGATTGCCACCAATTGAGAAATTCGAGATCAGGATATTGCAAATATGGCAGTCCGTACAAGGTATGGTCACCATGAGCTTGTGGTGGTTTCATTTGGGCTTACTAATGCTCCGTATAAGATATTTTGGTCTATTCTCAAAGAAGAGAGAAGTTGTATGACAAGTTGTCTCGGGATGACAACCCCCGAAGGATGTAGAAGAAGTTATAAGTTTCATTGGATTTGCTGGTCATTACCGGATTTGTGGAGATATTCTCCAAAGTAACACTATCTATCGGTAACCTACTTCGGAAGACAAAGAAGTTTGAGAGTTACGGAAATTGACATTGGAGTTGTTAAGAGTTAAGAGGAGATTCGTTGGTGCGACCGCTTAGAAATTTCCTTGAAGTATGATGGTTGAAGTGAACAAGTGACTCTCCAAGACAAGGTCTTGATTGAGTGTTGAGGAAATATAACATCTAAGTATGGTTTGACAAAAACCAAAGCCAACGGTGTGAATTGAAGTTCTATCTTCTTTTTTAGAAACAATTAAAGAAGATAAATAATGGAAATGTTGTATTGAGCAAGACCGAGAAGGAAGTTGAGCTTCCAATATATCAGACCCTTTTGAGATCTTAGCGTGATTTGGAGAAGTGGCTTACAAACTGCCGTTGCCACCCAGTATTTCATGTGTATCAGTCGAGGAGTACATACATGACTCTAGACATGTGTCCGTTCTAATGATCTAGTCAAGACGAGGAGCCAATGAGGCTAACTGGAAGACGTAGGATAATATGTTTGGTCGAGTTTTACGTATGTTTAGAGAAATCTATAGGATCGTCGAGTTAGTCCCAAAATCTTTCCTTGGTTGTATTTAGGTGATTTGTGACATGACATGATGTGTGTGTTTCTGATGACTATGTCTTGCGAGTCTTGATGTGTTTGTGCGAGTAGACTTTGGAATAGAAGGCCGTAGTTACCACGTTATAGTGTACCGAGAGGTTATCGAGACGAGTTTGTTTGAAAGTTCCGCGTTTAGCAAGTTTCGGGATGAAACTTTTTTTTAGGAGAACCTGATGTAACGCCCCGTTTATTTGGGCGTGTTCCGAATTTTTATTTCTCCCTTCTATCGATTTGTCCGTAGCTTGGGTCATTACTTAAGGTATTTTAATTCTTGAAATATCTTTTTCGGGTATTTTATTATTTTAGGATACAAGTACGTTCGGAAATACCATTCCAAATGCTTTGGGATCCAATTCACTCTTTCTACTTTTCTTTAATTTAATTTTTAATTATTATTGTTTTACTTTTTTTTTCTCTTTTCTTTCTTTTATTTCTCCCTCCCTTACGCTTTCTCTCTCTAGTTGATGAGCATCTGACCTCTCGCTCTCTGTGCTCCGACCCCTCGTGCTTCCCCTCTGAATTGCTACGCATCAAGCAACAACAACCTCCCACGCCTCCCTCATCTCAGCCAATCTCACTCTCTTCCTCTTTTCCTCAAGCTCACCGGAGAGACACTTGCAACAAACCACATCAGGAAACAAAGGAGCTCCAGCCAACGTCCTCCTGCCGTTGGCACCCTGCTTGACCCTCCTTTGGACCCTCTTCAAACACTGCCAAGCTCTATACCTTCACAATGCTATCTCCCTTTTGTCGACAGCCGCTTGGAAATAACCATGTTTCCCTTCTCTTGCCTTACATTTCTTTGGCTGCAACCATTGGGAAGCCGCCACCTTGCCATCACCGGCGTCGCCTAGTCTCGTGCAACCTTTTGCGCCTACCGGAACCAACCAGGACCGCCCTTGTTGCCTCGCCCTTTCCGCTGCAGCTCCGCCACTCTGCTCTTCTCTCTTGGGTCGCAAGAGTCAATCATTGCTGCCGGATTGAAGTCGTGCCGGAGGGAGCTCTGGTCGCCGCCTACGAATCTCGCACCCCCTTGCCACCTTCGTCCACCGGCGCTCCTCCAGGAAGTCCTGGCCGCCGCCCTGCTTCCTTCTCCGCTTCTCGCCGCCTTCAAATGGTTCGAGAAACCCTACTCACCAATTAAGCGGGTGTTTAGGGCATTTTCAGCCCTGAAATCCAATTTTGGTTTATATACTGAATTTTTTTACCTTCATTGTTAGAACCCAAAATATGTGTCAGATTTAGTTTCTCTACATAGAAACTTCTCTCTATTCATCGCCTTGATTCTCTCTCCAAATATGACATCTTAATTATTAAATTGTTTCTTATATAAGTAAAGAAACCCAGAGTATCTGGAATAAAGATGCCTTTAGAACTTTTTCAGTATTTACAAAAGTGTACCCATATTTTTTAGATTGTTGCATTTATGCCCTCCGTTGGGTTATTTTCATAAAATGCCCCAAAGTTTTAATTAACGATGATGGCCCATATTTCTGAAAATGTATAATTGCCCCAGAAAATAAGTTATCGGTTTTTACCTTGGATTTTAATTACGGGGATATTCTTATAGTTATATACACTATATATAATGCCCTTTCTTGGATTAAATTCGATTGTGGCTCAAAGATTTAATTACGGATTATGATAATATTACCTATGTTCACATAAGTGTATTTTAACCCGGAAAATGGTTGAGCGGTTTTATTTTAATATTGGTTTTAAAAACGAGTTTTTACCTTATATTTATATAAGTTATCTTCCGTTCAAATTTAGCGTATAAGCTAAATTTGTTTAGTTTTGGTGTTAGGTTCGGAAGCGCCCCAATAAAGGCCCAACGAATCCATATCGACATCGATGAATCGTATTCCGTCTTTGGACGTCACGTGAGTACCCTCTCCCCCGAGCTTATGGTCTTACTCGATTTAGTTATGTTTAGTATTAGTATAGTCCTAGGTTGGATCTAGCATACTTAGAGTTAACGCCAAGTAGTGGCTTTGAACCTTAGGTGAGTTTTGAGGATTTGATATTGTTTGATGGAGTGATGTTGATTCTAAGCTAGAGGTGGTATTGCGGTCTAGTGAGGTTGTTATAAGGATTCGAGTATATGGTTTGATCTTGTGAGAATCATTAGGCTTGAGGTATTGGTATTATCTAGTGATGTTGTTTATGACTTTAAGTTGTATGTTGAACTTGTGAGAATTTAGGGGTTGAGGTTGTATGATTGTAGAGATTGTGGACTAGAAAGAGAGTATCCTAGCTTGTGTGTGATGGTTATGACCTTGTGAGATCGTGACGACTAGGAGTTTGTTACCCTAACATGGTTATGGTTTATTCTCTTACGAGATCATTGGGACTAGAAGTCTAAGGACTTCTAGCATGTGAGAGAGATGTTGATTGCGTGCCTTGTTTTGACCACGCGTTGAGAGCGGTGGTTAGCGGGATTATCTTTGGGACGAGGTAAGACTCCAAACTTACTTAGCTCGTATTCCTTGTATTAGCATTGATGTGTGTTTGGTGGTGTGTGATTATTCTTTATTGTTTATAACAACTAAATCGGTAATAGGACCACCGACCTTATATTATTTTGGCCCAAGTGTATGATAACGGGCGGTGACATCATCTGTCTAGCTCTTGCGAGAGTCTAGGAGGTTTTTGGCGACTAGCCCATGCTGGTTAGACGGTCGGAGGCATCCGTATCGTTCCATGCCGGTAAGTAGGGACCAAGGCGGGAACACGGTGGTCTCGTGTCACAAAACTAAGTTGAATTAGAACGGGATACGACCTAATTATAATAATAAAGATAATAACCGGATTGGTGTGCTTTTGAGAATGTTGTGTGTTTATGATGATTTACTTGTGTTTGTGTCATTCCCATTGATTCTAATGCTTTGAATATTAGCTAACGGTTTTATACCGATTGCTGTATATTGCCTTGCAGGTTAGGAGTAAGGCCGAAAGATCCGGAAGAGTGGAAAGCCGGGGTTCCGTACATTGTAGGAGGGGTTTTGGTTGGAGTCAGGTTGTGTTTTGTTCTTCGGTTATTGTGTTTTCTATGCCGCATGTATGGCGTTTAGCCTTTGTTTTGTATCTCGGCTAAAGTCTTTTGTTTTTTCGGTTTCGGGTTCATTGCATTGCATAAAAATGTATTTCATTTTGGCATTTATTTGTGTCTTGTTGCAAGATCCGGTGAAATTGTTGTTAAGCTAAGGGTCGGGACCCATTATGAGGTCCCAACCCGTAGCATCCCGAGTCCCGCGGATGCGGGGTGTTACACACATGTTGCCTTCTGCTCAGTTTTGGCTTCTTGAGTACGAAACCCTAGCCCATCCGTCTCTTTTCATCGTCTTCACAAGCAAAAATTTGTGCTTCAAATCTCGGGGTGTGTTTACCGGTCGCAAAAATATGCGCTCGAAATTAATCAGGATGCTTCGGTAAGAGCCTTATTGTTGTCTTCCTCCGTCTTTCCCTTTCTTTTTTGTAAGATCAGATCTTTGCTCAGATCTTTTTGTGGTTTTCTCTTCAGGTTTTAGGTTTTTACGGCTATCAATTTCTAACGTGTTCGCTCCAAAAGGTGTGTGCAAGCTTTAATATTTATAACCCAAGAAGTATGCTTGAACAATATGCGAACCCGCAGTGTACGGATAAATTGTAATAAAAGCAAGAATTCCATGGGTCGATCACATGGACTATGGTGAAACAAAGCAAATAAATCAGGTTGTCAAATTACTAATAACCATAAATTAAAGCAATCAAAGATGATATAAAAGTCAAATAAAGAGAATGAGGATTCTAGAGATTAAAGCATCCAGTTGTGATTCCGACTCAAGATTCAAAAGATAACGTGGACAAAGCTGAGGTTTGGAAAGGGAAGGTGCTTCTAAGGTAGAAATAGATTACCGGGTAAGTCTCACTACTCACTATCCCAAAATAAAGCTCCTTTCACCGGGTAAGTCTCAAGGTAATAAGGAAAGGAACTATAATCTCAAACCAACACACCACCCAACGGGATAGTGATGACACGATTTATGGCACTAGTTTAGGCATTCATTTAGATAGTTTTTCCCGGTTTTCATGCATGGTTTGTTATTAGTTCATGACGTTTGCGCTTAATTCATGCATATTGTCGAGATAGACATCTACACGGACTTTTGTCGGTTTTGTAGGTATTTTGGGGAGCTTTTGGACTAAATCGACACATTCGAGGATCATTCCCCATGATGGCACACTTCCGGACTCGTTAAGGAGCAAGCTAGGAGCAAAGGAGAACACGTAGGACCTAGTTGGTGCATGCCTTGCACCAACTCATGGGTAAATGATCCAAGGGGAGTTTCTGGAGTAAAATCACGGCTAGAGACCAGAACCACGCCCGTAGAAATAGGCCGTGGTTTCTGTCTGGACCACCTTGACATGTGTCCCGCGATCTCTTTGGATGACTCTTGCTCTTGGTGGGTATGTAAATGATCGTGCAGGTTGTAATTGGGGATCCAATCGATCTTCTTCCTTCTTTTTGACCTAGCTTCTTTCCCAAAACACTTCTCCATTATAGCCTCTCTTCCAAGCACCGATTGTGGGTGTTCTTGGAAGAGATTAGTTTAGATTTTCATTTTAAAGTGAGATTAGAGTGGTTTTGAGTGAGGTTTCCATTGTTGACAACTTGGAACAGCTCTTGGAGCCTTCGTAAGATTTGATAACTTCTATTCTAGCTTTTAATGTCTTTTCTTTAGATTATTCTTCATTATCTAGCCATGAATTGCAAGAATGCTTTATTTATGAAGTTTGATCTTGAAATGTATGTTGTTGGCTGAATAGTTGTGATTCTAGGGTGAAGGAATGATGTTTATGCTTTGGACTATGATTGTATGGACTTCTATGTTAGCTTAGGATCGATTTGTGTTTGAAACCCCAACTCAGTGGAGAATCACGGCCTATTCTTCATGGTTCCACGGCCGTGGTTTCCATAATCCACCCGTGATTCTCTCTGTTGTGCTTGTATTGATGAATCTGGATGTTAGGATGTAGATGTGTTGAAATCCTAGTGTTTGTTGAGCTTAATCTAGCTTAGGGTGACCTAATGTTAGCAACCTTTTTGAGGAATGAGACTTACCCGGTAATTTCCTCTCCTAGATACATAAGATGATGAACTGTAGGTAGTAGTTAGCCAAAAAAGCCGTTATTGGATTGAGTGTGCTAGGATCGTTGCCTAAGGCTTGCCTTTTCCGAGACTTACCCGGTAAGGAGGGGTTTGACCCATAGGTAGTGGCTGGTTTGTGTAGAATTTTTGTCCTTAGGTTCCTTGAGACTTACCCGGTAATAGGACCTTTGGTTCGAGACTAGTGGAGCATGAGACTTACCCGATAATTGCTCCCATTAGAGAAACACCCAACTCCGAACAACCGCAACTTTCCTTTGATGTTTAGATAGCATGAGTCCATTGTCATAATCGAAATTCTGAATCTCTGGAATCCGCTTTCTTACCTCTTATCTCCTATCTTTGTGTTTGTGTGTTTGTGTTGATATATTTGTGATCCTTGTTTGATCACCCAAAACCAACCAAAAATATTGTGTTTTGCACTTTCTTTATTCCTCAACTCATCTTAGTTTAGATTTACACTATCTTTGATTATTGAATGACTTGATTTCACCTCATTCCTTGTGTTCGACCTCGGAATACTTTCCTTTCTACAAAACGATCCGTACACTGCGGATTTCGCTAGGTAGTTTAGGATTTTAGTTCGAGTTTATAAATGTAAAGCTTTTTGTGCTACCAAACTAGCGTAACAAGTTTTTGGCGCCGTTGCCGGGGACTAGGTCTAGATTGAGTCATCCTTGGATTGTTTTTAGTGTTTATCTTTCTTATTACTTTTAATCTTGTGTTGGTTTTGTCTTTGCCTTTTCATGTTTGCCATGGACAAATTGTACTCCCAAGACGACCTTGACAACATCGAGTATGAGGAGTGGATGGAAAACCAAGATCGAGGACCTCTCCATGATGAGTTTGAGTATTGGGAGGAGTTTAATGCATATCATAAGTCTCATGATCAAGCTCACATGACTACATTGCCTTATGTGGAACCTCACCATCAACCTCACAATGATCGAGTGGAATCCATGCTAGAATAAATGTTGAGGAAGATGGATGATCTAGAGAAAACCTTGCTTTCATTTCGAGTTCCCACATGGAGCTTGAAGCGGAAGTGTTAC
The DNA here is from genome assembly GCA_033239045.1 of Fagopyrum esculentum. NCBI lineage: Eukaryota > Viridiplantae > Streptophyta > Magnoliopsida > Caryophyllales > Polygonaceae > Fagopyrum > Fagopyrum esculentum. The sequence continues at coordinate 100,999,186 of BSUD01000005.1, forward strand.
AAAAAGAAGACGTTCACCATGAGGAGATCCAAGAATTGCCCAATTCAACCATGATCATTAAAGAACTTCAAGAGGAGTTGGATGAAGCTTGGGAGCTAGTGAGGCTAAGGGATTTGTCCCTCAAGGATGAAAGAAGATTGAATGTCGAGAGAGAGGAACAAATGAGGAGGGAGATTAAGGAGATTAGGAATGCTCTTATGCTAGGAGATCCTACCATCCTTCAAGGCTTACCTCTACCTCCTTCACGTTTGGAGAACTGCAATGAAGTGATCTCACCCCTAGACATCCTTGCCATCAACCCCGGAACCATACTTGAAGAGCTCACAAGGGAGGAAGAAAACAGAGACTTCCACGGCCTATTTGGCACTTCCACGCCCGTGGATTTGACAATGGAAAGCTCTGTCGAAGAGAATCCTAACCTAACTTCAACCCCTTCCAATCCTTTCTCGCTTGCCCGGAGTACATACGAAGATTGGAGTCCCTTTCCTAAAGAATCTCCCAATTTGAATGATGGATGCAAGCATGATGGATCCATGATGGTTATGAAGCACTTCAATGAAGGATTCTTTCCAAGAATCGGCTTTCTTCGGATCATAGAGGATGAGGATGACAAGCATTTCACTGGTGTGACCGCGGAGTATAAATTGCCTAAGTATGGGGTGACACCTATGGTTGCAACTCCATACTATCATCAAGGAAGCGGTGAAGAAGGAGTCTACTACTCACCGGTGAAGAGAGATCTTAAAGCTTATTTAGGCATCAAGTGGCCCTTGCTTGTCATCATGGATTCTGGTAAAAGATGGTTCCTTGGACTCCTCAAGCAAACCATGGTATTCGAGGTGGATTGACATATCCACGGAGTTTGGTCAAGCTAATGACCTAAAAGAAGTGCTTAATGGGAGGTAACCCATTGGTACAACTCTTTCCCTTTTCTCTTTTGCTTTTTTTTTTGTTTGTGTGTGGTTTTGTGTTTTGTGTTTGTGTGGTAGATTTTAGGTAATGAGGAAGCCTTGCAAGGCGAGTTGATGATGATGATCCCGTTTTCAACCATGGGTGGAGCGGACGTGAGACTTGGACGGCTTGAGGTGTCTTTGTTGGATGGAAGAGCTCCCATCTCGCATACACCTTGGCGCGGGTCTCGACGCAGCAATGAATATGAAGAGCTCTCTACCATAGTTGATCGATCATCCATCACCACCACTCCACACGAGTTAAGCCAAATACCGAAGACACTATATTGTGAGGACTTCTTTCACTCTTCTTTACTTGATTTGCACATTAGGACAATGTGTTTCTAAGTATGGGGTGTGGTCTTCATGATTCTTAGCATGGCATGATCGAATCTAGGATAGTTTCATTTATTGTCACACGTCTCTTTTCATGTTTTGCATTGTACATATATATTTCAAATTTGCAAAAAAAAAAATCGACAAATTTTAAAAATTCTTGGTGCTTCCTAGTTTGGATATGACCCTAATGATGAATCTTGTCTTGTGGATTGGCTATGGATGGCCTTGTGTGTTGAATGGATTTATGCATATGTGGACTTGATGTACTTCTCTTGAATCCTATGTATGAATTGTGATTATGATATTTGCCTTGAGTGGATTGAGAATTGAAAGTCGAATTTACATGCTTGTTCTTGCACATCATCTAGAAATGATTAAGGCAATTCATCTCTCTTCTTCTCATCTTGATCATGTTGTTTGAGCACCTCAATTGATATGAAAATTTGACCACTTTTGACCCATCCGGGAATAGGAGCATGCTAGTGTGTTGAGTGTGTGAAAAGCAAGTATGGGGTGGTGAAGTTGGTGTTTGAATTTTGCGAATGAAGTTGTTGAAAATGTGTTGTGAAAAGTGTAAAAAAAATATAGGTTTGGGGACTTTGGTTTTGATGACGATTAACTCGGCACCATTCAGATGATCGGGTGTTTGTGTCTTGGCAAAGTTGGATAAACCGAATGTCCTAACGAGTCTTGGTATGTGTGCCCGGTGTGAGGCACCTCGGAAAAATCCCGAGGTCCGCTAATTACCAACGTTTCGGCTTTTGTACACCAATGCCATTGTCTCAAAAATAAGTTGAAGAAAAAGAAAATAATAAGAAAAGAAAAGAAAGAGAAAATACACTTTGGTGGATGAAGTATAAATGTGAAGTTGTGGTTGTTTAGTTCCTTTCCCGGATTTACACCACATGACCTTAGAAAATTCCCACCTTATCATCACGTTTCTTGGCCTCTTCTTTCTTAAGTCCTTAAGACCTATTTGCTTATGTGTATGACTTAGTGATCTAGATTGGATATTCTCATGATCATCTTGACTTCATCATTTTTACCTTTCATGCATGCTTTCGAGTTAAGTATGATTGTCTTTCTGTGCCTTCTTTCATTTAGTACATGATTGCTTGTCCATTGCCATGAAAAATCACTATGAAGGTGATCTATCTTTTGAAGCACAATTCCAAAAATATTTTATGTTTTTCTGCATTTATAAATCATGCCATCTCGTAGCCTATAGTTGGACTTTGCTCGGGGACGAGCAAGTGCTAAGTATGGGGTATTTTGATGACACGATTTATGACACTAGTTTAGGCATTCATTTAGATAGTTTTTCCCGGTTTTCATGCATGGTTTGGCATTAGTTCATGATGTTTGCGCTTAATTCATGCATATTGTCGAGATAGACGTCTACACGGACTTTTGTCGGTTTTGTAGTTATTTTGGGGAGCTTTTGGACTCAATCGACACATTCGAGGATCATTCCTCGTGATGGCACACTTCCGGACTCGTTAAGGAGCAAGCTAGGAGCAAAGGAGAACACATAGGACCTAGTTGGTGCATGCCTTGCACCAACTCATGGGTAAATGATCCAAGGGGAGTTTCTGGAGCAAAATCATGGCCAGAGACCAGAACCACGCCCGTGGAAACAGGCCGTGGTTTCTGTCTAGACCACCTTGACACGTGTCCCACGATCTCTTTGGATGACTCTTGCTCTTGATGGGCATTTAAATGATCTTGCAGGCTGTAGTTGGGATCCAATCGATCTTCTTCCTTCTTTTTGACCTAGCTTCTTCCCCAAAACACCTCTCCATTGTAGCCTCTCTTCCAAGCACCCATTGTGTTCTTGGAAAAAATTAGTGTAGATTTTCATTGTAAAGTGAGATTAGAGTGGTTTTGAGTGAGGTTTCCATTGTTGACAACTTGGAACAACTCTTGGAGCCTTTTTAAGATTTGGTAACTTCTATTCTAGCTTTTTATGTATTTTCTTTGGATTATTCTTCATTATCTAGCCATGAATTACAAGCATGTTTTATTTGTGAAGTTTGATCTTGAAATGTATGTTGTTGGCTGAATAGTTGTGATTCTAGGGTGAAGGAATGATGTTTATGCTTTGGACTATGATTGTATGGACTTCTATGTTAGCTTAGGATTGATTTGTGTTCGAAACCCCAACTCAGTGGAGAATCGCGGCTTGTTCTTCATGGTTCCATGGCCGTGGTTTCCATAATCCACCCGTGATTCTCTCTGTTGTGCTTGTATTGATGAATCTGGATGTTAGAATGTAGATGTGTTGAAATCCTAGTATTTGATGAGCCTAATCTAGCTTACGGTGACCTAATGTTAGCAACCTTTTTGAGGAATGAGACTTACCCGGTAATTTCCTCTCTTAGATACATAAGATGATGAACTCTAGGTAGTAGTGAGCCAAAAAAGCCGCTATTTGATTGAGTGTGCTAGGATCGTTGCCTAAGACTTGCCTTTTCCAAGACTTACCCGGTAAGGTGGGGTTTGACCCTTAGATAGTGGCCGGTTTGTGTAGAATTCCCGTCCTTAGGTTCCTTGAGACTTACCCGGTAATAGGACCTTAGGTTCGAGACTAGTGGAGCATGAGAGTTACCCGGTAACTGCTCCCATTAGAGAAACACCCAAATTCGAACAACCACAACTTTCCTTTGATGTTTAGATAGCATGAGTCCATTGTCATAATCGAAATTCCGAATCTCTAGAATCCGCTTTCTTACCTCTTATCTCCTATCTTTGTGTTTTTTTGTTTGTGTTACTTGTTTGTGTTGATATATTTGTGATCCTTGTTTGATCACCCAAAACCAACCAAAAATATTGTGTTTTGCACTTCTTTATTCCTCACCTCATCTTAGTTTAGATTTACACTCTCTTTGATCATTGAATGACTTGATTTCACCTCAGTCCTTGTGTTCGACCTCAGAATACTTTCCTTTCTACAAAACGATCCGTACACTGCGGGTTTCGCTAGGTAGTTTAGGATTTTAGTTCGAGTTTATATGTGTAAAGCTTTTTGTGCTACCAAACTAGCGTAACAGATAGAATCAACCTTTACCGGGTAAGTCCCAGGCTAACTCATAAAGATGGGATGAAGGCACACTCAAACCCCAATAAAGGATAAACCTTTATTACCTACACTCATGATCTTGGGTAAACAAACAAAGGAATCACCGGGTAAGTCTCATCCTAGACTTGCGTTGAACCAGGAAAGGTATAACAAGGATAGGATTTGGCAAACAAAAACTTTTAACTCATATAAGATTCAGGAAAGGTTCACCTCGTTCAGTTATATTCCATCCCGGCCGAGATGTTCAATGACTGACCGAGGTGTTCTACAATTAAGGTACAGACTCGAGCTTTCAGGGTCCTGTTGGGATTAAGATCATTCTATCATCGTCTTTCCCACAACTTTCAGCCAATCACCCTAGAATCGCATAAGAAACTTAGCCAACAATCATCATGATAACAATAATCAAATTTATGAGAAAGGAATCAATATTCAAACAAGAAAACCTCAACACAAAGGTCACAATAACTGAATGAATCAATGAACAAATCAGCGTTCCTAAAGTCACAAATCAGAAAAGACAACAAACCAAAAGCAATCTAAGAAGATCTTACAAACTCCTTCAAAGTCAACTCCAACTATGATTCCTTCCTTCCTTGAACTTCAATCCTTCAAACTTCCTTCAACTCTTCCTTCAAACTTCTCAGAAAATTCTCCAGTAATCCTTCAGAAATCAATGATCCGAAGATGGCTGAATTGTAGAAAATCAGCCCATATACATAGGAAAATTATCTTTCAAAGATAAGATATATTAACTCCTAGAAAATATATCCATACCCCTTAAAATAAATCAGCAAAATATAATATCTTCCTTCCAGAAATCTAGCAAAAAATATATGATATTCTCCTTCCAAAAATAGAAGATCTCAGCCAAAAAATAAAGATCTCGCCGGCGACAAGGTGTTCGCCTCGGTCGGGATGCTCCTCAAGATCACCTCGGTCGAGGTGGTACTGTAGTTTACCGAGGTGAATCTTCTTGAATCTGGTCCATAATCAATCCTCTTAATCATTTCCATGGTTCATGAGATCTTCTCATAGCTCCAGAATGTAGCTCAAATGACTCCTTAGCTTCCTTTGCTCCATTTCGGTCCAAAACGTGCTATTTTCCCTACAATTACAACGAAACTAGGTGTAGACCTCGATTCCCGCAAAGGTAGACAAAACAACAATATAATCAAAGAATATACATCCATACATGCAGATTTATGAAGATAAAACGTCTAAACCAATCCCAAAATATAGACTATAATACATGCTATCATAACGCTACTCTATTTTTAGCTCGAGTGCGCCCTCACCATCAGAGTCCAAATCTCGTTCTAGCTCTCCAGATTAAGCATTCATGGGTTTTATTTTGGGGTTTGATTCTCCAACTTCATCGCCATTCTTCGATTTCTTCGCGTTTAGAGTCCCAGGTATGAGTTGTCTACCATTGTTTTGATTCACTAGTAACAACTTTGATTCAATGTTCAATGACGCACACAACTTGTTGTTCTCATAACTGGCCTCTCCTCAGAAGTCATAGTTAGTATCAAACGTGTAGCAGAAGAGGAAGAAGTTGCACGGGCTAAAGCCTTTGAGAGTTTCTCGTGGTCGTTTTTTTTTGAGTTTGGAGCGAATTGTGCTTTTATCATGTGTTGAGATATTCATCATCTTCTTCTAGATCTTGTACCAAAAGAGTTGACTGCTCCTTTCATTATCATCTTGCTATCTTCTACATGAAATAACTTACTTGAATGTGTAAATTTGAACTCGTATCAAACTTATGATGTATACATATATATATGATTATAAACAATTTTTGTATGGATCTAAAACATATCTTTACTTTAGACTTATACCTTATTCATAATTTGTTTGTTGACTATCATTAATTTAGAAATGATTATAAGTAGCTAATGATAAATTACGGGCATCAATTCTCGGACGATCCTCTAGGTTGCATCTACCGCTCGTAGGTAGATGCAACCTAGAGCATTTTCTTCTATTCGGTTTTCTTGCCTATCGAGTTTTATGAGGTATACTCCTTGTATGAAACAAGCCATCACTGTTCTTTTGTACTTGCCATCCTTCCTGAAGACATCATAGCAAAAAAAAAAAAAAAGGGAGCATGTGAGTGAGATGATACAATAAACATATAACCAGTACTTAAACAAACAAGCTAAACGTGGAGGAAATGACAAAACAGGACGCAATCAGTCAGTTGGGTTTGCACAAATAGCCAAAGCACGAATTTGGCTCTAAACCGTATAGCCGAGGCCCGAATGGAACCTTATAAAGGCAACATCTCATTGTATGCACAATTATACCCATTAATCAATATTTCCTTATCGACGTTTTCACACAATTTCTAGATTGGACCTTAAAATCCTTGCAGAAATGCAAATGCGATCTATGAAATAAATGATCATATATACACATGAGTTGCACATGATATGAAGTAAAGTGTGTAGTGTATGAACAACACATGCATGCTATTGCACCCATCCTCTAGGCTGCATCTATCGCTCTTAGGTAAGACCCCTCTCTCATTTGGTTTTAATTAGAGGTTTGTTCATCAGATTCGGTCTGCTTGATGACTACAATTGAACTCCAATAGAATAGAATTTTAATCCATCTTTTCAAACTCGATTCTAGCCTTCAACCTATCAATTATGTAAGCTTTACTTCACTTGTTCTTCCCCTGTATTATTATTATTATTACTTGAACATGCAATCATGTTTTAATGTTGGATTAGGAGAAGGATGTTTTACTTATACAAGGCTTTGGTCCTAACACCAGTAAACACCCAACCGAATTCTTCCGTAAAACATTGACTAATGGTGGTTTCTTAGTGCCCTGTCGAGCTGCAGAAAATCCTTTTCCTCCATTGGTATGTTGGGTTCTTACCTCACCTTAAGATGATATATTGTATAAGTACACACATAAGTCACATTCTTTAATGTATAATGTTAGGATTTTGCAATGCAACCTCCGACTAAGGAGGAAGCTTGACAGCTTGTTGTTCAAGATTTGCATGATAACACATGGATATTTTGTCATATATATCGCGTTAAACCATCTTTCTTGTGTGTTATAAAAACTTACTGTATTTTTTTGACAATTCTATCTTCTTGTTCTAATTTACTTTGTTGACTTTAGGGCAGCTTAAACGCCACCTTCTCACCACATCTTCTTTAGTTCACTTTTATGATTTGAATGACTATATATTAATGTTGTAGTGTTTTGCTTTTTAGCTTCAGGTAAAACCTTGAACGATGTAGAGATCGGCTTTTAGATTCCTAGATGGATGGAGAAGAGCATAAGGTATGTATACTTATGTATTTGATGTCTCCCAATCATTTGAATTGTTGTGCGCTTGCTCATGTTTTTTCAGTGAAAGCGATGAGCTTTTTTTGGTTTCATAGTTCGCCTTTATTATGCCTCACTCCCCACTTCCCACCTTCAAATTTTGACACAGCTAAGCCCTTAACTCTGAGCACCTCTTCTTCTTCTTCTAGGTTTTCTGAATTTGTCAGGTAAAACAAATTCAATTGTCTGAAGATTCAATCTTTATCATCTACTAACATTTCGGTGTTTCTGGGTATAATTTGTGGTTTGATTTCATTCTCATATTGAAACCAAAACTCACACTCCCCCCTTTGGTTTTGTAAGATTTGGGATCTAGGTTCGCTCATTTATAGTAATTGTAGTTCTCTTTTTGTTCAACCTCCTCAAACTTGCAAAATTTGATCACTACACTGTGTCTCTTTGTTTTGCTTTGGTAAGGTTGCACATGATGCGTTTGTTGAATCTAACGGGTCTCTTAATACAATGGTTGCTTCTCTGATGAAAGTTGTCAATGATATTTGCCTTTTAGGAAGGTATTACTTTGGGATAAGTCACCCTTCACTGAAATTTTCTGCTTGAATTAAATTTTTTCTGCTTCTCACAGTCTGATTGAATTCTTTTCCATGCAGTGGTGGTCCAAAGTGTGGTTTTGGTAAACTTATTCTTCTAGAAAATGAACCAGGAAGTAGTATAATGCATGTAATGTCCTTACTTGTATCTTCATCATTGTATAGAGAGCAAAGTCGGCGACATTGCTTCTCTACTAAGTTGCATGTGCTTATAATAATCATATATGTGTTTTAGGGCAAGGTTAACCCAATATAGTGCGAGGCATTAACCATAATATTTGCTCAGGTAAGCTATCAAGTTTCTTTGTATCTTGATGGCATAAGACACAACAATAAGATCTTTTGTGGTAAATCTTCCGGATGACGGTATTGTTAAACCCCCTAAAATATTGCCTTTTTTCCTTAGAAAAGAAAGTAACGAGATGTTGTTTGAGGCTTATTCGTTTAATTTGGGCTTGCATGTGATGGGAAACCATGCAGCTATCACAATTGGATTCATGTACTGATATAATTGACTTGTGAAGAAAATAATTTGGATTCAGTTTCTACATTCTATTCCAAGCTAAACTTGAATGAGTTTCGCCGTTTTCATTGCGGTTAGTTGGCACCAAAGTATTTCATATACGGTAAAGTAAGTGACAAGATTAATGTTTATGCATATGGCATATTGGTGTTGTACTTCTTGAGCTTCTGTTTGGAAGAGAGCCCATAAGCAGTGATCACCCTAAAGGCCATGAGAGTTTGGTTATCTAGGTAGGTCTAAAATATCTAACAAAAACTTTTACAGTACTTCATGATATAATTTTGGTTAATTATCTACTAATCTTGAATAAAGCTACATTGGGTCAAAGAGTTAGACATGAAAGTATTTATTATGTGTTGTATATTTAAGATAATCGAGTTATTATTCTTAATTTGATTTTGTTTGCCTTCAATATTTGTCTAGAAATGATATGTAGGCGATGATTTTGTTTGCCTTCAATATTTCCTTGTCTATTTTCATTCAGTATTTATCTTTCTATAACGTCTAAAAATCGTCCATAATATTTAGAAACTCTAGTGATAAGATTTTGGATTTTGTAGGTTGGGCTGATAATATTCAATTATTTGATTGCTCCAGCAGTGGTCAATACCAATTGAAGAAACTGCACAAGCCAATTTCCGTTGCTAGGATAATTACACCTTCAAGATTCCCTCTTATCTTGTACACATGGAAAGTCACCCCGGTGTTAGCGGATTGTAAACGCTAATGTCTTTAAGATTGCAGATCAAACACCATTGAGCTCACTTTGACTTATGTACTATCAATTGGTTAGATGCTCCCAACATTTGTTTAAGGTGCAAATGAGTATGTTGAATGTACACAATTTTTGTTGAGGCCTCTATTTTGATTGTTGGAGGTTAGGCTACAAATAAGATATTAGATTCTTTAAAATGTTTCTTGAAAAGTACTATTTATCTCATGTTGGCCTACAAAATCTTTTGCTTATAACAAGTTAGTCGATGATTTATATAAACTAGGTTACTTTCAAATTGGAAAATTTAATGCTAAAGAGATTTCTGCTTGCTTTTACTCTTACATTATAGAGCCAAATGTCAATGTAGTTTGCCTATCAAGTATAGTCTTGATAGCCTAGATGGTGGTTCCCTTTCTTGCACATTTATTAATGATATGGTACATCATATCTACACTTCTATTATTCTTATCCACAATGATCCAATGCATTTCATTAATCTGTTTTTAAATTTTTTTACTTATTCTTCTCCTTGTTTGTTATTTCTTTTATCTAGGTATCGGAGCTTTTCCTCGATCCCTTCAATGGTCTTCTTCCCCTCTATGAACAAACTACTTTGTAGTTTTGTAATTTGTAGAAAAATATGTATCAATCCTAAAATATATCCACGTTTGTATCTTGCATACTCAAATATGTAAATGTATTTATCAATTCTTTACTTTTCCTCAAAATGTATTTATCAATTCTTTACTTGTCATCAAGACACTTATTCACCTTGTAAGGTCGCTCGTAATTTTCACTCAGCTCAATGCAAATAATATCAAAATGTAACACCTTTTTCCTTCGAACATTTAACGATTAATTTTACGTTTCATTTGAAGGTAATAGTTTTCTTTCAATCATTTAACAATAAATTTTATGTTTTTAAGTCACGGCGCGCGTGCTACGCACGCGCGTCCATACTAGTAATGAAAAATATGTCCCATGTATAAAAAAATTATATATTTTTTCTAATACACAACTTCAAATTGTAGAATGGAAATTGTAAACACTCAAATTGAAAATTACGGTTGGAAATTGATGATGAACAAGGGGTTTTGAAAAGATATCCGCGAGTTGATCGTCGGAACGTATGTGACGAGTTTTAATCCCGTGCAACCTGGAGATGATTACAAATGATGAGGAAGTAACTTCGATATGCTTTGCTCTTTTATGGAAAACTAGATATGAGGCAATGTGAAGGGCAGCTTCATTGTCACACCATAAATTTGTGGGATATTGGAAGAATGATTCTGAGAAGTGGTTGATAGCCTATGAGCCACTCCGCAAGCTCGACAGGTTTCGGGTAGTATGTCAAGTGTAGAATTCACAATGATCACGCTTGAATTGAATATTAATAACAATTAGTTATTATTATATTTTTGGGGTAAATGTAAATTCATAGAATCGAAACAAAAGTAACATAAACTTAATTGGGTTTATGAATATGGGTAACAAAGTTTATGTGCATGGTATCAAGACAAGAAGTCTAAAGCGCAAAACAACCAAATCTTAAAAACCAAGATCTCAAGACCGACATGCAAGTCCCCAAGTGGAAGCAAACAAAAGTACACATAAACTCAATTGGGTTTATGAATATACCTTACACACTCAAAGTTAGCTGGATCAAACTCAAAAGGTCCATCAATCTTTGACAAAGCTAACAGCAAATGGGAACTAAGAGAGACAAGCATAACCAGCACCATCGGGATAAGACATCCCCTACCTTCGGCATGGCCATTGACTGGGAAGAGGTCAAACCCGGGAAGGGTGTCATCATCAATTATAAGATCACTCATTTCATCAAACCGAGAGCTTGAATACCAACTCTTGAAGAGAGCGTCTCATGTAGCATCTGGAAAACATGCAATGTAATGAGCCGAACCAGAACGTTGATAGTAGTTTTGTTACCATTGAGGACTAGGGCATTCCTAGAATGCCATAAGTAGCAAACCGTAAACGAGAGGGCATAGATCCTCTGTCTGCTCGTCCATCCTCTCCCAATAGCCGACTACCTCAACCAATCAAAAAATTTCAAAAGAGGTTAAACTATCGGGCATATCAAATCCCTCACAAATCTGTCTCCATACCTCTTTCGCATACTTGTATCCAAAAAATAGGTGGTCATGTGACTCACTAGCTCCTTTGCAACTTTGGCAAGTCGGGTCAATGCCAAGTAAAGAGATTCTATCGTTAGTACAAAGGAGTCCAATTATGGCCATCAAGAGAATGGACCAATGGTTTGGTGTATTCTCCGAATCCCAAACCAATCAGTACAATCAACATCCTGTACATGTTCTCTGAACAAATTATACACCCGGGTCAACGAAAACTTCTCCCCATGACACCAAGAATCATTTGTCTCAGTTAGACTTAGTGTCAAATCTCTACATCTTATAATCTTATTTCTCACCCCAAGGATAGCCTTGATCAAGGGTGAGTCACGCCTATAGACAACCCATTCACAAATTTCATTCATCTGAAGATAGCAGTGGTGTAACAACCTCACTTCAAGACTATCATGCATGTCGTGATCGTGTTGGTAATGCCTAGCTACTCATGAAATCCAGGTTCCAAGAACGAAGATCAAATAGGCCAACACCACCTTCTCTTTTCGGCATACAAACCTTATTCTAAGCAACTCACGGCCAACTCCATATGAACCTCCTATTCATCCTAATCAGATGATCTAGAACCAGGTTGGGGATAGGAAGAAGGGATAACCAAAAACATATATTTCCCTAAAGGACAACATGGATCAACTCAAGACGACCAACAAAGAAGAGATGTCTCTTGTTCCAAGCATTGATATGTCTCCCAATTCGCTCAATTAAGGGCGAATAGTCCATCACCCGGAGTTGATGGTAGGAAATGGGGATGCCCAAATAGCGGAAGGCAAACTCACCAACAACAGCGCTAGAGATTTCAATTAAAGTCTGCGGCCTCAGTACTCGGAACGGAGGCAAGGTAGATAGACGACTAGGGAAAACTAAGTGCAAGTCCCAAAATCCTCTCAAAGTAGCGAAGTCATCCCCACGACAGAAAAGGACGACGTCATCAACGTACATCAAGTGGGCAATACGGAAGCCTCTCCAATGCTAATGGAGCTAGAACTAAGGTCTAGAAATCTCATGACGGATCATCCTAGACAAGAACTCCATGAAGATCACAAACAAAAGAGGGGTAAAAAGGCATCCCTGGCAGAGGCCCCCTCGACCCTGGAAATGACCATGAGAGGCCTTATTAACCTGGATGGAGTAAGATGTTTTAGTGACACACTCCATCATTTAGTCAATGAACCTAGTCGGGAACAAGAGCTCCATCATGGTATACAACAAAAAATCCCAAGAAATTATGTCATACGTTTTAGCCAAATCAATCTTCATAAGGTACTTCCAAATATCTCTCTTGACATTATACTTCCGAAGGAGCCCTTGGACAAGAAAGATGTTGTCTCGCATTAATCTCCCGGGACAAAAGCAAATTGTGCAAGCTCAATCAAATAGCAAAGGCAAGGGCAAGTCGGTTCACCATGAGCTTGGTGATAATCTTGTAAACCACGTTGCAACAAGAAATCAGCCTAAAGTGCTTAACTCAAGAGGGGTTATGCACCTTAGCAATCAGAGACCGATATGTGGTTGAATTGACGGAGAAGCTTCCCATCAACGGAAGAACTCCCAAACCGCAACACAAACCTATGGGCAAGTGGTGTTCCAAATAGACTTGAAGAACTTTGAGTTGTAACGATCAAGGCTAGGGGCTTTGAGATCCTTTATCGACAAATATTCGTCTTAATATCCTCAAATCAGACCATCTAAGCTAGGTGGACACTATCATCAACAACAACACATGGGCTATCCGCGAACTAATTCCTCTGGGCAATTTCTACCGGGTGGAAGGTTGCAAAAAGGCCCTTGAAAAAATCAACAGATCTCTCAGCCACCTACTCAAAGGAAGAAGCTCACTACTACAAAAAGTAGAACATAACCCGGTTGCTTGCAAGAATATACCCTGGACTACAACCGGGTTAAAGGTTAGGGTGATATTTGGTCCACCAACTTTATACCCCGGGCGTTCGTTAGAAAATATCCGGGTTATTTTCCCTCTTTTGTTTTCGGCTCCAACGATGCCAACCGGGATATATTCTATCAAATAACCTGGCAAACTTATAACCGGGGTATTTCAGAATGTCACATATCCGGGTTATTTTACCCCCTGATACCACGGTGCATACGGGTCGGGCCAGGCTGGTTTAGGATCCGGGTTATTCAACTATCTGACCACCAAATAATTCTGACAATGAAGATCCGTGTTATTTGTGATCAAATTTATTACGAGACCATTGTACAGAATGTAACTTGGATTTAATGTCCGGATTCTATACTTATTTCATGGCTTCCGCTACAACACATTCTTTCACAAATTGTAAGTGTCCCAAATGCAAAAAAAACGGAAGCAACCAATTCCATTAACAAACATAATTCAAAGTCATGTACTTAACTCAAAACATCAACGTTTTGTGATCACCAATATCACATCCTAAGGTTGCAAGGTTTGCCACTACTTTTACATCATGAATGAACATAAACATGAATAATGTCACCTCAATAGTACCTGAATCGGATTACTTCTTAAAAACTGAAATCTGATTTGCATCAAGGTCAAATTGTAAAGGTTAGGGCGATATTTGTTCCACCAACTTTATATCCCGGGCGTTCGTTAGAAAATATCTGGGTTATTTTCCCTCTTTTGTTTTCGGTTCCAACGATGTTGTAAGATCCTAGGTTTTGCCTTCACCGCCCCTGCGGTGAAAAGGGCCGCCCCTGCAACTGTGAGATCCGCCCCTACGGCTGTGAGATCCGCCCATGCGGATTTTGCGACAGATCGCGCCGATCTGTTTTCGTTCGTTTTATCTTTCTTCCATGGATAGAATATCCGATATTCTATCTTATGGGCCGGTTTCCTTGTTTTCTTTCTAACCCTAGACGCCCTTTCCGTCTAGCGTTCCAGCCCTCCCTATATATTCTCTTCCTTCTCTCCTTTTCCCCGTTCCTTGCTATCGTCTTCAAACCCTAGAGAGCTGCAGCCATCCCTTGCTTCCTGCAACTTCGCTGAAAGTGTAAGTTCATTCCTTCATGGTTCTTCCTCATGTTCTTACAGTGCTGCATGTCTTCTCCTTGTGTTTTGGTTTCTCCCTTACGTTCCTTTCTTTTCTTCTTCTCCAAGGATCAAGCATGAGCCTTGATTCTTGTGGAGTGTTCCGTTGTTGACCTTTTGTTGTTCTCAGGCTCTCTGGAGTTGAGTCTCGACGTGTCGGAACCAAAGGTTCGAGCTTTGGTTGCCCCTGCCGTAAGATTTGTCGAAGAGAAGCCCGACAGTAGCTTTTGACGAAGATCCGCCCCTGCGCCTGCACAGAGCCGCCCCTGCGCCTCTATCACAACCGCCCCTGCGCCTGCATAGAGTCGCCCCTGCGCCTCTATTCAGCTACCCTTGGACCTCAATCCAACCGCCCCTGCGGTTTCTCTACAGTAACTCACGTCTTTGGTGAGTTGCTTCCTTTCTTCCTTTCCTCGTTCCTTCCTTGGTTCCTTATGGTTGTTCCTTGTTCCCTTGAGTTGTTGTAAGACTAAGGATGAGCCCTTAGCCTGTATTGATCTCTTAGAGATCTTTGAGACTAGAAGTCATAGACTTCTAGCAACCGTTTCGTTCCTGATCCGTGTTGCTTGTTCGTACAGGCTTTCCTTACTCCTTTCCTAAGGGAAACTGAGTTCCTTGAGTGTTCTCTGAGTTGTTGTTGAGTCTTTTAGGTTACCTTCGTGTGAGGTAAGTCCGTTGGACTTACTTAGATTCATTCCGCGTATTAGTTGGATGGTTTTGGCTTGTTCTTGTTGCTATCATCTTTATAACGGGTAATTGGAAATAGGATTCACCCTTTGATAACCTTAACTGACCCAAGTGTATTATAACCGGGTGGTGACCACTTGTCTAGTTCTACAAGGGACTAGAATGTGCTCTTGCGACCCAGACCCATAGGTAACGGATAGTACTGATCTATTCCTATTGGTAGACAAAAGCGGAGGCGAGTTTTGGGAGATTCTCGTGTGATGAGAGAAGTTGAATTAGTAATGGATAATCTTAATGAAAGATAATAACCGGTTGATGTGTGGGTATGCTATGTGTTTTCTTTACCTTATGTGTGTTTGTGCCTTTACACTCTTGCTTATACCTAGAATGTTAGCTAACGGTTTATATTGTCGTTGTAGATGTTCCGCAGGTTCAGGATGCTGCTGAGTGATCTGGATGGTGTGGTCAGCCGGGATTCCCGTACATTATAGGACGGGATTGGGTTTTGTTTTTCTTTTGTTGCTTCCCTTTTGTTTTGAACCCGGTTGTTGAGCTTTTGTGTTTTCTTTTGGTTTGACCCTTTGGTTTTATATTGAATTTTGTTTTCATTCGTCTGTGCCTTGTTGTAAGATCCGTTTCTTGTTGCTACTCTGAGGGTCGGGACCCATTGTGCGGTCCTAGCCCGTAGCACTTCAAGTTCCTAGAACTTGGGGTGTTACAATATGGTGTCAGAGCGAGGTTGGCAACAATGGCACTCGAAATCTTTTAAAGGTCGGATGGATAAATAAATAGATCCCGCAAGGGGTCTAACGATTTCAAAAGGGGTTTTTTGTTTTTAACCTTTCGGTTTGGGATAGATGTACGGGCGACCACCACTACCTCCGCGGATCTCAGAAGTGTAGTTCTTTTGTGTTGGCCTTTATGTGTGCTTTTTCTGGAGTTTTGCTTTAGCTGTAGCGTGACCTTATATCTATATATATAGTCTTATATATCTATCCTTATAGCAGATGGCACGTACTAGAGCTACATCTGCTATGGGGCGAGGAAGGGGTTGACCACCACTTCCACCTGCCGTCCGTGGACGAGGACGTGCAGGAAGACCTCCACTAGCTAGAGGTCAGGGCCAAGCCCCAGTTGCTGATCCGCCTATCGCTGAGGCATTTGTTGAACAGGTTGTCGAGAGCATTGTTCCTGAGGCTGGAAAAGGGACCGCTGCTAGGTCTGGAGCACAAAGAGCGCCATCAACAGAGCCCGCACGAGTGTCTATCGGAGCTTCTGCATTTTGCGACTATGTGCAGAGGGTTGAGGAGGCTATCAAGAGTGGAGGACCAGTACCAGTGCCGTCAGTTCCTGTGAGATCAGCTGAGGTTTCACAGAGAGTTACACAAGTTGTTGCCCCGCCTACTGGATTTGTTGAGGTTGTTAGAGCGCCGGGTGATGCAAAAGAGCCAAAGCCTGACAGTTGGTTGAAGGCTTTCGACCAGCTGAAGGTTCCCGTCTTCGTGGGAAGGACTGGCTTAGAGATGGAGTAGTGGCTAGGACAAGTGGATTCTACTGTGGAGGTTATCGGTTGCCTTGAGGGACGTTGAGTCAACATAGCACAAACATTTTTGATGAATCAGGCTCATTCTTGGTGGAGGACCGTTCGTAGCAAGGCCACCAGTTATGAGCAGATGAAGACAGTGATCAGGGATCACTATTGCCCTGCAACCATGAGGAGGGATCGTCTTCAGGATTTCGTTGAGGATGGATTCAAGGATTTGCCTATTGTTGAGATCATCCTCAAGTTTCAAGACGAGTTGGCGTTGCTAGGTCCGTCCGCACCACCAAAGGATCAGCATGTTTACCTTTTCTCTCGGAGGTTGAGAAAAATCGACACACTCTTATCTTACTAGTTTCCGTTGTAAGTCTTTGACGGACTATCAAGATAGAGCTTCTACCTAAGAGAGAGTCCGACCGGGTCAGAGTAGAGCTTCTAAGACAGGAGGTCCTGAGAAGAGACAAAAGACTGGATCCGCTAGTGCCGGAGTTGGAGCAGCTGGTTTTGGGCGTAGTCAGACGCCTGGACGTTCTAGTTTCCAGTAGAGTTTTGACAGAGGAAGGCAGTGTCATAAATATGGAGTAGCTGGACACATCCGAGTTGACTGTAAGAAGCCAGCAGTGAATTGCTTTTCTTGTGGCAAGCCCGGACACAGAGCTGCGTTTTGCCGTCAGGGCAAGGCGCTATCTCAGCGGGGTTCTTCACCTGCCAGTGTTGTTGGAGGAGGACATAGATCTTAGTACCAGCAGTAGCAACAAAGAGTTTCAGGTTCTACCGCTCCTTAGGGTTCCACTCCGGGACAGGGGAGAGGTAGAGGACGTGTTGGTGGATCTGCAGACACTAGAGATGCACCAACCGGAGTTTATGAGTTGAGGAGTGTTGTAGAGCCGACAGCGCCAGCAGCTACAGGTACAAATCACATTAATGATTTTCCTGTCAGAGTTCTTTTTGATACTGGTGCTACGCATTCTTTTATATCTGATGCATGTGTAGATAGATTGGCCTTAGTTACAGAGGATAGACCCTTCTTTATAGGATTACCCGATGGGGTAATATACGAGGTACGCGAGAGGTTCGCGATTGCCCTATTAGATTGGGAGGTCGCGAATTGCCAGCTAACTTCTTTGTCATGTACTTAGTACATGAAGAAGTTATTATGGGCATGGATTGGATGGATCGACATCGAGCAGTTCTGGACATCGGCAAGAGGACAATGACAATAACTACAGATGCAAGCCATGTTGAGATCTTCCGAGGATGGGATCTCGGGAAGACTAGTACAGTCATCAGTGTAGTACGAGCTGCAAGACTTATCAGTTAGGGATGCGAGGTTTTTTGGTGCTATGCCATGAAGGATAGTACTAGTCCAGCTTTGGAGGAGATTCTAGTAGCTTGCGAGTTTGCTGACGTCTTTGGAGAGCCATCAAGTTTACTTCCACAAAGGAGTATAGATTTTGGCATTGATCTCGAGCCCGGTACGAGACCGATCTCTAAGGCTCTTTACCGCATGGCGCCTATCGAGATGCTTGAGTTGAAGAAGCAGCTTGAGGAGTTAGTAGAGAAGGGCTTCATCCGCCCTAGTGTATCTCCTTAGGGTGCACCAGTTCTCTTCATCAGGAAGAAGGATGGGTCAATGAGGTTGTGTATTTACTACCGAGATCTGAACAAGGTGACGATTAAAAACAAGTACCCATTGCCCCGTATCGATGATCTTTTCGATCAGCTGCATGGAGCTTCAGTGTTTTCAAGGATTGATATGAGATTTGGATATCACCAGCTGAGGGTGAAAGAGCAGGACGTAGCCAAGATGGCATTTCTGACCAGATATGGACACTACGAGTTCATAGTGATGCCATTTGGGTTCACGAATGCGCCCGCAGTCTTCATAGAGTTGATGAACAGCATCTTCATCGACTTTCTAGACTAGTTTGTGATTGTCTTCATCGACGACATTCTGGTTTACTCTCACAGTAGAGAAGAGCATGTTGGACACTTGAGGATCATTCTTTAGGTCTTACAGAATACAGAGCTCTATGCTAAGCTCTCTAAGTGCGAGTTTTGGATGTCCGAGGTAGCATTCCTTGGTCACATAGTTTCAACTGAAGGGATCAAGGTAGATCCGGCCAAGATTGAGTCAATATCTTCTTGGCCGCCACCTAAGAACGTTAAGGAGGTTCGCAGCTTCTTAGGATTGGCAGGCTACTACAGGCGTTTTGTTGAGGGCTTTTTAGTTATCGCCCGACCGCTCACTTCCTTGCTGCAGAAGTCTACCAGGTTCGTATGGTCCGAGTCCTGCATGCGAAGCTTCGAGAAGCTGAAGAAGAGGATGACCTCTGCTCCTATCTTAACCTAACCAGAGGGTATTGAGGATTTTGTGGTTTACAGCGACGCATCCAAGATGGGCTAGGGATGTGTTTTGATAGAGAGGGGAAAGGTGATCGCTTATGCGTCTCGACAGTTGAAGACGTACGAGGAGAATTACCCTACCCACGATCTTGAGTTAGCTACTGTTGTTCATGCTTTGAAGATTTGGAGACACTATCTGTACGGAGCCACGTGTTAGATTTTCACAAACCATAAGAGCCTGAAGTACATATTCACTCTTGAATAACCGCTAACGCAGATGGTTAGAGTTGATCAAGGACTTTGATCTTGAGATCTTATACCACCCGGAAAAGGCTAATGTGGTAGCAGATGCTCTTAGTAGGAAGACTTCCCGGGAGATGGCGATCGCTAGGCTGACAGCTCAGCCACAATTACAGCGAGATTTGGCATGGCTAGAGATGGATATCTACTTCCCAGATTCCGACAGCCAGTTGTCCACCTTAAAGATAGTACCTGATATGTTGGCCGAAATCCGACAGAAGCTAGAGAGTTACCCAGCTTTGACACAGATCTGAGACCGGATGTCTCGAGGAGAGGCACCACATTTTACAGTTGGTGTTGACGGAGTTTTGAGACGCCAGAAGCGTGTTTGTGTGCCGTCAAATCGAGAGTTGAGACAGAGGATCCTTCAGGAGGCTCACTCTTCACCTTACTCAGTACACCCTGGTGCGAGTAAGATGTATCAGGATGTCAGACGCTCTTTCTGGTGGGGAGGTTTGAAGCCAGATGTAACAAGATACGTAGCTCAGTGTGCGACCTGTCAGTAGGTCAAGATCGAACATCATAGACCAGGAGGCGAGCTACACCCACTTCCCGTTTCTCAGTGGAAGTGGAAAGACATCTCTATGGATTTTGTGACCGGTTTGAGACCTAGTCGTGGTTTTGATGCTATCTGGGTCATAGTAGATCGACTAACGAAGACCGCACGTTTTATTCCGATCAAAGAAACGTGGCCGGTGATTCGATTAGCAAAGGATTTCACGAGATAGATAGTGAGACTGCATGGAGTACCTAGGACTATAGTAGTATTTGACAGAGACGGACGGTTCACTTTGAGGTTCTGGCAGCAAGTTCATGCCGCCCTAGGTACGAGTCTACAGTTCACGACAACTTATCATCCTCAAACCGATGGTCAGTCTGAGCGGACCATCCAGACTTTGGAGGACATGTTACAAGTCTGTGTGTTAGACTATGGACAGGTGTGGCCAGATCACCTTCCCTTAGTGGAGTTTTCGTACAATAACAATTGGCACGCATCGATCAGGATGGCTCCTTATGAGGCTTTATATGGACAAAGATGCCGTACACCGTTGTGTTGGGACGAGCCTAGTAGTGCTAGCGGAGTAGCACCCGAGCAGATTCAGGATGACATGGCTCGAGTAGTAGTGATCCGAGAGCGGATGTTAGAAGCACAAAGCCGATAGAAGTCTTATGCAGATAAGAGGCGCAAACCTCTGGAGTTCAGAATTGGAGATCAGGTTTGGTTGAGAGTATCCTTGACACGAGGCGTCAGACGTTCGGTGTCAAAGGGAAGCTGGGTCCTAGATATGTTGGACCGTTTGAGATTCTTGAGCGAGTTGGAGAGGCAGCTTATAAACTTGCGTTGCCACCGAGACTCGAGGGTGTTCATCCAGTTTTCCATGTGTCTCAGCTACAAGAGTACATACCTGACCCGAGACAAATCGTCAGTCATGACGATCTAGTGATCGAGCCAGACCACACGTTCGTAGAGCACCCGGTGGTTGTCTTAGAGCATTGTACGAGACGCTTGCATTTGAAGGACATACCGATGATGAAGATACAGTGGTCTAGGAGAGGATCCGATGAGGCGACTTGGGAGACAGAGGATAGTATCCAGAGGAACTATCCGGAGTTTTATGCGGAGCTTGTTGCACCTTTAGCTTAGTCTATTGTTTGGTTTTTCTTTTGTTGCGTTGTGAACGCTTTTGTGTGACGTTTTGTGTTACGTGCTCCGAGTGGGAATATATGAGCTCAGTTATTTTTTGTGTGTTGTTGTGATCGTTGGGCTTTTGCAAGTTTCGGGGCGAAACTTCTTTTTAGGGGGATCTGATGTAAGATCCTAGGTTTTGCCTTCACCGCCCCTGCGGTGAAGAGGGCCGCCCCCGTGGCCAGCAACCCCTACGGCTGTGAGATCCGCCCCTGCAGATTTTGCGATAGATCGCGCCGATCTGTTTTCGTTCGTTTTATCTTTTTTCCATAGATAGAATATCCGATATTCTATCTTATGGGCCAGTTTCCTTATTTTCTTTCTAACCCTAGACGCCCTTTCCGTCTAGCGTTCCAGTCCTCCCTATATATTCTCTTCCTTCTCTCCTTTTTCCCGTTCCTTGCTATCGTCTTCAAACCCTAGAGAGCTGCAGCCGTCCCTTGTTTCCTGCAACTTCTCTGAACGTGTAAGTTCATTTCTTCCTGGTTCTTCCTCACCTTCTTACCGTGCTGCATGTCTTCTCTTTCTAATTTAGTTTCTCCCTTGCGTTCCTTAACTAGCCTAAGTCTATTATAATCGGGCGGTGACCACTTGTCTAGTTCTACAGGGGACTAGAATGTGCTCTTGCGACCCAAACCCGTAGGTAACGGATAGTACTGATTTATTCCTATTGGTAGACGGAAGAGGAGGCGAGTTTCGGGAGATTCTCGTGTGACAAAAGAAGTTGAATTAGTAATGTATAACCTTAATGAAAGATAATAACCGGTTGATGTATGAGCATGCTATCTGTTTTCTTTACCTTATGTGTGTTTGTGCCTTTACACTCTTGCTTATACCTAGAATGTTAGCTAACGGTTTATACCATCGTTGTAGATATTCTGTTGGTTCAGGATGGTGCTGAGTGAGCCGGATGGTGTGGTCACCCGGGGTTCCCGTACATTATAGGACGGGATTGGGTTATGTTTTTCTTTTGTTGCTTCCCTTTTGTTTTTAACCCGGCTGTGGAGCTTTTGTGTTTATTTTTGGTTTGACCCTTTGGTTTTATATTCAGTTTTGTTTTCATTCGTTTGTGCCTTGTTGTAAGATCCGTTTGCTGTTTCTACTCTGAGGGTCGGGACTCATTGTGCTGTCCTAACCCGTAGCGCTTCAAGTTCCTAGAACTTGGGGTGTTACAGATGCCAACCGGGATATATTCTATCAAATAACCTGACAAACTTATAACCGGGGTATTTCAGAATGTCACATATCCGGGTTATTTTACCCACTAATACCATGGTGCATGCGGGTCGGGCCAAGCAGGGTTAGGATCCGGGTTATTCAACTATGTGACCACCAAATAATTCTAACAATGAAGATCCGTGTTATTTGTTATCAAATTTATTATGAGACCATTGTACAGAATTTAACCCGGATTTATTGTCCGGATTCTATACTTATTTCATGGCTTCCTCTACAACACATTCTTTCACAAATTGTACCTGTCCCAAATGCAAAAAAAAAAACGGAAGCAACCAATTCCATTCACAAACATAATTCAAAGTCATGTACTTAACTTAAAACATCAATGTTTTGTGATCACCAATATCACATCCTAAGGCTACAAGGTTTGCCACTACTTTTACACCATGAATAAACATAAACATGAATAATGTCACCTCAATAGTACCTGAATCGGATTACTTCTAAAAAAACTGAAATATGATTTGCATCAAGGTCAAATTGTAAAAGGTGCATGTAGTCATGAACCTTCAAATCTCAATGATATGCGCCTTTATTGTGACAGTGTGAGACAACTTCAATGAGTTGCTGAAAGTATCTTCAAGATTCCGTTTCTGAAAGTCTGCCTTGATGAACTTGTTCATCACTGCCAATGTGACAAATAAAAGATTAAAGCACACAAACACAATGGTAGATGGTAAGATCATATTTTCACCTTGTATCAGCACAAGACATCTCTAAGCTGAACCTCAATTACACCAAATGACCAAAAAATCACCTTAAGTTAAAGTCAAGGCAAATATCATAAGCAAATCAAAACCAAATGAACTAATCAAAACCAAAAAATCTAGATTCAATTTTACATTCTTATAAATACTATTTCAGATTCTATATCATACCCATTAGATGCACACTAATAATTATTTTACAATAATGCAAGAAGAATTATTTATAGAGCTTAGTGGAAGAAGAAAAAAGAAAGTAGAATATGTTGGAAGTAGCAAAGTTACGAATAAAATAGGCAGAAAGTTGGAAGTAAAGTAGAATCAAAAGAACAGTAGCTAAAGGGCTTTTCACATATGCATGTTCTCAAAAAATCTAGCATACACATGGCAATGTACAAGGGTTACTGAATAAAAATGATGTATTAGATTATTGAATAGCACCTGACGACAAGGACGTATGACAAGAACATGTCTTCCTAGCTTGTCAACAACATTTGAGTTGTATATTTTCCCTCTCTCAGCTTCAACAGCAACATCCTCCTAAACAAAGAAATGTGAGCACATTAAATATCAAAATGCAGAGAAATGTCCACAATAACAATGATAAAGAAGTCTCACCAACCCCAACAGAATGTATTTTCAATTCATCAACAATAGTTTTGCAAGAGTACAACATTAACAACATCAGTCATCAATTATCATGCAGGGCATGCTAATTGTCTACTATAAACATGATTAGAGCATATCCCTTTGAAATCGATTTGGACATGCATGAATTTACTGAAGAAGTATACCCAGTGAATCTCCACAGGCTTGTACTTCAATCTCCAATTGAGTGTTTATTTCAACATTTTAACAATCTTCTTAACATTCTAATTGCGTGCTCACAAGTATCTTAAAATTGCAGCATCTGAGAAATAAATAGACAGTGTTTCCGGTAGTGGACCTAGTAGTTGTCTCACCTCACTTATCTGCTAGAGATAATAAATGCTCAAATGATACTAAACATTGAAAATCTGTTGTTAAAAGAAGAAGAGACTACTTCTTTGGAAAATATGAAACCTTTATGCTCTGATCTTGAGGTGAGATGCATTTCTCCTTGCAGTTACTAGCAGGCTCCTTGACAACTGTACTCGTTGAGTTAGCAGAGAAGAACAAGCCTGTAAAGAAGTCACTGATATATGGTAAGCTGATTGTTTACTTTCACAACCAAATTTAAAAGCTGAAATATAACCGACGCGGCCAAGAAAGGGAAAATGGTTTCGCAATATAGCAATTTTGAAAGATTCCAAGTTGTAAGGACAAAAAGAAAACCTAAATTAAGCGGCCCTCTAATCCTATAGGAAAAAGAATAATCAAGAATTGGGTCTCCCCAAATGGTAAAGAGGACAAGAAAAATGGGTAAAAAGCAGAACTAGAATCTAAAATGACCAACTCATTCTGTAAGTGAAAATTATATTAGAGGATATGTGTTTAGATGATTACCTCCATCACACCAATATGAACAGATATACCATCATAGGCTGGAAAGGTAGACAGAGAGCAGATGCTGCCAATAACATTTTCGGGTTCAGGTTCCTAAGTTCTCTTGAAAGGCACTGCAATTTACATGTGTGTTTATAGGGTCAGAGTATAGGACCACTTCTTTGATGGCCAAAGTTTATAACTTATAAACTAAATACTAGTCAAGATAAGATGAACTTAAGTGTGAAACGTTGTTAAGAAACTATTTATCAAAAGTTCTATGTACATGCTCAACAACTTTGATATGAGGTTAAGTTATATTTAACTTAATCTACAACTGTTGATGTTGCTATCATGGTATAATCAAGCCATCTCAGGTACTTCCTTAATCTCCCTCTATAAGAATGATACAAACTAGACGCAACACCAACTTTAATTAAGGAATTAGCATACAGCTTGCAGTTCAATTTTTTTCTGCACCGTTATTACATTTAGACGGTAAGAAGAGTTAACAAAATATGTTTTGTGCTTCAGTTTAAACAGTATCTGGGAATAAGGGTTCTTGTCTTGGTGCTTGGAATCCAAGCACAATAAAAGGAATCAATGTCATGACATTAACAAATGTTTCAGCAGCATTTCGGTCTCCTACCAATTAAAGACGACGATTTAGAATATTGGCACGTGAAATGAAAAAATGCGGTTAAAAACTATCACTACAACATAACTAAATTGATAACTGTTGTGATTATGAAAGAGAGTTGCTTAATTGGTAATTGTTCTAAATTAGGCGCTTTTAGCAAGTGCTTTTGCAGAGAAGAATCATAACAAGGCAGATGTTGCTGCTTGTAGAGTATTACAGGTCTTGCATTTTTAACTAAAATATTAAATAGACCCTTAGGAATGATAAACAATCATTCTCAATACACAGATTCAAGACCTCACCATAACTGAATTTTGTACTTTGCTTGTTGAATGTTGCAGTTATTAGTCTCTTTTAGCTTCTGGGTTTGAGTTTTCAAACGCAATAAATCAAGGGTTGATGCTAAAATCTTGAATTTCAGTCATCTTCAATGGTGGGTACTTTTCAGTTTTGATCACAGTGGTGAGTTTTTGTTTCAGTTTTAACTTTTGTTGTATTTGTTTGCCATTTACTGATCAAATTACACTATTACTAAATCAGAGGAAATAAACTGTTTTTGTTTCAATTTTAACTTCTACACATGTTGAATCCTTCTCAATACAACGATTCAAGACCTCACTGTGATAGTTTTCTTCAGTTTTTTTCGCTTGAATAAGAGGAAATAAACTGTTTTTCCTTCGAAAAGGGAAATAACCACAAATCACATGTAGTAAATGAAGGTAACACACAAGAATATACTTCTTTTCTATGAAAATTGTGACTTTTTACAAAAAAAATTTCTAGTTTTCTGTGTTGGTTAGTAGGATTAAGGAAGATTATTTCCTATCATTAGTTTTGCAAACAATATGCTTGAAATTTGCATATTTGACCTATGAGAATTAGAATGCAATCAAGAAACAAAAGAACACGAAAACTGGCTACCCAGATTGCCATGAATCTATGACTACGTCTATCATTATACAAATCACAAAGTTCGAAAAAACTGAAACCAAAGCTCATAAAACTGAAAGCAAAACTAATAAAAACTAAATAATGAATACAATTTCAGGAAAATCACATAGTTTATAAAAATTACAAAGTTTAGAAAGTTAAGAAAAAGCTAATACCAAAGCCTAGAAAAACTGAAACCAAATCTCAGAAAATTTGATCAGAAAAATCACATAGTTTATAAAAATCACAAAGTTCAGAAAAACTAAAACCAAAGCTCCTGTAGGAAAATTCACCTTCTAAATTAGGTGAGTTAGGTAAGTACTTATTTAAGCTAACAAAGCTTTTTATCTAGCCCAAATATCTACCAAGGTATCACGAGTTGATTGTTGAACTAGTTACAATGTGACAGCAAAAGCCCAATGATGACAATATAAACACTAATAAATCTGAATTTAACTATTGCATCTTTTGAAAGCCACTTTTGCATCTTTTTCCATGTGTATTTTTCATAAATTTATTCTTCCAATTGGCATATAATGATTTATGCTCACACACTCAGCTCTGGATAGATCCTATAGAGGAATTAGTGTAGTATAAGCATTTTGGAGACCTAGTTTGTTTGAGGTCAAATTTCATGAATTTTCATAATTCAATATTTTATATCAATTTCTAGAAATTTAATTACATTTTATACATGTGATTAATTTCTTCAAGATTATCATGTTTTTTAACATGATTTTTAATTTAGGTCCAAGTCTAATAAATATTAGACAAATTTAAAGTTAATTGGGCTTAATTTTTCAATCCAAATACTAATTAATTACATAATTAGTGGAAAACTAAATTTAAATAAAAGAAAAGAAAAATGATAAAGGAAGGTAGTTGAATACCGTTCACTCCTCCTGTAAAATGAGAAATAATAAATTTCTCAATAAATGATAAATATTAAACGTGGTTTCATGGAAAGTTAAATCTAACTTTTGTACCTCCTATAAACCTCTCTTTTTGATAACCTCTTTTCTTAGTGATATATAAACAACAAGCAAAGAAAAGGAGGAAAGAAAAGAATGGGTAGAGGTTGTCTTCCTCACAAAAAACCAACATATGTCTATTCAAATAAAACACAATTATGGGGTTCTTCATCTTCTAGGTACCCCTTACAAAATTTACGAGACAATAGAAGTGAGTAGAAAATGCAAAGAGAAACTCAGTATTGGCACTAAAAAGACTTCATCAAAGCAAAAGCACTCCTCCTCGATCGATTCGAGAACAAAAGTTAGCAGGTTCGAAAGCACATGCTTTCACCGCTGCATACAAACCTAGTAGTTGATCAAAGTAATTACTTCTGTTTACTACACTAGTCGTGGTCGATCACAAAAAATGGCGATTGTTGTCTTCGCATTCACAGTGAGGGAGATAACGCGAATCTGCAAACAAAAGAAATACAAAAGAAAAGAGATTTGAGT
Source organism: Fagopyrum esculentum (assembly GCA_033239045.1). Classification (NCBI taxonomy): domain Eukaryota; kingdom Viridiplantae; phylum Streptophyta; class Magnoliopsida; order Caryophyllales; family Polygonaceae; genus Fagopyrum; species Fagopyrum esculentum. The sequence goes on from BSUD01000005.1 coordinate 101,026,888, forward strand.
TAGTTGTTTCAAAAGTTAAATACTTTTGTCGGCGCTACATTCAATCTCAAGTTGACCACATCATGGAGACAAAGTGATACTCAAATTCACACTCAAACTACAAGGCTATTATGAAATAGTTTGGTTGCTGAACCACAACTCGTAACTCAACAGTTCAGAAATCAACAAATATGAAGCATTTGAAATTTGGTTTGTTTCACCCAAAGAAAGAAGCATCAAACTCATCAGTTCAGAAATCAACAAGCTGTTACTTAAACTACTATCCATAAACACAACCCAAACTCGTAGTTGATTGAAAGTACTTACTTTCGATCGCTGCACTTGGTTGGATTCAATTGTTTCCAACACTACAATCAAACCATGTTCGCTCCAAATGTAGTGTGCAAGCTTTAAATTTATATCCCAAAAAATATGCTTAAAACAAGGATACGAACCCGCAGTGTACGGATCAATTATAGTAAAAAGCAAGAATTCCGGGGTGTCGATCTCAGGGACTTAGGTGAAACCTAAGCAAGTATAGGTTGTCAATGCAACTAATAACCACAAAAGCGATTAAAGCAATCAAAGATGATAATAAGGTCAAATAAGAGAAATATGCAAATTCTAGGGATTAAAGCATCTAGTTGTGGTTCCGACTCAAGATCTCAAGATAAAGCGGACAAAGTTGAGATTTTGCAAAGGGAATGTGTTTCTAAAGTGGGAATAGATTACCGGGTAAGTCTCACTACTCACAATCCCAAACCAAAGTTCCTATCACCGGGTAAGTCTCAAGGTACTAAGGAAAGGAACTATGATCTCAAACCAACACACCAACTAAGGGAATAGAATCAACCTTTACCGTGTAAGTCTCAGGCTAACTCACAAAGATGGGATGAAGGCACACTCAAACCCCAATAAAGGATAAACCTTTATTACCTACACATATGATCTTGGGTATACAAACTAAGGAATCACCGGGTAAGTCTCATCCGAAACTTGCATTGAACCAGGAAAGGTGTAATAAGAATCGGTTTTGGCAAACTAAAACACTTAACTCTCAGTTTCGGATAAGAAAAAGGTCACCTCGTTCAGTCAAGTTCCACCCTGGCCGAGATGTTCATCGACTGAGCGAGATGTTCTAGGGTTAAGGTTAAAGACTCGAGCTTTCAGGGTCCTACTGGGATTAAAATTATTCTATCATTGTCTTTCCCACAACTTTCGGCCGATCACCCTAGAATCGCACAAAGAAATTAGCCACTCATCATCATGATAATAATAATCAAAAATACGAGAAGGTAATGGATATTTGAACACAAAAATCTTAAGAACAAGGCTTCAATAACTGAATCAAATATCAAACAAATCAGCGTTCCTTGGATCACAAATTCAACAAGACAATAAAACCAAAGGGAATCTAAGAAAATCTTACAAACTCCCTCAAAAGCTATCACAAAGCTATGAAACTTCATTCCTTCAATCTTCAAACTTCCAAAAATCTTTCCTAACTGCTGTGTATTCTCGGCTTCCAACCTGCAGTCGTGATGAATTATGGAAAATTCAGCCCTTTTTACAGGAGAATTATCTTCCAAAGATAATAATATCTGAAAAAGATAATTTCCTATAAAATATATCCATATCTCTAAAATAGATCTCCTAAATATATGATATTCCTTCCAAAAATCCAGCCCAAAAATATAAGATATCTTCTTTCCAAAAATAAAAGATCTCAGCCAAAAGATATAATCTCGCCGCGTCAAGGTGTTCGCCTCGGTCGGGATGCTCCTCAAGATCACCTCGGTCGAGGTGACACTGTAGCTGACCGAGGTCAATCTCAGCTGAATGTGAAATCTCTCAAATTCTGGTCCAAAGTAAATTTTCTTTATTAATTACATGCTTCCTGAGTTCTCTTTTAAGCTCCAAAATGTAGCTCATATGACTCCTTTGCTCCTTAGCTCCATTTCGATCCAAAATGTGCCATTTTACCTACGATTACAATGAAACTTGGTGTAGACCTCGATTCCCGTAAAGGTAGATGAAACGACAATATAATCACATAATATACATCCAAACATGCAGATTATTGAAGATAAAACGTCTAAACAAGTCTCAAAATATAGACTATAATACATGCTATCAAATCACTTGATTCTTATACAATGCCAATGGATAGAGATCAAGAAGAAGAAAATATATTCACTTTATGCAAATATTGATTGAGATTGAACCATTCAAAACTACACAAGTAGAAAAATGAAATGTACTTCTTTCAGTAAAATACAAGTCAACAATATTAAGGCTCTATATAGAAAGTGTTCCCAGATAAAATAAGTCTCAAACACACCCGGCAAAGCCTTGATTGAGATTACACTCTACAAATACAGATGGTTTATTTCAATGGCAAATGTGATGTTCCTGTTTCAATTTAAGATGAATCATAAACAAAGATTTTTCATGTATTACTCATACCACAAATTGGATCGATTTCACCACACAATTGGATCGATTTCAAAGTTAAGTCTGAGCCTCTAATCGGTTTAACGCAAAGAAACACAAACAATGACAAAAAATTAGGGTTTGCGAGTAAGATTTGTGAAAGACGAAAATCAAAACAAAATTGAAAGTCGGACTTACCGGGGAAGGTTTGTAGCTTCTCCGCGTCGTTTGATTCTTGTCTCCGGCCCCTTAATCGAGCTATAATTGAAGATTCGAGCTCCTAGCCCCTCTTGATGTCCATACCTCAAAAGACTTTGTTTTTCCCGTTTACCTCACACCTGACCTCGTCCGATTTCTTTGAACTCAAACTTCTCCTACACTTTATTCGATTGTATCGGTGCCCAAAGTGAGTCTTCATGGCCACCAATCCACCATGGCTGAAGTTTCGTGTTATCACTTGCAGAGAATAATAAAGAAAGAAGAATGGAAGGGGAATGAAAGAGAGAGAAGAAATAAAAGAAATTATAAAATAGAAGAAATACAAAGTCTTTGCCGGAGATGACAAATCAAACAAAAAAATAATATAAACAAAATATACAAGCAAATGTCAAAGATTCACAATAATCACGTGATGTTCACTTTTTATCAAATTAAAATTTGGGTTTATTTTAAAAGTAAACCCATAAAATTAGAGTTTTACAAAAGTGACCATATTAATTAAGACATAGTCTTAATAAATAGGATCATAAATTTACGATTATGTATTGTAATTAAATATTTATATGTAAAACTATACAAAATCAAAATATAAATTTTGTTTATGTAGAACTACGTTATGACTTGATGCTCTTTCCGAGCTACGTAAGAAATCCGATATTAAATTAAATTGGATTCAGTCGATCCGTCCAGGTAAAATAATTTTTGAATTGAATCTTGGAAGTAAAATCAAAAGACACCAAATTTTCTAAACTCGATATAAAGCATCCGCTCATCGAGTTTAACCACAAAACAAAAACTCAAATTATATATCTTTTATATAGAACTACGTTATGACTTGATACTCGTTCTAAGTTACGTTAGAAATCCGATCTCAAATTAAATTAGATTCAGTCGACCCATTCAAGTAAAGTATAATTAAATTCAAACCTTGGACTTAAAAAAATCAAAATTTTCTCAAACGAACTACGGGTGGTTTGATCTCTTTTATAAGAGTACGTAGGAAACTCAACTAATTAATTGTCGAGTTCAACCGCACAAATTAAATTGATTTTTAAAATATAAAGTCAAGCACGGCTTGAAGAACTACGTACGACTTGATTCCTATTAAAAGGATACGTAGGAAATTTGGTAAATTAAAAACCGAATTCAGTCACAAATTTTTAAATATAATAAAATAAATAACCTATCACTTTTTCTTGATCATGTGTGTGATAGCGGGATAAATTAAGCAACCCTTCCTAGAAGGTGGGTTTAATTTAATCGTTTGATGCATGCTCGATATATAAATGTCATGCAAATGATAGTTGGATCATCGTCTAGGCAACCCTTCCTAGAAGGTGGGTCGGAACTTTGATTATCTGATGCATGAAAACACCGCACGGAACTACATGAGACTTGATCCTCTTTAACGAGGTACGTAGGCAACCCGTCTAAAAACGGGTGCAGCCCAAATCACCAAAACAAACCAAATATCGGTATTTATATAACTTAGAATCAAAAGATCAAAAAGAGAGGGTCGAACTCAAACAAAATAATAAATAAAATGTGTTTTTGTAAATTTGTATTCGAATAAAACATAAAAAGGCGTTTTGTAAATTTGTGTACATTTTTACTCAACATATTTTTGGCACGCCTAGTGGGACCTTATCTTTCTTTTCATCTCTAAGTTATACATTTACTAATGTTTGATCTTATTTGATTGCAAGGAAATAGCGTCAAGGGCAATTGTGAACTTCAATGAACTCCCGGATACTTTTATCATTCAAGGAGGACGATGGCTCCGCCGCAAGTCATTTGAAGTTGTCTTTGACATTGCTCCTAATGCGATCTATGCTGAAATTCCTTTGAAGAACTCTTTCACGAGTCTTTAAGGTTTGGAGGAATATGCAACTCCGAAGTCGTCCATGACTCTTTCGGGACATGGGGGCATGAAGCCCAACAACAAGTTCACCAACAAGAAACCTGCTTATGTCAAAGTTGGAAATGACAATTCTTCTAGTTTTAATGGCACAAAGCCTTACGCTAGGGTTGTACCAAGGCCAATCATTCGTATTATCAAGAAGAATGGTGCGTCTGTTGGTATTCCTGCTGAAAACACTCTTAAGAAGGTGTAAAGTCTCGGAAAAGGAGGGGATGCAAGAATGGTTCCCGTCGTAACACTGGACCGCTTCGTAAACTAGCTTCCTCACCGGCTTTAAAGCAAGCCAATGCAATCCTTTGTGAAGTTGCACAAGAGCTTTTAAACTCAAAGCACGCAATGGATAATCCTCCAATGACTACCCCAAGGCAAATTCTTGTTGGGTCAATTCCTATCACCTTGGACAAATTTGAGCAAGTCTATATGATTTCTTATTTTGTGGAGGGTACTTGATGTGATCCCCACCGGGGAAGAAATCATCGTCATCAAGCCGGAACCAATCGTTTTGCCACCAACCGTCCAAGTCAAAAGTCAGCCGGAACCTATCAAAATCAATAGTTATGTGTTGGAGGTCATTCCTAAAACTGAACCAAAAGCTATTGAAATGAAACCAAAAATGCTTGCACTGAGCATGCCAAATGGAAGCCAATTTTCACTCTCTCCGGCTAAGCTGTCAGGTTTGCACACTCTCAGTAAATCGCCTATAACTGAGGCAATACTTGGAATTAAAATATTCATGAGTACTACTTTGAAAGTTATTTTCAATATCTACAACTTTCTAGTTTACTCAAAGTCGAGATTCCAAGAGGAAGAGGGTGAAAATGACCCTACATTCCAGCAAGTACGGTACTTGTATGGATTGTTGCACAAGATCATGCATGGAGGCATGAAAGATGGTTATACAAAACATATGCACGTCTCACCCATACATATTTCATGCAGCATACCATGCTCATATTATTCATATATTATGCATGAATTTATGTATTAATCATGTGAAGGTCAACATGTCAACATTCAATCAAACATTGAAGGCATCTTCACACACATACATTGAATGGAGGCCAAGTTAGTTCAATGGTCTTCTTCTCCTTCAATATGGACGTCCAAGACTTGATTAGACCATCCTTGATGTGTTGTCCAAGTGAAGAGAATATGATCCAAGAGTCATCTTTGAATAAAGGCCAAATGTGGTCATTTATGTGTTTGAATTTCCTAGAAAAACTCTTGAATTTCTTGCATTTCCTTTTGATAAATCTTTGATATTTCTATCACTTAATTAGGGAGTTTTTAGGTTGAGTTTTGTGGCTATATAAAGCCTTGTATCCTCCCATTGTAAAAAAGGTCAAGTTAAATGAAGTAAGTTAGCCTTTGTGCTTTCAAAGTTGTTGTTTGCTTTAAAACAAAACCCGAATTCTGGGTGAGATGCTTAGTTTTCAAACATCTAGGTGAGATGCTTAGATGGTTCTAAGGTGAGAGGCCGAGGAACGAAGTTTCAAACCCCAAAGTGAGATTCCGAGGGTACTTCGTTCGAGTTGAGGGATTCCCAAAGTGAGAGGCCGAGGGAATTTGATCTTCATATCCAAAAACACAAAATCCAAAAAGAAAGGAGTTCCATTTCACCGATTCCAATCCGAGTGTGAACTTGTGCCGGTGGATCCTCGTGTTTGAATCGATTTCGATCACATCAATACTCAACCAAAAGCTCCAAAGCTTAAAATCACCAAACCCTCACAGGCCAAGAAAAATCCAAATGAGAATGAAGTGATTGAAGAAACTTCTAAAACTCAAAAGAAAGAAAGAAATCTTCGTATTTCTAAAAGCTCAGTCTCCCAAGAGGCTCAAGTTGTGTCTTGTGATGGTCCATTTACAAGATCAAAATCTAAGTCAATACCTTATGCTCAAGTAACTTCACAACTACCAAGTCTACAACGAGAATTGGAGGAAAACTTAAGTTCTCCTTTGTATGGAGATTTATCTTCTCTATTCCAAGAGGAGGAATTTCTACATGTTATTATGTTCGCTCCAAACGGTGTGTTCAAGCTTTAAATTTATATCCCAAGAAATATGCTTATACAAGGATGCGAACCCGCAGTTTACGGATCAATTATAGTAAAAGCAAGAATTCCGGGGTGTCGATCTCAGGAACTTAGGTGAAACAAAGAAAGTATAGATTGTCAATGTAACTATTAACCACAAAAGCGATTAAAGCAATCAAAGAGATGATAATAAGGTCAATTAAGGGAAATATGCAAATTTTTGGGATTAAAGCATCTAGTTGTGGTTCCAACTCAAGATCTCAAGATAAGTGGACAAAGCTGAGATTTTGCAAAGGGAAGGTGTTTCTAAGGTGTGAATAGATCACCGGGTAAGTCTCACTATTCCCTAATCTCAAACCAAAAGCTCCTATTACCGGGTAAGTCTCAAGGTACTAAGGAAAAAAATGATAATCTCAAACCAACACATCAACTAAGGGAATAGAATCAACCTTTACCGGGTAAGTCTCAAGCTAACTCACAAAGATGGAATGAAGGCACACTCAAACACCAATAAAGGATAAGCCTTTATTACCTACACTTATGATCATGGGTAAACAAACTAAGGAATCACCGAGTAAATCTCATCCTAGGCTTGCATTGAACCAGGAAAGGTGTAATAAGAATAGGATTTGGCAAACTCTAACACTTAACTCTCAATTACGGATTAGAAAAGGTCACCTCGTTCAGTCAAATTCCACCCCGGCCGAGATGTTCATCGACTGAACGAGATGTTCTAGGGTTAAGGTTAAAGACTCGAACTTTCAGGGTCCTACTGGAATTAAGATTATTCTATCATTGTTTTTCCCACAACTTTCAGCCAATCACCCTAGAATTGCACAAGGAAATTAGTCATTCATCATCATGAAAGCAATAATCAAATATATGAGAAGAGAATAAATATTTGAACACAAAAACCTTAAGAACAAGGCTTCAATAATTGAATCAAATATCAAACAAATCAGCATTCCTTGGATCACGAATCCAACAAGACAATCAAACAAAAGGGAATCTAAGAAAGTCTTACAAATCCCCTTAAAAAGATATCACAAAGCTTATTAACTTCCTTCAATCTTCAAACTTCCTTCAAAGCTTTCCAGAAAATCCTCTATTTGCTGATTATTTTCAGCCTCCAAGCATGGTTGAACTGTGGAAAATTCAACCCTTTATATAGGAGAATTATCTTTCAAAGATAATAATATCTTAAAAATATAATATCATAAGAAAGTGTATCTTATCTCCAAAATAGATCTCCCAAATATATGATCTTCCTTCCAGAAATCAAGCCAAAATATATAAGATCTCTCCATCCAAAAATAAAAGATCTCAGCCAAATAAAATATATCTCGCCGCATCAGGGTATTTGCCTCGGTCGGGGCGCTCCTCTAGATTACCTCGGTCGAGGTGACACTGTAGTTGACCGAGGTGAATCTTAGCTGAATGTGAAATCTCTTAAATCTGGTCCAAAGTAAATCTTCTTCATTAATTCCTTGCTCTCTGAGTTCTCTTTTAAGCTCCTGAATGTAGCTCCAATGACTCCTTTGCTCCTTAGCTCCATTTCGATCCAAAATGTGCCATTTTACCTATGATTACAACGAAACTTGGTGTAGACCTCGATTCCCGTAAAGGTAGATGAAACGACAATATAATCACATAATATACATTCAAACATGTAGATTATTGAAGATTAAACGTCTAAACAAGTCCCAAAATATAGGTTATAATTCATGCTATCATATTACAAAGGAAGGAGCAACAAAAGTTGTAACCCAAGATGAATCTGAGAACATGCAAGTGTTTATGACCGGAACAACAAGTGTTGAGGAACAACTTCAAGACTTGCAAAGGTCATTAGCCGCAAGGGAAGCTCAAATAGCTACACTTATTGCTCAAATTGAGAACCAAGCTAGTGCTAGTCAATTTGAGCAAGTAAGGACGAATGATGAAAGTCCTGATGGTAGCTCATCCGTTTCCCCACAAGAGATTAGGGAGATGATTGCTCAAGGAATCTGAGAATTCAAAGTGTCACAAAACCCTCCAGTACTTGGGTATATAAAGCCATATCCGATCCAATATGATTCAGTACCATTCCCTCCCGGTTATCACATACCAACTTTTGATAAGTTTGATGGAATGCACGGATCACCACACGAGCATTTGGCTCATTTCTATTCAACATGTGGTGAAACCGCATTGAGTGATGCTTTGTTAATCCGAAAATTTGTCCAATCTTTAAAGGGATCGGCATTTACTTGGTACACTCAACTTCAACCTAGCTCAATTTGTGAGCTCTAAGGCAAAGGTCTCTATTATGGATCTTGCTAATACCCTTCAATGATCAAATGAGCTTGCAAATGATTTTATCGCCAGATGACGAAGCTTGAGGCTCCAATGCCCAGAAAAGCTAAGTGAAGAGGCATGTGTCCAGATGTGTAATAATAATTTAATTCCTGAGTTAGCAGTGCATGTTGGTAGTGTCGAGCCTCATTCTTTTGATGCCTTAGTTTCAAAGGCTTGCTATGTTGAACGACAATTAGCTCGGCGTGATGCAAAAACCTATCGTTCTCAAGCAAATAAACTTAAAAGAGATGATGGAAAAAGACCTTTTAAAAAGGGAGAGTCAATGGCAACCTTTATTAAACCCGCAAATAAAGTCTTCACGGGAAATAATTCCCAGAATCAAGATAGAGGAAAAGGTAAAGACGCCATTAAAAGACTCACTCTTGAGGAAAGGAAGCAAAAGAAATATCCTTTTGATGATGATGATGTCCCAGGGACTCTTGATGAGTTGATTTCGTCTAAGCTTCTTACACTTCTAGAGTCAAAAAGGCCACATGAAGTTGGAAGGACAAACGATCCAAAGTATTGTCCTTATCACCAAATTGTTAGTCATCCTATCAAAGATTGTTATGTCTTCAAAGATATAGTTGATAGGATGATTAACAAAGGAGAGATCGAGATTGAAGGTGAAGACTCGGTAGCTCCAAAGGTTTCATCAAATACTACATCCTTAGTGGAATGCAGATAATTTGGTTACTCCAAATACACTTGAAGAACAATCAGGGTCAAATGAAGATGAGGGTATTCCCACGGTTTCCTTACCTATGATGGCGATACCGGTACAATTTTCAGTAGACAGTGGCAATGATATCCGCATCGTTTGGGCATACCCTGATATACCAAGAGATGGTCTTGGAGTCCCAACTCTATATGAGATTATGACGTGCTCAGATATCGAAGATTTGTTTTTAGATGATGATGATCTTGACATTGATAGTGATTTTGAGTGGAAAACTTGTGTAAATCGAAAGACCCGGCCAGAAGCCACTCACAAATCGAGTTCTCTTGGGTTTAGAATAATCGGAAGAAAACCCGAAAAAAAGAAAAACAAAAAGAAGAAAAACAAAAGAGAAAAGAAGCCAAATTCTGATTCTGAAGAAGAATACATTCAACCTGAGAGGGTACCGGTTACCCTAATAGATTTTGTTCCAAAGAAGTTTTATGGTGATGAAGAACCTTCAAAAGATAAGGCATTTTGGGGTGATGAAGTTGCTCAATGTTGCATGGCCAAATAGGCCGACATATGTGAAGAAGAGGAGGAACCTGAAGTTAATACAGTTTCTCTTCGTTCCGGACGTCAACTTTTATCTCCGAAACCCAATAAAAAAAGAAAGGAGAACGAATTGATTTCCAATGAACATTCAAAAGTGACAAATTTTGATGAACGTCTTGATAAAGAAACTCCTCAATTACCTCATAAAAATGTAGAGGACATTGAGGCATTACAAAAAGAATCTACTTCTCGCGTACCGGTTTCACTTCATAAAGCTCCGTACAAAGAAAAAGTAAAATATGACGTCATTAGTTACTTGAAGCGCATTCTTGCACGCTTGAGTGTTTATGATGCCCTACAAATGTCAAATGAATTGAGGAAAGCGCTAATTCAAGCTCTTATGGATCCCGATGATTATAAAGATCAAGTTCAACTGGTGGAGGTTATTGTTGTTTCATTATCCCCGTCAACTCAATGTGCCTCATGCATGGCTTGTATAACATTCTCGGATGAAGATCTTCAATTGGGGAATGAATATCATAATTGGCCCTTATATGTTACATGCACCATTGGGGATACAAAGGTCAGTCGAATCCTTTTGGATTGTGGATCCGTAGTAAATCTTCTTCCATTAAGGGTACTAAGGACAATGGGGTTGACGACCTCACATTTATCTCCTACTTTGCTAACCATCCAAGGTTTCAATCAAGTAGGACAAAAAGCCAAGGGTACCATTGCGTTACATATTGTTCTTGACAATCATTATAAAGATGCTTTGTTCCATGTCATAGATGCAGACACCTCTTATAATGCCTTACTTGGTCGACCATGGCTTCATGCTAGTAAATCCGTTGTTTCTACTCTTCATCAATGTTTGAAATACACTGCTGATAATGGAAATGAAAGGATTATTAGAGGTGACCCAAACCCTTTTCACGGAGAAAGTGTTAATTATGCCGATGCCAAGTTTTATAAGGCGGTTAGTTTCAACTCAAACATGCCCATGAAGGTTGTCAATGGTAAAAATACCAATGATGTTCACCAAGCACCTAAGCTTTCTCTGAATGGGAAGAGTGAGAAAGGTGATACATGTTCTAAGGTGTTGTTTAAATACACACCAAAAGAAAAACGACAAGCCGGTCAAAAACCCTTGAACTTGGTAGAGAAGATTATGAACTCTCTCATGACAAGTTACACCTTTCCTCTACGGAAAATTGACCAGTCTATTCCAAAAACGACTTTGGTCATTCAAAGGTCCTTCGGGGTTAAAATAAGTGATAACAGAAGGGTAGTGTCAAGAGTTGAAGCCAATAATCCTCCCTCCAAATCACTTTCAAGGAAGTTGAACAAAAAATTCAAAGTTCTTATCAAAAAACAAAGCTCCATATAACCCCTATAATGAGAACGGTATTCAAAACTTGAATGTTTCTCATGAAGGGGGTACATTGACGGCGAGTTTTGAAGAGCCTATGACATTGACTCCGGATGAACAAAACTTGTTTATCGAACATAAAGCATCAACATGTCGGATTTCAGTTTTTGATAGGCTTGAAACCGGTTCAACAAGTGGAGTAACAAGAGCTTCTGTTTTTCAAAGGCTTGAATATGTTGATAGGCCTAAAAACAAATCAAAACAAGTTAAAAATGGCGGATCAATAAGAAAAAGAAAAAAGGCCATTGTACACAAATGATAGTGAAATAACTTGAAAAACCCTTCATAGAAGGTGAGTTCGAGTTGTTTTGGTGATGTGTATAGAAAAAACGGCTAAAAAAAGAGTTTCTAAAAGAACTACGAAAGGCTTGATCCCTCACAAAGGGGGTACGTAGACAGTCTAGCAAGTCAAAACGCTAGGTGCAGCCACAAAAACCAACAAAACATTTTCTTTTCTCTATTCAAAAGAAAAGAAGATTAAGCAAAATACATCTACGAAAGATGATAAGTTGAAGGCTTATATGCCTAAATTGCTCCATTTTAAGCATCATTATCAAACTTGATGGCTATTCCAAATTTCCTCAAAACAAAATTTTCCTTTCAAGGAATAAATTGATTTCCCCCAAAAATTTGATCAAATTTACAATTGCTTCGCAATGTGAATTTTCCCTTACCCTAAAAAAAAATGTTATTCTTCCAAATTTCTTTATTTTTATCTCAAACAAAGAGAGATAAATCATCTTGATTAACGTCATCAAACTAGTTGATCAATGAAGCCCCTTAAAACTTAAAAGAGATATCTACAAAGTCTTTAAACCAATGGCATAAAGCTCTCAAATTTAAACACTTGTCCGCCACAAAAAGGCCTCAAGCCAAATATCAAAAACAAATTTCAAAGAAAAAAATTTTCTATAAAGATCAAAAATTTTATACCCATCCATCATATTCTTGACTATGGGTAAATTTCATATCCAAACAATTTACCGTTGGAACTATTCAATATGTTCCTCTTTCATGCAAGCATAAATGAAACCAAATGGTTTCAAATGCGAACGTCTTAAATGAAAAAAGAACTTTCTACGCGTTCAATTTCTCACACGCATAAAGTTCGGGGGCAACTGTTTGGGGGTCAAATTTCATGAGTTTTCACAACTCATTATTTCATGTAAAATACTCAAAATTTAATTACATTTTATACGTGTGATTAATTTTTCAAAACTTGACATAAATATAATTTATTAGAAAAATTGGGATCACTAAATTATAATCATCATGTTTGTTAACGTGATTTTTATTTTTATTTAGTCCCAAGTCTAATAAATATTAGTCAAATTCAATGTTAAGTGGGTCTCATTCTATTTAATCCAAATACTAATTATTTACATAATTAGTTAAAACTAAATTTAAATAAAGGAAAAGGAAAAGGAAAATATAAATGAAAGGTAGTAGTTGAATGCAGTTCATTTCTCCTGTAAAATGAGAAATAATAAATTTTTCTACAAATGATAAAAGTTATACGTGGTTAATGAGGGGTTATCAATATAACCTCCCTAAACCTCTTTAAACTTCTCTTGGGGGCTAAATAAAAAAACAAATGCTTCCCTCTCTTGAGTTTTTTTTTCTCTAGACATGGCAATGATGCCCTGTAAGTGAAACCACACAGCAAAAGTTGAAGAGGTAAAATGATAGGAGATTTATATTGCAAAAAGCAAGTTATCTCTTGTTTAAGCAAATCTCCTCTCATCGTTGTAAAGTCAAGCGTACAAATTTTGGGTACTCTGTTTTTTTTCTCTTTCTTTTCAAAGCTTGAATGTTATCACAACCATTCATGAATACTAGGTTGATTGATAAATATATCCGGCTTATGTTTGTAATCGCTGGATTATGCCTAGTTAAAGGCTTGTAATTGGTTACAAGCAGATCTTTCCTCAACTTTGAAGATGCGGTGCTCCGAAAGTAAATACTTTCAGTCGCTGTATACAATTGCGGTGCTCCGAAAGCAAATACTTTTGATCGCTGTATACCAAACTGGTAGTCGATCCTGAAGCAATCACTTCTGACAACTACATTAGGCCATGGTTGGCTGAAAGCATCAATGCGATACTACGTCAAAGCCTTTTGTATGATGAAGGGTTGTTTAGTCTTCATGGAATATTTACATATATAAACCATGGCAACAGACAAAAACAATGGCAAACTTGGTTTCTAAATCCATTCCCATGAATTATTAGAAATACAAGTTCACATGAAATGATAAAGTTGGTTTGATCTCTTCTAAACAGCAATCCCGTTGCTATCTTTCCTGTACAAAAACAAAAAAAAAGAAAGAAAAATTAGAGATGGAGGGGTTTTCTATACAAACCCAAATCAAAAATTGAGAATGTATCAAATGAGGAGGTAGAAAAGTGGGAAAGTATAGAATATGATTCCAATTTGGATCGAGTTTTGATCATATTAGGTATGCTTGAAAGTAAATACTTTCACCTTTACAACTAAATTGTAAACGTTTTAGTGTGAAATCGCATACTCTTGCCGAGACAAATGATCCCATTTTTGGTTCAATATTAATCACCAAATTTGGATTTCCAACTAAGGACATTAACGAGTATAAAATGAAAGCCAAACGTACATGTTCATCTTCTTCGGTGTTCACTCCGGCATTGTCGATCGATCCATAATCAAGTCCGACGTGTATTTCCCGGCTTCATCTCCCCCAAAGAAAAACTCAAACCTTTAGTCCTTCCGGTTAACCATGTGCTCGATCTTGATTTCATTACTTTCTTAACTAAGAACCTTCTCGCATGGCATTTCCTTCTACTTCTTCAGTGTCAGATACAAAGTTCCCCATTCTAATATATATTCAGCTGTTTGGCTTTCCTCTGTACAAGGCATAGATAAGAGATGGGTTTGGCATTGATTTTTCTTTAAACAAAACCAACAAAGAAAAGAAAAGAAGAAATCAAAGTAAAAAAATTAAAGAAATGTGAGGTGTTCATTAATAAATCATGTCACGTGACTCACGTGGAATGCTATTGCGTAAAGGATGAGAAGTTGAAGTTGACAATTTAAATTTGTATTTATTTTTAAATAGACCCATAAAAACAAATATTTACAAAATTGACCCATTAAATATTGTATTTTCAAAGGTGATTCCATTAAGACAAAGTCTTAATAAATAGGATTATAAATTTACGATTATGTATCGTAATTAAATATTTATAGGTAGAACTACGTTATGACTTGATACTCGTTCTGAGTTACGTAGGAAATCCGATCTCAAATTAAATTGGATCCAGTCGACATGTCCAAGTAAAGTATAATTAAATTCAAACCTTGGACTTAAAAAATCAAAATTCGCCAAATGAACTACGAGTGATTTGATGTCTGAAAAATAAAAAAGACTACATAGGAAACTCGATTTATAAATTATCGAGTTCAATCGCACAAATTAAATTGACTTTCGAAATATAAAGTCAAACAAATACTCAAATAAATTTAACTTGGCTTTCTAGAACTACGTAAGGACTTGACGCCAAACGGCTACGTAGGTAACTCAATTGTAAATTTAATAAACTATCGGGTACAATCGCAAATCAAATTCAAATATTAGAAAATATCAAATATTCTTAACTCGATATATAGCATCAGCTCATCGAGTTTAACCTCACAAAAATCCAAACTATATATCTTTTCATTCAGAACGACGTCATGACTTGATCCTCTTTCCGAGCTATGTAGGAAATCCAATATTGGATTCAGCCACACCGTCCATATAAAATCAACTCTAAAATAAATTTGGAGTTAAACCAAAATTCTCAAATATTCATGAACTCGATATAAAGCATCCGCTCTTCGAGTTTAACCACAAAAGTCCAAATAATTAAAAACTACGTACGACTTGATTCCTATTAAAATGATACGTTGGAAATTTGGTAAATTAAAAAACCGAATTGAATCATAACCTAACACTTTTCTTGATCATGCGCGTGATAGCGGGATGAATTAAGCAACCCTTCGTAGAAGGTGGGTTTAATTTAATCTTATGATGCATGGTCGAGATATAAATATATCATGCAAATGATAGTTGGATCATCGTCTAGACAACCCTTCCTAGAAGGTGGGTTTGGACTTTGATTCTCTGATGCATGAAAACACTGCACTGAACTATGTGTTGCTTGATCCTCGTTAACGAGGTACGTAGGCAACCCGTCTAAAAACGGGTGCAACCCAAATCACCAAAACTAACCAAATATTGGTATTTATATAACTTAGAATCAAAAGGTCAAAAAGAGAGGGTCAAACTCAAATAAAATAAATAAATAAAATGTGTTTTGTAAATTTGTATTTGAATAAAACATAAAATGTGTTTTGTAAATTTATGTACATTTTTACTCAACATAGTTGATGCTACATTTTGGTTGAAGGAGTTAAAAGTAAACCAGTACATCCTTACCATATTATTTCTCATTTTTCTTAGTTATTATTTGTATTCAAGAGAGATCTAGTGCAGCTGACTATTACCTGATTGCATCAATCTAGACAACTGAGTAATGATAGTTGTTGTATCGGGTACATTGATCATGTTATTTAATTTTCATCTGAGTTAAAATTAAACTAGTACATCCTCACCATACTATTTCTCATCTTTTCTTGTAGTGAATCATTATACAGTTAGGCTAAATACATCAGAAAAAGATGAAGTTAAGAATTTTAATACCAATAGTAGATTTCCTAGATTCTTGTATACAATCTCCAAATAGTCTCCTTCATGAACAACTTCTTGTAGTTTCTCCTCCTCTAATCTCCTTGCAAATCAATAGTAGCATGTTTAAAAAACTCAAATCAGAATTTGAAGCAAACTTAAATATGAAATAGAACACAAAATAGAGAATCTATAGGGAAACATAACGAAGGAAAGGGAGATGGGAAACCTGCTTAGTTGATTGAATTTTGCAACCCTGGTTGAATGGAAGAGGGGAAATCGTCGATGATAGTAGCTGAAACCCAAGTCGGTTAACAGAAAAAAAAGACGTGATTGCAAGTTTGCAACTGTCGTGGCCGATATGTATAGGGAAGAGATGAAATGGGTTGGTTATGTGAAGATTTGAAGAGAAGAAAGGAATGTTGTGTAAAAGTCTGAACTCGAAGAGAACAGGGAATGGGGCGCCGTTGTGCCAACCCTCACGACTGAAGGGAAGAGAGCAAAGTTCACGCTTTTTTTTTCTTTTTTGTGTTATAGCGTTTTTACATGGTGGGTAGGGTAAAAAAATTGAAGACGCGCTAAGGCACTAGAAAAAGGGGATTTTTTTTATATATTTTTATTAGCGTTTTACTATTAAGGAATGCTATAAAAAAATTGAATCATGTCATCTGTAACATTTATGCTATAAACGCTATCATTTAGTGATATAGAAACCTAATTTTGTTGTAGTGTATGTTTCATGTAATACCATAAACGCGATAATGGATGGGTCTCAGACAACCAGGGCATCGTTCCCACACTCGTCTGATAAATAAAGGCTTTGATTCAGTAATTTTTTCATCACCTTGGACCAAATTGCTTGAACTTCCGGCATTATCATCTTGTACACGGGTCTGAGCATTTATTTTTCAGTGCAAGTCTCGCCTTTTCCATGGAGAATCACCCGCCGCTCTCCTATAAGGGTTTGAAAGTTGAGGTGGAGAATTGCCTGCCACTCGCCGCCACCGTCGTCAGTCACCAATCACCGATCGTAGTCGCCGATCGCAGTCGCCGTTGGCTGGTAGAGTTGAGACTCAGAGTTTCGATTTGGAAACATGAATGTACGGGAGAGTCGGGAGACAAGCCAGGATAGATCTCGATTACAAAAGCTAGGGTTTTTTTTAAATTCAAAACTACTTGTTTTGATGGAGGCTTCTTTTTAATAATTTACCACGGTTATTCAAATAATCGGGATCCGAAAATGTAATATCACCATGGTTTTTCATGGTAATCGTGGCATTGTCCAAAAAAATAATATTATACTCCGGTTATTTCATATAACCGGGGTTCGAATTTTTTTTAATTTTAAATTTTTTTTAAATCGATTGTCCATGGTTATACATATAACCGTGGATCATGTCTTTGTACTAGTGGAAGCATGGATTGAAAACTAGAAGCTTTCTCCTACAAGTAAAGATCGCCTTTGTAGCTCACATGGCAGATGAGAGAGAGGTTAGGGCTTCAATTTAATATAAGTACCGTTCAACCGATTAGGGTTTTTTCCGGAGAAGACAACGGTTCGTGTTGACAATTCTGGATGACAGATCGAGCGGAGGGCTTCGAGAGACGATCGCCTCTATAGATCGAGCGGAGGGCTTTTGGAAAGATTGCCAAAGACAGATCGAGGAGGTCTTGCTGATGAGGCTAGGGCGTCTGGAACGATATTCAATTTTGGTGTGAAAATTTTCGTGTAAATTGGTGGGAATTTTATTGTTTAGGTGGGAAAAATAGTAATATATGTATAGTGAAGCAAGCCAAATATTTCGGGCGTTTTGCTGAATTTACAAATTTAATCTAATATATAACCCGGTGGTCAAAGTAACCGTGCTATAAATGTTTTATATAATCCGGATATAACAATGTTCGAGTTATTTACATACATCTTTCCTAATTTTACATAACTTTATAACTCGGGTATTACAACATCCGTGTTATTATAGGTTTCTAAATTAATTTTTTTTTAAGAATCCGATTTTATACCTCATGATTTATAAACCCGGGAAATATTGTAAGGGTTATAACTTTATAACTCGGGTATTACTTAAGTAGTCGAGTTATCAGTGAGCTTGAGTAGTCGAGTTATCAGTGAGCTTGAGTGACGGGATAAAGTATAGATATCATGAGAAGAAGAGGAAGAAGAAGAAGAAGAATTATTAAGGGTGTACCTGGCCTTAGCTAGCTGGTTAAAGAAGCTCTTCTCAGCCGCATTGAGTCTACAAGATTTGGTCTTGAGATCCAACAGATCGGTCCTAATAGACTCAAAATGTGGGTTAAGGTGAAGACGCTCCAAACAATCGGCATAATCCTCATTGGCCATTTCGGCCTTCTCTACAATATGAGAAAAATGGCATCTATTGAGACCTCTAAGTGGCCCCTAAAGGCACCACAAGAGGTCACAAAGACGAAACTGCAAAGTACCCCTAAGGTGACTGATAGGTGATGGAATCACTATCATTTAGGATTTTTAGAGTCTTTTTATTGCATTTGTGTCGGTTTATGCTACTAACTCCTTGGTCCAGAAGAAGAAGACTAAAAGAAGCTAAGGAAGGAGTTATAAGCACTTAGGAGTAAAGATCGATCATGAAGCAAAGCTTCTGTTGCCTCACCGCCCCAGCGGAGCCTTGCCACCGCCCCTGCGGGTGACGCCTTACACCGGAGCGCCCCCTGCGCCTTCACCAGCGCCGTCCATGAAGTGTGTCACCGCCCCTATGCCACTCCTTGGCGCACCTGCGGTGACTTGCCTTGAAGAGACAAAGACCAGCTCCCCTGCGCCTCCCACTGCGCCCCTGCCTGCACCTCAACCTGGGAGCTAGAAGACAGTGTCACCGCCCCTGTGCTGACATAGGGACGCCCCGGCGGCTTGGCATCAAAAATGTCAGGAAGTTGAAGGGTCAGACGTTTGAAGAGCATTGAAGATCCGCCCCGGCGGAATTACCCAGCCGCCCCTGTGGCCATGAAGAAGATCAAGCGATTTTGCCTTCATCGCCCCTGTGGTTTAACGCTAGAAGCATTACTCCGGCTGTTTACACCACCTTTATGGCATTAAAGATGGTTGTTTTAGGCCGGCCATTTACTCCTATTTAGTGTCTTTTGTAGTATAAATAGTTCTTGGTTGATTGCTGGAAGAATATATCCATCTTGTTATCCAATAAATTATCCACTTAGATTGTCTTGTTACCTTTGTAATGAGTTGCTAACTCCCTTGCTACATTGGGTTGGTTTGAAGTTGCGTTGTTACTTTGGTTGTAAGTTCTTTTTAATATAAGTTTTTATTCAGTAATACTTTGTGTTTCCTTGATCTCCATTGTCTAATTGCATGTTTACTATTGCTTGAGATTGATCACCTTAGGTCCTAAAGTGCATGCAAACAACTAGGATTAACAGGTTTCGGGTTCGGGTCTTTAATCTAGTAGCAAATTTGAGTAATAACGGGTTGTAATTACTTAAAGAAAAGGAACACAAATATAAAGATAAGTTTAACGGTTTTAATCTTCTCTTTATATCCCTTAGTTTTTGTTTGAAAGCTAACTTGTTATTTGTTCTTGTACGTTTACGGAACACTAACTTGTTAAGTTGTGTTAATGCCGGATGGCTCAACACATATGTGTGATCGAGACGGGAGATTACTTGAAAACTTGTAAAAGGAACTCACCAAAGTAGCAATTGAATGCTTAGGATCAACCTAGTGTAGATTCATCCATCATTGTCTTACTTGTCGCATTTAATCGTTTTCATAAGTTTTTGTGCGCACCAATTCAACCAAAACTCCCCCTTTTGTTACTATCATCGATAATTGCATCTAAAACACCTTAACTCTCTTGGGTTCGACCCTTACTTAATCACTATACTTGGTTTTAGTGCTAAGTCGGGATCTACTTTTCATTGGGTATAGACGACCATAGAAATACCGTCGGTCAAATTTTGGAGCTGTTGCCGGGGAGTTTTAGTGTTTTATTGTTATTATTGATTATTGGTTTGAACCATTTTTATGGTTCAAACCCGTGCTACTAATTCCGGCTTTGCTTCTTTTGATCCAGAAATTGAAAGGACGCACATCCGGCAACGAAGACAACAACAACTTCAACAAGAGATGGCTGACCGTACTCTTCGTCAACTTACGCAGCCCACCTTGGCTCAAAACCCTCTTGCGGTCACTATACCGACATTAGGGGAAGGAGTCAACTTTGAACTCAAGCCGGGCCTCATTCACTTGCTTCCATCCTTCCATGGGCTACGTGGTGAGGACCCCATCAAGCACCTTGGGAAGTTCCATACCGTGTGTATGAGCATGAAGCCGGCCAACATTACCGAAGAACAAATCAAGATGAGGGCATTCAGCTTCACACTCAAAGATTCCGCGGATGATTAGTATTACCAATTTTCATCCGGGAGTATTGACACTTGGGAGAACCTTCACAAGGCGTTTTTGGAGAAATACTTTCCAGCCAAAAAGGCCAATAGCTTGAAGAAAGCTATAAGCAACATCGAGCAAGAGGCGAATGAAACTCTCTACGAGTACTTTGAGAGGTTTGCATGCCTCCGATCCAGCTGTCCTTTTCACGGATATCCAACGCAAGATCTAGTCTTGTACTTGTGCAATGGCTTGCTAGACAATGAAAAGAGGATCGTCGATGTGGCTTGCGGAGGTAATATTCTTAACTCTACTCCTGACCTTGCTTTGGAAAAAATACAGGAACTAGCGGAAGGCACTCGGAACTTTGGAAGGACCCCGGCTAAGAAAGGAGTTCATGTTGTGAGTTCCGGGAAGAGCGAGATTTCCACCGAGCTCGCGGAGTTGAAGGAAATGGTGAAGAGACTAACACTTATGGGAACCCCACAACAGCTCTAAGCTTGCGGAGTTTGTGCTGACCCATATCATCCAACGGACATGTGTCCACAAGTCCAGGATGACGATGCTGAGGTGAACGCAATGGGTTATGGAAAACCACAACAGCAAAGGATTAGGAACGATCCCTATGCACAGAATTTCATGCCAAACTGGCGTGACCAACATAACTTTCGTTGGAGGGATCAACAAAACCAACAACAGCAGCCCCGTTAAGGTAAGTATCACTCAACTGAAGATATGTTGTAGGTTTTAACTAAACACTTTGCTACTCATGTTCAAACAACAGAATCTAGCATCAAGAACCTTGAAAAACAGGTTGGTCAAATGGCGGAAGCCATTACAAGGATCGAAACTAGGTCCTCCGGAGGATTACCTTCACAAACGGTTATAAACCCAAAGGTGATGCTGGAAGAGGCTCAATCATAGAGGAAGAGTCCCTACGTCGAGCCAACGACCTAAAACAAAGGCGTTGCTTGGGAGGCAACCCGAAGGAATAAGAAGAGGAGTTTCTGTCAAGAAAACCGCCCCTACGGCTCAGAGTCCCCGCCCCTGCAGTGACACCCATGGCCAGCGCCGCCCCCGGCGCTGGGCCAGCGTCTGCTCACGTTGGCCACCACCCCCGCGGTGACACCCGACGCCTCTGCGGCGGCCACCCTTGACACACATCCTCAACACCGCCCCCGGCGCTGAGGCTGCATACCCCCTCTTCCTTGTCACCGCCCCCACGTAGACAAACACCGCCCCTGCGGTTTTGTTAAGGAAAGAAAAAAAATACATTTCCCAAAAATAACCTACATCTACCGCCCTCTTCACCCCCTCTCCATTCATTCTTCGAAACCTAGCCGCCTCGCCTCCCACACCCTTGCGCCCTCCGGAAGCTCTCGCACCGCTCTGTCCAGACGCTGTTGCGCTACCTTCGGCAACCGAGTCGCACCGCCCCTTTTTCGACACCAACCCTCTCCACCACCACACACAAACACCACCTCAACCCTCTTACTCTCAACCTCCACTGCCCCACCTCCGGCGACGTCTGAAACAACAAGGAAGACGCCGGAAACAGCCCCATCACCACCACCTTCTCCGAACTCTCAAATCGCCATCTGTTCTTCGCCCGCCCCTGCGCCTGCAAGCCTCCGCCCTGCATCGTGCCGCCCCTGCGCCTGCTGCAGCCGCCCCTGCGGAAAACACAACAGAGGGTTCGTTTCTTACTCGATTTTTTGAAATTTCTAATTCCTTTGATTGTTCAAACTGCAAGAGATGGAGAATCAGAAGAAGTATAAGTTTTCAGAAGCCGAGACGACACGGTATAGGATTGCACAAAGTCGGGATGTGTATGTAACCCGATTTCTGGACGTTCCTACTTTGGAACATTTGGGCATGTTGGAGAGCATCCAGGAATTTCTCAACAACGCCAGGCTCGGGGATTTTCTGACAACGACTACCCCAACATACCCCGAGCTCAGCCGCCAGTTCATTGCCACCTTCGAAATGGAAACGGTGGACCATGGGTGTGTTGGACTTACATTCAAGTTCAACAAAAGAAAGTACACATTGGACTACACCCAGCTGCAGGAGGCATAAGGGGTGACTATAGCTGCTTCCGACGACTGGTGGGAACCTATCCCGACACCTGATTTGATGAAGTTTTGGCAGGCCGCCACCAGTTCTGAGTTTGATGTAGGGGGTGACTACTCCAACAAATTCACTCACCCTTGTTTGAGGCTCATCTCGAAGGTATTCATTAGTGTCTTCTGTGGACACAAGGAGGAGAATAAGGTTTCTCTTAAGGACCTTCCACTACTATACGCCTGCCTCTTCACAAATGACTGGGTTCCGGATTGGCCATACCTCTTCCTTATCGCTCTGAAGCGGATTAGGAAGAATGAGCCACGTGATATTGTGGGAGGAGGGATCATCTCCTTGTTGGTTGCACAGGTGATGGATCTCTCTTCTTTAGAGGACGGATTAGAGGCCCCACTTTATACGGAGGGTATGTTGAGGAGGTGCCGGCTCCTCAGGAGAGACGGGGAGCATCGTTTTTGGCTCTCTTTAGCAGATGGGAGTCACATCACATACCTCCCCTGACGACTTCAATTGGGAGACGAGCTCTCCGATCTATATGTACCAGTTGAGCTAGTCCCTTCGAGACTGCCTCAGGCGGATATTGTTGGGAGATACGCAACAGGCCCCAGTTGGGCCCCCTCCACTGATGAGGAGATGCCGACGGCAGCACACGACAGTCAGACCATGGAGAGTTTGCAAGCTCAGATGGCAGCCTTGACTACACAGCACTAGGCATGGCAGACCGAGTACTAGCGGTCCATGCTTGAGCAACAGCAGGCGTGACAGTCCAGCTTCGCCTCCTCCATGACCACTCACTTCGACCGCCGTCAAGATGCTTGGCAGGCGGCTCATCAACAGCTGTTGGAGACTCAGCAGCTGGCTTGGCAAGCTAGCTATGAGACATCATATAGAGAGAGGATGGAGGCTCAAGCGGGCCGTATTGACACGCTCCACCGTTGGAAGGAGCACTTCTTCTGCCATTTTCCTTACCCACCGGAGGAGACTCCTAGTGGTCCATCCGGACCACCCCACTGAGGGATACATTTCTCTTCCCTTCTCCCACATTTATCTTTGCCTCATTTCCACTTTGAGGACAAAGTGTACTTCAAGTATGGGGGAGGGATATATCATTGCTTATACAGTTTATTTGAGTTTTTGATTTGTTTTGTTTTGCATTCAGAATGAAATTCACAAAAGAAAAAACTAAAGAAAATGAAAAGAGGCATAAAAAAAAATCCTTGGATAAACCGAAAACCCGAAAGGGAGGTTTAGGCAAAAAGAAGGTAGTCCGACCAACCTTAGGTTGGTGCAAAATTGGACTTGAGGGATGTGAGCTAAAGTGAGATCATCAAAAGAAGAAGAGTGGCAAGGTGAAAACCCGAAAGGGCGCCTTGGCAAAATGAGCGACACCGAGTGTAGGATTCCCTTCCGGCGTTTGGCGACATAAGAAGGGGAGTCATAAGGAGGTTTTCCGGGTAGGCCACTCTTGGAGCAATAAGGATGGTAGTTTCTCCCTTTTTCTCACATTTCCTCTCTTTTCCTTCTTTCTTTCTTGGCTTTTCTCTTGTTTTCATTGTCTTTTCTTGCTTACCCATGCTTCCTGAGGCCTTTGAGTCTAGTTGCTGTCATTTGTTTTACTCGGAACGAGTAAAAGGTCTAAGTATGGGGGAGTTTGATAGGTGATGGAATCACTATCATTTAGGATAGTTTTTAGAGTCTTTTTATTGCATTTGTGTCGGTTTATGCTACTAACTCCTTGATCCAGAAGAAGAAGACTAAAAGAAGCTAAGGAAGGAGTTATAAGCACTTAGGAGTAAAGATCGATCACGAAGCAAAGCTTTTGTTGCCTCACCGCCCCAGCGGAGACTTGCCACCGCCCCTGCGGGTGACGCCTTACACCGGAGCGCCCCCTACGCCTTCACCAGCGCCGGCCATGAAGTGTGTCACCGCCCCTGCGCCACTCCTTGGCGCCCCTGCGGTGACTTGCCTTGAAGAGACGAAGACCAGCTCCCCTACGCCTCCCACTATGCCCCTGGCTGCGCCTCAACATGGGAGTTGGAAGACGAAGAGGTTGTGTCACCGCCCCTGCGCTGACATAGGGACGCCCCGGCGGCTTGGCATCAGAAACGTCAGGAAGTCGAAGGGTCAGACGTTTGAAGAGCATTGAAGATCCGCCCCAGCGGAATTACCCAGCCGCCCCTACGGCCATGAAGAAGATCAAGCGTTTTTGCCTTCACCGCCCCTGCGGACCTGAAGGCCGTCCCTGCGGTTTAACGCCAGAAGCTTTACTCCGGTTGTTTACACCACCTTTATGGCATTAAGGTGGTTGTTTTAGGCCGGCCATTTACTCTTATTTAGTGTCTTTTGTAGTATAAATAGTCCTTGGTTGATTGCTAGAAGAATTCATCTTGTTATCCAATAAATTATCCACTTAGATTGTCTTGCTACCTTTGTAATGAGTTGCTAACTCCCTTGCTACATTGGGTTGGTTTGAAGCTGCGTTGTTACTTTGGTTGTAAGTTCATTTTAATGTAAGTTTTTATTCAGTAATACTTTGTGTTTCCTTGATCTCCATTGTCTAATTGCATGTTTACTTTTGCTTGAGATTGATCACCTTAGGTTCTAAAGTGCATGCAAACAACTAGGATTAATAGGTTCCGGGTTCGGGTCTTTAATCTAGTAGCAACTTTGAGTAATAACGGGTTCTAATTACTTAAAGAAAAGGAACACAAATATAAAGATAAGTTTAACGGTTTTAATCTTCTCTTTATATCCCTTAATCTTTGTTTGAAAGCTAACTTGTTATTTGTTCTTGTAGGTTTACAGAACACTAACCTGTTAAGTTGTGTTGATGCCGGTTGGCTCAACACATATATATGATCGAGACGGGAGATTACTTGAAAACTTGTAAAAGAAAGTCACCAAAGTAGCAATTGCATGCTTAGGATCAACCTAGTGTAGATTCATCCATCATTGTTTTACTTGTCGCATTTAATCGTTTTCATAAGTTTTTGTGCGCATCAATTCAACTAAAAACCCCCCTTTTGTTACTACTTACTAAAATCGATAATTGCATCTAAAACACCTTAACTCTCTTGGGTTCGACCCTTACTTAATCACTATACTTGTTTTTAGTGCTAAGTCGTGATTTACTTTTGATTGGGTATAGACGATCATAGAAATACCGCCGGTCAGTGACAACTCCAACCCTCCCTAACTAGGCTTTGGAACCAGTAATGGTGTGTCCACATGTTGAAGAACATAAACCTAGGCTTGTCAGTAAGAGGTCGGTAGATAACTTGTGCAATGACCGGTTTAAGGTCCGAATATTGCCACATGTTGGGGAAGGTATCCCTATAGTACACCCCTGCTCAAGCCACTCATGGTGGACCATCACCCTGTCAAGTTTGGTTCAGACCTTACCATTCGTCCAAGTGAAAATATATTCACTTGTGAATCGAGCATCGGAAAGATCAAGAGCTTGTCAACTCTCAAACATCGTCATAGTCTCATTCATCCTAACTCTAGCACCATTGACACATTTAGTTGAGAACATGACATTATTGAAGTTTTTGAAGACAAGAAAAGGAGGGGATCTCTCTCCATCCTAACTCTCATAGTCTCCCAAATATGAGCACACTTAGTACTACAATGGAACCCATAAACAACCAGGTACCAAATTGGAGGCCCATAGCCCTACAAGTAACAAGGCAAATATACTAGATAACAATCTCAACAATAGAAATATTAAATTTACACTCATCCCACATGACTAGGATCCCGCAACGGTCATCGACATGGAAGTTGGTAGAGTAAGAACATTTCGGAAATTGATTTCTCAACACCTCATCAATGTTATATGGTCGTTGCGAAAACCTAGTGATGTGGGGCCATCTCCAACACAAGGACTAGTTACACGTTCAAAGGCTAAAGTGTTGAAGGACAAACCAACGTTGAAGGATAAACCAACAACCCCTTCACCTTCTTTGGATTCAATCATGGGTGGAGCGATGACAAGGTCATGAGCAAAGGCGATTCAAGATGAAGTGACGAACATACTCATGACATGTACGCTCAAGGAAACTCTCCTCACTCTCAAGACTTCCTTGGTGACGTTACTATTGTTATGGAAGAGCCAAGCCATGACCAAGAAGATCCACCAAGCAAAGAAGAAGGATAAGAGCAAGGAATAGCCTCAGAGAAGAAAAATCGACTTGATGCCAAAAAAATCGACCAATTTTCCTGTAGGAATTTTGACCGATTTTTCCAGTCCAATTTCCTTTACTGAGACGAGTATGCAAGATCCGGTCATGATCTTCTATCTTTGCCAACTATATCTTTTATTTGATTACTTAAAGTTCTCAGACTACCTTAAGGGATTAATTAGTTTAGATTTTATCTTTTTAGTTTTTATATTTTATATATCTTAAAGATATCTTTGCAAGATTATCATTAAGTATATCTTTCCAAGTTTGCATAGGTTTATCTCCCTTATAAATAACCTTAGTGGTGAGATTATTGAGTAGATGAGATTTGATATTTTCCACAGATTTGTGAGACTTGCAGCTTTACTTACGGAGTTTGTATTTTATTCATTAATCATTCAATCAAAAAGAGAGCTTTTGGTTGAATCGATGTGAAGTCTTTGCTAGATAGTGCTTCTGTGTGTTTATCTTATTGAAGGTTGGTGCTTCTGGTCAATTCTAGTCCCTCATTGTGCTTGTCTTACTTAGAAGACTTGTTTAAGGTTAAAGAAGTGCGGGTTAAGGAAATCTTCTTGTTAAAGGGTTTTGACACATCATTGGTCAAGGTTTTTTTGCGGAACTATCTTAGTTTAAATCTTCTTATATATTTCATTTAGCATTCCATATTCATCTTCTTATCTTTCCATTTCATCCACTAAACCATTTTCTTAGTTTCAAAGAAAATCGACACGTTCTTCATATAAATCGACCGATTTATTCTCTAAAACAACCCGATTTTTATCCCAGTTAAGGACTTTCAATCTAGATCGGGAATTGCCGCTTATCCCGGCATGAAAAGTGGTATCAGAGCTAAGCGATTGAGGTTCGAACGTTCACAAAAGTTTTGATTTTTATTTGAGTCTTCTTTGAGTCATATAGAGTCGAGTCTTTTCTTGTTCGCCATCTTTGCGAGATTATTTGAGTTTAACGTGTGTTGATTTGTGTAAGTTCTGGAAGAGATAAATGTCATCAACCAAACACAAGCCAACCGTTGACCTTGAAACCTCGCCATTACAAAAAAAAAAGAACACAACTTGTGCTTCAAAATAAAGATCTTTTCTAGTAGTTAAGATCTTACCTATCTTCTGTCAAAGTGACATTACAGACACTTCTCTGAGTAGTAAAGATCATAAGGTAACAAAGAAGTAGCACTCCAAAGGAGATTCTTGAACGTCAAATCTAAGAGTCGATTTTTTTATAGAAAATTAACCTGTTCTTCAGGAGATCGGGCGATTTTTCATCCAATTTTTGCTACTATTGCCAATTTTCGAGAAATTTTTTAGGCATACTTTACAGTATTCAAGTGCACCTTGTGCAAGAGTATTACAACAAAAGAGTTTCATATATACCTTGATCCAGTTAAAGAGTTCTAGCCATACCTAATTCCAAACTTAGCTAACTCTCTTACTTAACTTCGCAACTCATTGTACGTTCTTCTCTTTTCTTAATCTCTTGTGTGTGTTTCTTTAGCCTCTTTTCTATTTTAAACAATATGTCTTTCTTTGAGTGTGTTAGTTAGTATATATACTTCTTAACATACTAGTTGTCTATCCGCAATATTCTTTCTACCTTGTCGTGTGTGGAGTAAAATTCTAACAAGGATTCCTTAACCATCTCACCCCACAAGAACCTTTATCCGAACCAAGTCAACTACTTGATTCAACCAAGGAGTTCTAGTGAGACCAAGGCGCTGATTTGTAAAGAAGAATTAACCCATCCAAGTCAATTCCGTCAAACCAGCTTGCGATAACACAACACGAGCGTGAGTGCGAGAGAAAACAAGTAAGGCCTTTTTCGTTTTCTCTAACCTTACAAGTTTGTTGTTAGTGTGCGTGTTTGTATAGATGTCAGGAAGAGATAGTCCCCGCGGATCTCAAAAGGACAACACTCCGGATATAGCGGACATGTTCAAGGAAATAATGACCAAGATGTCCAACATGGATAAACGGCTTGAACTAGTGGAAGCAAGACCAAATGCGTACTACCGATCTGAATCTCACATGAGATTCGATTTGAAGGCTGTTTATGAAGTAGGCGGAGGCTCCGCTAATCCATCGCCACCCCCACCATCAGCTATAAATCACCATCCGATTCCCGGTAATACTCTCCCTAATCAATTCTTTAATGTTAATCGCAATCCACTTTTCGGTGACGAATTTCGGGACATGAGTGATGAAGAGGATGAGGGTATATGGAGAGATTACCCAAGTCGTCATCAATGAAGGGGGCGCTATAATGAACACCATAGGCCCAACAGGATAATGATGGACTTGGGAAAGTCAAGGTCAAAATCCCGAGTTTCGAAGGTAGATGCGATCCGGATGCATACATGGAGTGGCAAACCAAAATTGAACAACTTTGGTCTTGCCATAACTTTAGTGAGCAACGGAAGATCCAACTTGCTGCGTTGGAATTCCAAGGCTACACTCTCATTTGGTGGGATCATCTTATCAAAGAACGGAGAAGAGCGGGAGAACCGGACATTAACACTTGGGAACGCATAAAAACCTTAATAAAAGCTAGATTCGTGCCACCGTATTATGGCCGGGAGTTGAGACAGCGCTTAGAGAACCTTCAGCAAGGTTCCATGACCGTAGAAGAAGTCTACACCGCCATGCAAATGACAATGATGAAAGCCAGCATACAAGAGGATGATGAGTCAATTATGTCTCGATTCTTACGAATTTTGCATCTCTCTTTAGCTAATGAAATTGATATTTATCCCTATGCTTCTATGACTAATTACTGCATTTGGATACTAAGGTGGAGAAAAAGATCAAAGGACGAAATCAAGGAACAACTTCTTGTTCTCCAAAAAAGAAAAATCGACCCACTGCTAGAAAAATTGATTGATTTGTCGATCAATTTTCTTCTCAAAACGAGGAAGGAAAACGTTCTTTGCCTGATCCAGTAGCTCCCAAACCTTCTACTCAGTCTCGTCCTTTGAATGAACCTTCAAAGGACCATAAAGGGAGTACTTCTAACTCCACCTAAAGATCAAGATATATTGTTTGCTTAAAATGTCAAGGTAGAGGTCACTACATGCGTGATTGTCCTAATAAATGAGTTTTATTTCCAAATCAACAAGGACAATATGAAAGTGAAGAAGAAAATGAGCATGATCATACCCACATCAATGCGTTACATGAGCATGATCATGATAATCATAGTGATAGTGATTGTAAGTATGAACATGGTGAATCATTGATTGCTAGACGTACTTTGCATGCTAAAATTGATTTATGTGAGGATAATGAACATGAAAATCTTTTCCATACTAGATGTTTGGTTCAAGGAATGTTGCCCTTCTTGGATCTTAGGGAAATATTCTTTGTGTTTGATGGTAGCTCTCCATCTTCTTCACCAAGAACCATTTCATGGGTGATTAGCTTTCCAAGAAGGTCGTCGAGAGGTAATGTTGTGAGATTTTGATCTTCTTCGACGGCGGTCACTTTTGGTACCCACTTAGCTTTAGGCAAGCTTCTTAGTACTTTCCTTCATTTTTCTTCATATGTGAAGACCTTTCCAAGTGAATCAAGATTGTTCACAATCTCGGTGATACATGTGAACATCTCCTTGACCATCTCATTTGAGTTCATCTTGATAACTCATATTGCTTGAGGAAGATGCGTATCTTTGTCTTCTTGACTTGACTTGTTCCTTCGTACGTAACTATTAACTTATCCCATATTTCCTTTGCACTCTTGCACGGTGAGACACAGTTGGATTCATTTGCATTCAATCCACAATAGAGCAAGTTCATGGCCTTGTAGTTCTTTGATACACTATCTAAGTCCGTTTGAGTGAAGTCAGCTTCCTTCTTTTCGACTTGGACTCCTTCAACCGTGATGGTTGGAATTTTAGGGTCAGTTTGAATGATGCTCCATAGTTCCATGTCCTGATCAATAATAAATATTTGCATTAGTGCTCTCCAATGGGCCGCAGAAGAGTGGTGGTCGAGATGTGGATCTTCCTTGAGCAAATCCTCCATCACCTACGAAGTTCATGATTAGTCTCATTGATT
Source organism: Fagopyrum esculentum (assembly GCA_033239045.1). Lineage (NCBI taxonomy): Eukaryota > Viridiplantae > Streptophyta > Magnoliopsida > Caryophyllales > Polygonaceae > Fagopyrum > Fagopyrum esculentum. Next base: position 101,057,879 of record BSUD01000005.1, read on the forward strand.
GTTAAATCAATATACGTGAGTCTAGCTTTGATGCTAATTGAAGAACCGATAGGTAAATAATAAGGATATAAATACTCTAGAAGGGGGTTGAATAAAGTATGGGAACTTTTTGCAATATCGTATGTCAAGACTTTGAAACTAATCTCAAGGCCTCGAAGTTGATCTGTCCGCTTAGTGACAAAACTGGTTCTCAAGTCTTTGAAGTGAATTTCAAGGCGTTGACTTCGAAACCTGCAAAATAAGGTTAGTAACAATTTAAGTGATAGAAAGTGCGGAATAGAAAAGATCGATACGATGATATGTTTACGAAGTTCGACCCTAACAACCTACTCTCCTCCTAGGGTTTTCGACCCTAGGATTCTAACTATCTATTATCTGTTTCTTATGAGTCCTAGATACAACCTAGAAGAACTTCCCTTCTTCTTTCAAAGTAGCCTCAATGCTACGATCTAGTCAACTCTATTCTAGCCACAATAGCCTAGTTACTTCGTAGGGTAACACACTCGAGTATAACACTCTCTAGGTATGACATTGGAGCTCTTGTATTTATCTTCACTCTAAGGAAGTATACGAATGTAAGTTTAAAGAGGGAAAAAAACTTTTGGAATAATGAAGATGTTTGATCGCTTGAAGTATAGTTTCTTATCCGTGTATGCTCGTTATCTTTCTTCTTCAATCACCATCTTCATTTATAGTCTTCTATGGAGATCTTCTTAGCCGTTGAAACGTTCTTCTTTCTCCATGGAATACGCTGCTTGGTTGAGGTGAAGTAGCCGTTGTAAGATCTTCTTTCTTCTAGATCTTCTCTCTTCTACTTCTTCTCTTTTACGCTCGTTGAATATCTTCGTCACCGTGATCTTCTCTTTTTGGAAATGTTGTTTGAAGACCTTTATTGTCGTTGAAGATCTTTACTTAAGATCCTAGATCTTCTCACTTGGAAGCTGTTGGAGATCTTCCTTTAGATAGCCGAACTCTTCTCCTTGAGAAATTTAAACCGTTTGAAGATCTTCTTGTCTTGATGTGCTGAGATCGTTTGTTATCTTCTTGTTATGCCGATATCTTCTCTTAATCAAATCTTCTATCTCCTTCGGTTGAGATCTTCTAAGATCTTGTTTTGGTTGTTGAGATGTACGTGTTTTGTAGTGAAACCCTTAGTCAAAACTTTCCGTTGCTATGTTTTTCAAGGCTTCGAATTCGTCTCTTGTAATGCTTTCCATGACCTGCACACATTTGAACAAAGAAACCAAAACATGCAATATAAAAATATAATCGATATTTATTAGTTTATAAATCCGTATTTAAATATTAAATCTTCCATCATTTTTATAAAGCAATTCCTAATCAAGGTGTAGTCGTCAAACACTTTATGTACATATAACTAACGTCCATATATAATTGTGTGTACAAATATCTCGTCACATATTTTTCATGTAATAACATGCTCGAGGTCCATTTTACACAATACTTAAGGTATATTTAGAACTGAAATTTTGAAATGCACATTAGAGAAGCCGGCAACAAAGTATTAAAAAAAAGGAGTACAACAAATAATATATACATTAAAAAGCCTGTAAATAAGAATGGTAAATGTAAATACAATCAATCTCGTGCAAGACACTGATATACACTAATTATTATTTTTTGAAACAAGGATAAACACTAGTTAATAAATAAACTTTTTGTTGATTTTGGATATTAAGAAAATGTATATAAAGATAAGTCAAGTAAATAAGTATAGTTGATGCATTATCTAGTGCTTGTGGAGTGTGGACCTGGACGACTACCTCATCATAATCATTGCGAAAGAGACCCAATTTTTCTTTTGTTCACACTTATGATTGAATTCCAGAAACAAAAAACAAAGACATTGACAGTGAATGACCCCACTGTAAATTTAAGAAAAGGAAAATTATGCAATAATGGCGACACATTCTGAATATTAATGAATTATTAATAAATTGACAGGAATTATTACTAACTCTGTTGAGGTTTGTATATGCGTTGGTGTTTGGATGAGTGGGTGAAAAACATACTTGTATTGATTTGACTGGTTATTTCACTATTTTGTTTGGGTAGTGAGGTTTTTTATAGTGGACAAGGAGACGCCTAATGCGACTTTTTTTTAGGTGGACAAACGTGAGAGAGGTTGTATTGAAAACCAATATGTATTTGTTCCGTTCATTTCGTCACTTTAGGTTTTCTTGCTCCGATGCTATTGAAATTCTAAAGAGGGTGCAACGGGTCTTGCATGACAACATTATATGTGCTAAGTCTTCTGATATTGTTTCTAAGAGGATTGATTTTGCTATTTAAAAAGCTTTGACGGTACAACTTGTTATCCGTCTTCCTACTTACTCGATATAAATTATATAATGTTATTGTCCCCTTAATAATACGAACATGTAAGGCAAATATGAAGGACTTTTCGCCTCATAAATAAAAGTGGTATTTTTTGTCTAAAAAATTACAGGAAACGCAGAAGATAAACTACTATTTGGTTAGAGAGAGAAAATGGTGAAATCGACATAAATATAATATATAACTGAAAAATCTTAGAGTGTATCGTAGGGCACTTGATTGAGGATTATGGTGGTAAGAAATTAAGAATATATTTAATATTATGCAGTAGAAGAAAATGGATCGATAATAGTTTTTTTAGCCCGGTGGAGAAGCAGGGCAAGAAGGTTCCCACTTCATTTTCTGCTAGTACAAGTTAAAAGTCTTCGTCCTCTATATTCAAGGTCTTTACGTGTTCTTGAAAGAGACTCAACTGATAAAAAAAACAAAAAGACTCGACTAATTTAAAGCAAGTCTGGTAATGTTGAAGAGAAGTCATGAAATGGCTTATGCTCCCCTCATCTTCTTTCTAATTCTCCTCCTTCCTTTATTGCTTACCCATGCCTACAAACACGAAACCTGTCCGGAGTTAATCAACTACAGCTGCAACGACTTCAATGGCACCTCGGTCATGTCCCCTTTCACCAACAGCACTAAACCCGATTGCGGCCTTTGTGTCCTGGATTGTAACAACCACACAACTTCGACAATCCAGTGCGGAGGCCAGCAATTATCATACCAAGCCAAACAAATCCAGCCACACAACAACACTGTTGTTCTAGTTTATCCAGGTCTCCGTCAGATTCTTAGCAATGTCTGTAACGTCCATCGAAACGATACAATCATCATCCCGAATCTACCTAAAACTTCCTTCAAGATCTTGAACCTTATGGTCTTCTACAGATGCGACGCTGACTCTGACGCCGTGGAAGGCCCTTCCACAGCATGTGGCAGTGAAGTGGTATATGGTCCATATGCAGCAGACATATTTCCTAAAGGCACACCTCCTGATTGTGTATCAATTCAGCTTCCTAACTCAACTGACAACACTTTCTCTATCAAGTATCACCTCCCCAACTGCTTTGATCAATCCATCGGTGTACTTGGATGCCATCAAAAAGGTAGACTTGCAACTCATTAGGCCCAACAACACATACATACTCCCAGTTTCCTTTTGGGTTTCGTAGTATTTATTTGTAGTTAGTTTATTAAATAAAAGAGTAATTGTCATAATGGTTAAACTCAATTTAGGTGCTTAGGACGGCCCTGATTCGTATGCATACCTGACTTTCAATATGGATTCTTTCTTTTTCAGGCAACAAAAATCTCAAGCTCATACTATTTTCAGTTCTTCCGGGATGTATGCTGATAATACTAGCCCTCGTGATTCTCTACTGTCGAAAAAGGAAGATCAAACCCGGCTCATCAGCTATCATCTCATTTGACAAGACAAGATCATACCATGAACTAGAAGAGGGATCCGTGAATGGTGTGACACCATTTTCCTACCAAGAACTCGAAGAAGTCACCAATCATTTTGATCCTACCAAATTGCTCGGAGAAGGCGGCTTTGGGATTGTATATCATGGTAAGCATTATATTATTATCCATCTCAGTATTTCATAGCCAACTAATTCGACGCATCAATCATCTCAACCAGGAAAACTAAGAGATGGAAGGGAGGTTGCAGTGAAGCGCTTGTATGAAAAGAGCCCCAGACGAATTCAGCAGTTCGAGAACGAAATCAAAATCCTTACTCATTTGCGTCATAACAATCTTGTCACTCTTTACGGTTACACTTCCCACCACAGCAGTGAGCTCCTGCTCGTCTACGAATACATTCCCAACGGAACAGTAACTGATCATCTGCGAGGCCAACATCCAAACTCAGAGTTCCTCACCTGGTCTACCCGTATGAATATCGCCATAGAAACAGCACAAGTACTGTCCTACCTACACTACAACGACATCATACACCGCGACGTCAAAACAAACAACATACTCCTCGACAATAGTTTCTCTGTTAAAGTTGCAGATTTCGGTCTTTCAAGACTCTTCCCTGTGGACGTAACCCATGTCTCAACTGCGCCACAAGGGACACCCGGCTACGTTGACCCGGAGTATCACCAGTGTTACCATCTAACAGATAAGAGTGATGTTTATAGTTTCGGAGTTGTTCTTATTGAGCTGCTATCATCATTGCCTGCAGTCGATGTGGGCAGACATAGACATGAGATTAACTTGTCAAACTATGCATTCAACAAAATCAAGTGTTGTGCATTTGGTGAATTAGTAGACCCTAAACTTGGGTTTGAGACAGATTCAGAGGTGAGAAGGATGACAACTTTGGTGGCTGAGCTTGCTTTTCGATGCTTGCAACGTGATAGAGAAGTTAGACCCTCCATGGATGAGGTTCTTCACGCTTTAAAGATGATTGTAAGATTAGAGACAGACATAAAGCCACAATCATCTTCAGCAAACGTTGATGTCCAACGACCGCAATCTTCACCGGAACCTGTGAAAGAGAAGTGGTTAAGTGAGTCTATGAAGCGTCGACCTTCTCTAAAAGAGGATGATGGTTTAACAATTTTGAAGATTTCTAAAGAACAATCAAATCCGTATTCACACATAGAAAATGATGATGTAGGACTCTTGAGGAATGCCCATCTTATGCCTACATCACCAGATTCTGTGATGGATATAAGGTTTAGTAAGTCTTGTACACCAAACACAAGCAGCTGAGATTCATCACTAGTGTAATAAATGTGAATGTAATAACTGCAATGTATTACTCAGATGCATATCAAATCATAAACTGCATTAGAGATCAAGTTACTTTAAAATGTACAGAAATTAATCCTCAAGTGGACGATCAAGTTAGGAATTCACCAATATCTCAACTCTTGGCACTGGGAAAATCGCTTTGAAGTCAACTATTTTAATGTAAAATACATATTGTAGGAGGATCTTGCTTTTTTAACAAAAATGAAGACAGCCGTGGAGTTGAATATAGAAGAGGATTGTTGTCATCTAGCTCTGATACCAATTGATACGGAGATGATCCGTGTTAGACAATGAGGCCTCTTGACACACTTGGGCCGGAACACGAAATCAACAGGGAGATAGGTATGGAAAAGACGCAAAAATGAAAAGAGATTAATGGACTCGAAGTAGATGAAGGTGGAGAAGATAAAATAGTTCAGAAGACAATTAAAAGAATCTTTGATCTAGGATTTAAAGACCCAAACAATGCAGCCACGACCATACAACTCCACACAACTCAACAATGGAGTTGAGAAGCATGAAGATGATGCCTATGGAGTGGGCACAAATCTTTGAGAAGATTGACACACGCAAGACAACTAAGCCGAAAATAACAACATTGTGATTTGCTATCCAAAACCTCTTCTGGGTTGCAGTTTTACATGAAAAAAATTTGATATCAATGGGTAGTCTAATCTGATAACTAATTTGGATAGAGCTTTTATTTGTCCTACAAGCTCTTTATAAGAAAAAAGAAACTAATTTTGACAAATAATACAGCACCAACCTTCAAAAAGACTAACATACACAAGCTCAATCTAGCAAGGACTTCACAACTATTCAATCAAGGCTCTCTCTTTGATTGAATAAGATACAAACTTCATAAGCGAAGCTGCAAGTTCAAACAATGTGTGGAATCAAATCTAATCTATCTAACAATCTCCCCCTTTAAGGCTATTTATAAGGGAGATCTTCTATGCAAACTAAAGATATCTTTTAAAAGATAATCTAGGAAAGATATCTTTAAAAGATATAAAAATAATAATCTCAAAGATAAGATCAAAACTAACAATTACCTTTACAATGTTTGAGAGCATTAAAGTAAGAAAATTTAAAGATAATTGCCAAATTTAAAAGATCTTTGGCCAGATCTTCAAGCGCGCGTCAGAGAGCAAATCTGGTATCTCGGCCTAGATTCATGTAGGAGGCCCGAGATTTCTTCTCTGAGACTCTTTCTTCGTCTTAGCCAACTTCTATTCTTGCTGGCTCTTCTTGGTCGTGACTTGACTCTTCAATAACAATTAGTAATGTCACCAAAGGATTCCTAAGAGTGTGTAGAGTCCCCTTGAGTGTACATGTTGTAAGTATGCTCATAACTTCATCATGAATAGCCTTTTCTCTTGACCTTGTGATTGCACCTTCCATGATGGAATCCGAAGAAGGTGTGGTGTAGTTGGATTATCCTTTAATATTTTAGCCCTTGATCTAGTAACTAGTCCTTGAGGTAGTGTTGGAGATGGTCCCACATCACAAGGACTTCACAACGATTCAATCAAGGCTCTTTCTTTGATTGAATATGAATGAATAAAACACAAACTTCATAAACAAAGTTGCGAGTTCACACAATATGTGAAAAATAATCAAATCAAATTTATTTATATATCTCTCCTTCTAAGGCTCTTTATAAGAGAAACTTTCCCACCTTAAACTAAGGAATGTATCTTTAAAAGATAATCTATGAAAGATATTATTTAAGATAATCTAAAAATATAAAACTCACAATTAGTTTAAAGAATGTTTAAGAGCTTTTAAGGTAATAAAATAAAATATAGTTGCCAAAATTAAAAAGATTTTTGCTGGATCTTCATGCACGCCTCAGATGACAAATCTCGGGTGAATATCTCGGCCGAGATTTCCTGAAGATTGGTCGATATTTCTTCTCTGAGGCTCTTTCTTCGTCCTAGTCACCTTCTATGATTGTTGGCTCTTCTTGATCGTGGCTTGGCTCTTTTATTACAGTCAACAATGTCACCAAAGGGTTCCTAAGAGTGAGTAGGGTCTCTTTGTGTGTACATGTTGTTAGCATGCTTGTAACTTCATCTAGAATGGACTTTGCTCTTGACCTTGTGACTGCTCCTTCCATGATGATATTTGAAGAAGGTGTAGCTGGATTGTCCTTCAATGCCTTAGCCCTTGATCTAGTGATTGGTCCTTGAGGTGGTGTTGGGGATGGTCCTGTAACACACCGAATCCGCGGGACTCGGGATGCTACGGGTTAGGACCTCACAATGGGTCCCAACCCTTAGTTTGACAACAATTTCATCGGATCTTGCAACAAGGCACAAATAGAGGCAATTACCGAAATACATTTTTATGCAATGACAAGGAAACCCAAAAGAATGCAACAAAGGACTTCAGCCGAAAATACAACTCCAAGACTAAACGCCAACACGCGACATACAATATACAATAAATACAATACTCAAACTCGACTCCACCCAAAACCCAATCCTAAAATGTACGGAACCCCGGCTGCCCACTTTTCCGGATCTCTCGACCGCATTCCTAAACTGCAAGGTAATCTACAACAATTGGTATAAAACCGTTAGCTAATATTCGAAGCATTAGAATCAATGGGAAAGGCACAAACACAAGTAAATCAACATAACACACAATATACATCAAATCACACAAGTCCGGTTTATTATCTTTTTATTATTAAGTCATATTCCGTTCTAATTCAACTTCTTTTGTGACACGAGAATCTCCCGAAACTCGCCTCAGTCCCCATGTACCGCATGGAACGGCACAGATGCATCCGACCGTCTAACCACACGGTCTAGTCGCCAAGAACCTCCTAGCTCTACGCAAGAGCTAGGTAGTGATGTCACCGCCCATTATCATACATTTGGGCCAAATAATATAAAGGTCGGTGGTCCTATTTCCGGTTTAGTTGTTATAAACAGTAAAGAATAAACATACACCACCAAACACACATCAATGCTAATACAAGGAATCCGAGCTAAGTAAGTCCGGAGACTTACCTCGTCACCACACTCAACTCACAACACTCTCGCTTCCTTAGGGAGGAAGCTCATAACCTACTCACAAGAAGATAAAATATATCAATAACAACCTACTCACAATAGAAGTCTTAGACTTCTATATAATGATCTACGCAAGACCATTTGAATCTCAATTCTAGGACTGCATCCTAGAATCCCTCGTGCTCACATCACACTCAACAAAAGCTAGAAGTCATAAGACTTCGAAACCTTCGCATCTCACAAGATCATAACTCGAACACCATTAGGATACTCTCTTTCTAGTCCATAACCTCAACAATCATACAACCTCAACTCCTAAAATCTCACAAGCTTAACATACAACTTAAAACCATAAACAACCTCAAAAGAATATATCAACACCTCAAGCCTAATGATTCTCACAAGATCAAACCATATACTCGAATCGCTTATAACAACCTCACTAGACCGCAATACCACCTCAAGCTTAGAATCAATATCAATCCATCAAACAATATAAAATCCTCAAAACTCACCTAAGGTCCAAACCACTACTTGGTATTCACTCTAAGTTATGCTAGATCCAACCTAGCATGATACTAATACTAAACATAACTAAATCGAGTAAGATCATAAGCTCGGGGGAGAGGGTACACACATGACGTCAAAAGACGGAAGACGGACTTAGACTCGGTAGGCCTTTATCGGGGCGCTTCCGGACCTAAAACCAAAGCTACACAAATTTAGCAAATACGCTAAATTTGATTGTAATATATAAGATATATTATTCTAAGGTAAACTATATTTTTAAAACAAAACGCTAAAAACCCGTATTTAAACCCTTGAGTCATAATCTCGAAATTAATCCAACGAGGGTATAAAATATAAGGAATGTCCCGCTTTTAAAACAAGGACAAAACTCACAAAAACGCTTTCCGGGACAAATAATATCATTCCAAAAATATTGGTCATAATACGTAATTAAATATTTGGGTCCAAATTCCATAAATAAACCAACAAGGACACAATACGTAATATACATAAATATAAGATTGAACTTGTATATAAAATCCAAGGTTAAAACTCGTAAACACATTTTCTGGGCAACTCATGAAGTTCCATAAACTTGGTATATAATCTGAAAATAAAATGTGGGCCAAATCTATAATTAATTCAAATCAGTAGGGCACAATCTACAAATTCCAAAAGAGTGGGTCAAATGTGCAATAAACACAATCATGGATACATTATGCAATTATACCAAAATTAGGGGAGGCCGATCGTAATTTACAAAAGGGTTTCTTCTTCACGCTTGGGCAACAGTGAAGGGTTGGGGAAGGACTTCGTAGGTGCACCGACGGCGAGCTTGGCAGAGATCCTCTTCAGCAGGGTAGGCAAGGCAGGGCTCCTCCCTTTCTGGCGGAATTCCTAGCGGCCCAGAGTGGAGGCGGTGACACACTCAGTTCGGCGGGCCCACTGGAGCAGGGGATGCGCAGGTAACCACAGAAGAAAAGGGGGAAGGGGGATAGCGGTGGCTCCGGCAGACGCTAGGGCTCATCTTGGCGACATCGGCAGGGGCTTCCCGGAGGTGTGCAGAAGAAGGAGAAAACAGTTGCACAAGGTGGTGGTTGAAGGTGGAGCAGGGACGCCGCAGTCAAGGCTCCGAATCGAGAAGGGCAACAGAATGGAAGGAGAGGAGGGCTCTCTCGATGCTCAGTTCGGACCGGTGGAGGGTGCAAGCGGACGAGAGCTGGAGGAGCTCCAGTGTGAAGGGCGGCCAAGGAAGGGGCGGGAGGCCTCCTTAGTTGCTCGTCTTCAGGGTTGGCAGCAGCCCAAAGGCAAATGGAGCAGCACAGGAAGGAGGGGAAAAAGAAAGGTCGTAGGGAGAGAGATGAAGTGTAGAGAGGTGAGTTCAATAGAGAGTTGAGAGGGTTGAGAGTCAGCACTTGAGTGTGAGGGAGAGATGATACAAGGAGGGGTTGGGTTAGGTGTGCAGCAATGGGGAATGGAGGGGTCGGAGTAGACAGGCTGCTCACTTGCAGGCCCTAGCCGGGCGGGAGAAGGCCAAAGGCCAAATTCAGAGGTGAGAAAAAATGAAAGAAGGGAATAAAACTAATCTCGATCAAAAATCCCCGGAACGGAAAAATTTTCCGGGGTTTTTCCGAAATAATAAATACGGGAACGTATCCAAAATATAAATATACTCGGAATAATTACTTCACAACGTAAAATATTTTTAATAAATAGTAATAAAAACATTTAAACTAGTAAAATATCGATAAAAATCGGGAAAAATAAATATCGAAAACGCGCCTAAAAATTGGGGCGTTACATTAGATCCCTAAAAACAAGTTTCGTCCCCAAACTTGCTATGCGTCGAACTTCTCGGTCCCTAAGGCCGAGGTATGAACTCTTAAACTAAGAAGGCTTGATCCTTCTAATCTAAACACGTCATCTACCCAAGCTACCAACGCAAGATATATCAGGTCATAAAACACATTCCCGAACAGGGCACAAAAATACACATAACGTCACACATACACATAACGCAACCAAGGGAAGAACTAGGTCTAACCCGTCGATTCTATCGACACTACTAACTCAGCATAAAACTCAATCAAAGATACTATCTTCCGTCTTCCTATTAGCCTCATTGGTTCCTCGACTGTCACTAGATCATCATGATTGATCACACGTCTCGAATCACGCATGTACCCTCTCGACTGATACATATGAAACACCGGGTGAACACTCTCTACTCTAGGCGGCAACGCCAACTTATAAGACACTTCTCCAACTCGCGCTAAGATGTCAAAAAAGGTCAAAATATCGGAACTCAACTCCCTTCTCGGTTTCGATGCAGCATTTACATTATGTTTCTCTTTGATCGTCTCTAACTAAGAAGATCGGATGTTCCCATTTACACCTTGGCTTTGGTCCTTGTCAATCAAAACTTGATGTTACGTTCCCCCCATTCTTGTTCCAAGTTCCAGGTGACGAAGGAAGTACTTACTTCACCCGCTTCTACTAATGAGACACATAGTCTATTACTTTTATATGGTTCTTCAATACTCAATCAAGACCTTGTCTTCGAGAATCACTTGTACACTTCAAACCATCATACCTCGAGGCAAATTCAAAACAGTTGCCCCAATGAATCTCCTCTTAACTCTCAACAACTTCATTGTCAATTTTCATCCCACTCAATACTTCATTGTCATCCGAAGTAGGTTAGCCATAGATGGTGTTACTTGGAGAACCTCTTCACAAATCCGGTAATGACCAACACATCCAAGAAAACTTGTAACTTCTTCCACATCCTTCGGGGGTTGTCATCCCGAGGAAACTTGTCATAAAACTTCTCTCCTCTCCGAGAGTAGACCAAAAATATCTTATCCGGGCTTTAGTAAGCCCATATGGAATTACTACAACTCATAGTGACCATGATTTTTCCGGAATGTTGTGTTTGCAATATCCTAGTCTCAAATTCTCAATTGGTGGCAATCAGCCCTTAAATAAATTTTAGTAGAGACTACCAACCCTTTCAACCGATCAAGTAGATCATCTATCCATGGTGAGGGATACTCGTTCTTAATTGTTATCTTGTTCGGCTAACGGTAATTGACGTACAAGCGGAGATAATCGTCTCTCTTTTGACAAACTAGTGTTCTCCATAACCCCTTCAAATCAAGAGTTTAAGATGTATTCTAATATGAACTTCAAATCAAGAGTTCAAGATAGCATTCGGAGTTCTCCATAGCATTTCGCTAAATCTAATGAACTCCTTTCAATAAGTTCATACAATTGCTCCTTCTCTCGCTTCCACAACTCATGTCTCTTCACAAGTGTCATTCTATACATCGCCTTGGATATCGGAGGTGCGTCAAACTCAACCTTAGTGGCAAAATCCACGTTCCGATGTATTGGAATCCGTGATATCTCAATTTTTGCCATTCCTTATTTCGTCTCATAACATAAGACCGACACAACCTTGTCTTAACACGTGACAGGTAGTCATGGTATTAATGATCTCCCCCGATCTGTTGGGGTGACGTCTTTCAAACACGTTTATTGCTCCATCTTTAGCTACAACGTTGACCGTCCTCTTTCAAATATTCGTCATTTCTTGAATTAGAAAGATTTGCTTGCGTCTTCTAACTCTTGTGTTCTTATATAAGTATTCTTTTAACTTAATCCCATTTTCCCTCTTAAATGGCATGATTGTAAAAATCTTCTAAGATTTCTCACTTGTGTGCAACCATAAGGGTCCAATCGGTAGGACTTAACCGTGTATCAAAACAATTGACCTTATCTTCTTCACTTTCCGCAACATCCAACCATATGGGAGGAGCTCTTCGTATTCTACATAAGCTTTCACCATAGACATCCTTTCTTCAAGTAGAAATTATACTTCACTTTCCTTTTGTGAAGTCAACCCGACGGTAGAGGTTCTAACCTCAATCTTCCATATACTCTTTGTACATCTCTTGTCGACATCAAACTTCAAAACTTCGATCTTCTCTTACCCTTGTTGGTCACCTTATGCATCTCTCGGTATTCCATGAATAACTTCATGATAACACGATTTATGACTTAGGTTTAGGTAATCATTTAGATAGATTTCTCACTCATTCATGCACGTTTTGGCGTTGGTTCATGACGTCTTCGCTCAATTCATGCACATTTCTAGAAGAGACGTCTACACTACCTTTTATCGGTTTTGTAGGTAATTCGGGGATCTATTGGACGTTAATCGATACATTTGAGGGCCAAGCCTCATGATGGTACACATCCAAAGCCTTGGAGGAGCATAATTGGAGCAACAAAGGACACAAAGACCACTATTGGTGCAAGTAATGGAGCAACTCATGGTTAGACGATCATAGCATGTTTATGCTGAAGAAAATCGGACCAACTAGCAGATAAATCGGCCGATTTAATCCACTGGGTCGATTTTTGGGCCCTTGATAGCTTAAGCCACGTGTCCCACGATCTCTTGTCCGGCCTTGCTCTTGGTGGAGAATATAAGTGGTCCTGCAGGTTGTTGCTGAGGATCTCTCCTCTCCCACACTCTCATTCACAGCTCATTCTATTGGAGGCAAGACTTGGAGGAGAAGAAAAACTCTCAAAGATTGAAGGAAGAAGAAGAACACCATTGTAGGAAGGATAGGGAGGTTTTGAGTGATTTTGAGTTATTTTTGTAGTCTTGGATTGAAGAACTATTGCAAGGATTGTTAGGAACGTTTTGGATCTTCATTTAAGAGTTTGTAAGTCTTGCTACAACTTGGATTTAGCTGAGATTTATTGATTTTACTTGATTGTCTTTCATTATTCATCTATGAGAACTATGTATGCTTGTATGATGATTTTGGATCTTGATATGCATACTATTGGCTAGTTTATTGTGATTCTGGAGTGATAGATTGATGGTTATGGCTAGGGTGATAATAGAATGGACTTATATGTTAGTTTAGGATGATTTGTATGCACAAAACCCAAACCAGTCAGAAAAATCGCCCTGTTCTTCATGATAGATCGGCCGATTTAGCTGTAGAACAGCCCGATTTATTCTTCTGTTGCTCTTTAAATGATGAATCTGTATGTTAGGGTGTTTGGTTGTTTAAATCCTAGTGTTTATTAAGCCTAATTTAGCTTAGGATCACCTAATGCTATCAACCTAAGTGAGGGAAGAGATCTACCCGATGATTTCCGATCTTAGATACCTTAGATGATGAATTCTAGGTAGTAGTGAGCCTCGTAAGCCGCTATTGGATCGAATGTGCTAGGATTATTGCTTGAGATTTCCCTACTCCAAGACTTACCCGGTAAGGAGAAGGTTACCCCTCAAGTGGTATCCGGTTTGTGTAGAATTTCCTATTTTAACCCCTTGAGACCTACCCGGCAATAGGAGTTTGATGCGGGACTAGTGAAGCGAGAGACCTACCCGGTAATTGCTTCCATTAGTGAAACATTCTTTCCCCAACACCGCAGCTTGTCCTTAGAATCCTTAGAGCCTTGAGTCCAATGCCATAATCGGAAATCTTGACCTCTAGAATCCACTTTTCTCTCTTGATCATATACTTTGTGTTTTGTGTTACTTGTTTGCCTTGCTATCTCGAGTTGTTAGTTTGTTTTGATATCTTGTTTGATTTGTGATCTTTGCTTGATCACCTAAAAACCCACCAAAAACATTTGGATTTTCATCTCTTTATTTCTTTCTTTTCTCTTAGATTAGATCCACACTATCTATGACCATTGTTTGACTCGATTTCACCTTAGTCTTTGTGTTCGACCTCGGAATACTATCCCTACTACAAACGTCCCGTACAGTGCGGGTTCGCTAGGAGTTAGGATAAATATAACGAGTATAAATTTAAAGCTTATTGCGTGCACATCACACACATATCCAAGCGTAACAAGTTTTTGGCGCCGTTGCCGGGCACTAGGTCTAGATTGAGTCATTTTGTGATTGTTTATAGTGTAGATCTTTCTTGTTGCTTTTGATCTCTATTTGGTGTGTGTCTTTGCTTTTCAGGACATCTCTTACTCTTTAGGTGTATGCGAAGATCTCGTGGCAAGGATTTAGCTCCATTCGATCCCGAACCGGAGAAAACCCTTAGATCTAGATCCAAGAGCATTAAAAAGGGAAGAGAGATGGCTGGATGAGACCTCCAAGCTGAATTGGATGAAGCCTTAGAGCAAATAAGGCTAAGAGATGAGCTCTCCTTGTACAAGGAGAGCTTAATCGTCAACAACCTCCACCTCCTCCACCACAACCGCAGCCGGCGGCGAATGTTAGGGTTGTGCCCATTGCTATTGAAGAGCCACAAACTTTGGGGAGACGTATGGATCCGGCACAAAGAGCACACCGTCCGGGTGTGAACTTAGGAGATCCCGCAGCCCACAACTACGAGCTCCGCCCTCAAGTTCTACAAATGATCCGGCACAATCAATTTGGAGGGATGGAAGGAGAGTCTCCTCATCAACACTTGATGAACTACGAGATTTTGATGGAGACTCTTAGACCGCCAAGTTTGGAAAGAAACAACCATAAGCTTAGGGCTTTTTCCTTCTCTCTTAAGGACAAAGCCTTAGCTTGGTATCAATCTATTCCACAAGGGCGAGTTGGTACTTGGGAGGAGATGACAACCGAGTTTTTGACTAAGTTCTTCCCACCTTCCAAGACTACCGAATTAAGAGGGAAGATCAATGCCTTCGTGATGAAGGATAGAGAGAGCTTGTTCAAGTCTTGGGAGAGATTCAAAGACCTTCTCCTAGATTATCCACACCATGGCATACCGAAAATTGAGCTATTGGAGATCTACTTCAAGGGACTTGATGAAGATAGCCAATTCAAGCTTCAATCTCTTTCCGGTGGGACTTTCATGGAGAAGCATGTAGATGAAGCTTGGGAGTTTGTAGAGAAACAAGCTCTAGTGATTGAGAAATACTCCCATAGGAAGAGTGAAGGGAGAAAGGCGGGAGCATATGAGGTGAGTGAGGTCACCATGAGTAATTTCAAGCTTGATGCCATCAACAACGAGCTAAAGTCCTTGAGGGAGTTGTGTGCTACAACTTTGAAGAACCAAGCAATTCCTCAAGTGCTTCCACAAGCTAACTTATCTTCCAAGGAGGAGGATGTGAATTACATGGGAAGGGGCAATTACAACAACTATCAAGGCCCAAGGAACTTCAACAACAACCGGCAATTTAACAATTACCGGCCCAACCATAACCATCCCGGGTTCTCTTACTCTAACCCGGATGGAGCCTTGAACCCTCCCGCTTCCACAAGCACAACTCCACCACCAAAGGCTTCACAAGAACCTCCACCCGGATTTACTCAACCTCCAAAGGATAGAACCGAAATGATGTTTGAGCAATTGCTTGGAAGGTTGAGTGGTCTTTAGAGCACGGTGACTTCAATTTCTAAAGCTCAAAAAGTGTTGGAAGCACAAGTGTTCCAAAAGGTGGGTGAAGCCCATAGAGATCCGGGAAAGCTTCCCGGAAGAACCGAAGAAAACCCAAGAGGCCAAGTGTTGGCTATTACAACGAGAAGTGGGTTAAGCATGAAGTATCATTTGCCCAAGGAGAATGCTAAAGGGAAGCAAGTGGTGAATGAAGAAGAGCCATTACAAGGAGATGGAGGCAAGGGCAAGGATGTTGAGCCAACATATGTGGCACCGCCTCCATACAAGCCACCACTACCGTTCCCACAATCACGAGCAAGAGCTCGCTTGGACAATCACTTTGGTAAGTTCCTTGAACTAATGTCTAAATTACATATTAACATTCCGTTCATGGATGTTATCTTAGGTATGCCGGCATATGGCAAGTTCTTGAAGGAGATACTCTCCAACAAAAGGAAGTTGGAGGAGTATGGGGAAATAAGAATGACAAAGAGATCCTCGGAGTTGATTCAAACGATGAAGGAGGAGATGCCTCCTAAGCTAAGGGATCCGGGATCCTTTTGTGTGCCAATTGGAGTAGGAGAAGTGAAGTATGACGCCCTATGTGATCTTGGGGCAAGTGTAAGCATCATCTCGCTTGCACTTTGCAACAAGGTTGGGCTAGGAGAGCCAAAGCCGGTCAAGATGACCCTTTACATGGCGGACCGCTCCATCACTCATCCGGTTGGAATCTTGAAAGACATTCCGGTGCAACTAGGGAAGTTCTATGTGCCCATAGACTTCGTTGTTTTGTACATCCCGGCGGACTATCCGGTTCCTATCATCTTGGGGAGACCTTTCCTAGCTACTTCCGGATGTCTAGTAGATTGCAAGAATGGGACTCTCTCCTTCAATATTGGAGAAGAAAACATCAAGTTCAAGCTGTCCACAATGATGAAAGGACCAACCCTTGATGAAGATGTATTCAACATAGTTGAAGAAGAGGAGTCTAGAGAGGTTGTGAGCTCAATCTTGCTCAAGGATCCACTTGAGAGGGTTCTTAGCTCAAGCTTGATGGAGGAAGGAGTTGAGGAGAGTAGCAATGAATTAATCAAGGCCTTGATTGCATTGGACGAGCTACCAAGTGTTGGATTTGAAGTGCTAGAAGAAGAGAAAAACAGCCAGAAAAATCGGCTTGCCTGGGCAAAATCGGCCGATTTTTGTCCTTGTGCTGAAATTTCATCCAGTTTTGCAAAAACAGAAACTCAGATCGACCCACTGCCAGAAAAATTGTCCGATTTTTCCTCCTGGGTCGATTTTCCTGAGTCTTTTCAGCACCAACCACTTGAATGTGAGCAATCATCAAGGGACTTCAAGGAGGCTTCCATGGCTTTGCAATCATCTCAACCTACATTGTATGGATCGTCTCCAACCGAAAAAGGTCCCCCTCAACTTGATCTTAAACCTCTTCCTTCTCATTTAAAGTATGCTTTCCTTGGTTCAAATTCTACTTATCCGATGATTGTGCATGCATCTTTGAATGATGATGAGCTTAATAGACTGTTGAATGAATTGGAACTGCATAGAAAGGCAATATGATACACCATTGATGATCTTGTTGGCATCAAGCCTTCTTTGTGCATGCATAGGATAATGATGGAAGATAATCATAAACCCTCTATTGAACATCAAAGAAGATTGAATCCCATAATGAAAGAGGTAGTCAAAAAGGAAATCATTAAGTTTCTAGATGCGGGGATTATCTACCCTATCTCGGATAGTAAGTGGGTTAGTCCCGTTCATGTAGTTCCTAAGAAGGGTGGGATGACCGTAGTGACCAATGAGAACAATGAGCTAATCCCGACTAGGACGGTTACGGGATGGAGGATGTGCATTGATTATAGGAAGTTGAACATGGCCTCTAGGAAAGATCACTTCCCTCTCCCTTTCATTGACCAAATGCTAGAGTGGTTAGCTCAACATTGTCATTTTTGCTATTTAGATGGCTATAGTGAATTCTTCCAAATCCCTATCCACCCCGATGACCAAGAGAAAACAACCTTTACATGTCCATGGGGTACTTTTGCATATAGGAGAATGCCATTTGGGTTGTGTAATGCACCCGCCACCTTCTAAAGGTGTATGATGGCTATCTTTTCGGAATACATTGAAAATATCATGGAAGTGTTCATGGATGATTTCTCTGTTTATGGTTCTTCCTTTGATAATTGCTTGGCTAACTTGTCATTAGTATTGCAAAGATGTGAGGAGACAAATCTTGTCTTAAATTAGGACAAAATGCCACTTCATGGTAAGTGAAGGTATTGTGTTAGGACACTTGGTGTCTAACCGTGGCATTGAGGTTGATAGGGCCAAGATTGAGACAATAGAGAAGTTGCCACCACCTACCTCGGTGAAAGGGGTAAGGAGTTTCCTAGGGCATGCCGGTTTTTACCGGAGGTTTATTCAAGATTTCTCTAAAATTTCTAAGCCTCTCACTAACCTACTAATGAAGGATG
This sequence comes from Fagopyrum esculentum, assembly GCA_033239045.1. NCBI lineage: Eukaryota > Viridiplantae > Streptophyta > Magnoliopsida > Caryophyllales > Polygonaceae > Fagopyrum > Fagopyrum esculentum. The sequence goes on from BSUD01000005.1 coordinate 101,076,413, forward strand.
TTGAATTTGTTTTCTCCAAAGATTGCCTTGAGGCTTTTTGTAGGTTGAAGAACGCCTTGATCTCCGCACCTATCATGCAACCTCCGGGTTGGAGTTTACCATTTGAGATCATGTGTGATGCAAGCGACGTAGCCGTTGGGGCTATTTTGGGGCAAAGGAAAGATGGGCGCACTCATGCCATTTATTATGCTAGCAAGACGCTAGATATTGCCCAACTCAACTATGCCACAACCGAGAAAGAGTTGCTAGCGGTGGTGTATGCTTTTGAGAAGTTCCGCTCATATCTTATTGGAGCGAAGGTCATAGTTTATACGGATCATGCTGCGATCCGTTACCTCCTTACAAAGAAGGATGCCAAACCAAGGTTGATTCGGTGGATCCTTCTTCTTCAAGAGTTTGATTTGGAAATCCGGGATAAGAAGGGATCCGAGAACTCGGTGGCGGATCACCTTAGTAGACTTCCACCATTGGAGCTTGAAAGAGAGGACATCCCGATTGATGACTCGTTCCGGGATGAGCAATTGCAAATGGTGGAGGAATGCTTACTCCAAGTATCTAGAGGAAGTGAGCCATGGTTCGCCGACATTGTGAACTATCTTGTGTGTGAGGAAGTGCCTCCCGGTTTGACATATGCCCAAAGGAAGAAGTTCTTCAAAGATGTGAGGCACTACTATTGGAGTGAGCCACTTTTGTTCAAGAGAGGGCCGGATGGAATGTTTAGAAGATGCATACCGGAGGACGAGGTGGAGAGTGTGATCCGCCATTGTCATTCCTTGCCATGTGGAGGGCATGCTAGCTCACACAAGACATGTGCTAAAGTGTTACAATCGGGCATCTTTTGGCCAAGTTTGTTCAAGGTTGTGCAAAGCTTTGTGGTAGCTTGTGATGCTTGCCAAAGGACGGGCAACATCTCAAGGAGGAATGAGATGCCCTTGAACAACATACAAGAAGTGGAAATATTTGATGTGTGGGGTGTGGACTTCATGGGACCATTCCCTTCTTCATGTGGCAACCTCTACATCCTCTTGGCGGTGGATTATGTTTCGAGATGGGTGGAGGCAATCGCCTCTCCTACAAATGACGCCAAGGTTGTGGTGCGGTTCTTCAACCGAGTGATCTTCCCTAGGTTTGGAACACCAAGGATGATCATAAGTGATGGAGGGAAGCACTTCACTAATAGGAACTTTGGAGCACTTTTGGCCAAGTATGGGGTGACTCATAAGGTGGCAACACCTTACCATCCCCAAACAAGTGGCCAAGTGGAGATCTCCAACCGGGAGATCAAGGCCATTCTTGAGAAGATGGTTTCAAGGACGAGAAATGATTGGGCTATGAAGCTCGATGATGCCTTGTGGGCATATAAGACCGCCTTCAAAACACCAATTGGCACCACTCCTTACAAGTTAGTTTATGGCAAGTCTTGCCACCTTCCGGTAGAGATGGAGCATAGAGCACATTGGGCCATTAAGTGGCTAAATTTTGATCTCAAGGAGGCCGGAGAAAAGCGGTTGCTAGACATAAACGCCCTTGAGGAGATCCGGTTGGATGCATATGAGAATGCTCGGATCTACAAGGAGAGAACCAAGCGATGGCATGACAAGAGGATCATCCCGAAAGAGTTATGTGAAGGTGACCTTGTCCTTCTCTTCAACTCGAGGCTGCGGCTCTTCCCCGGAAAGCTCAAGTCAAGATGGACCGGGCCATATGTGGTGAAGAAGATCTTTCCTCATGGAGCGGTAGAGATAGGAGGAGATCATTGTGGTGACTTCAAGGTGAATGGGCACCGTTTGAAGAAGTACATCCCGGAAGCCCCGGTGGAAGTGATTGCCCCGCTTCACCTTGATTGAAGCGCTCCTGAATTCGGTCAAGCTAATGACCTTAAAGAAGCGCTTAATGGGAGGCAACCCATTGGTACATATTTTTCCCTTTCTTTTTCTTGCTTTTGTTTGATCTCACTCTTGGTGTGCTTTGTTTTTCTTTTGTGTTTTTGGGTGCTAGATCTTGTTGATTGTCGTGTGTGACGAGATGTTGGAGGTCATGTGAAGGCCTCATGGAACTGTTGAAGGTACAAGATCCAAGCACATAGACGAGGAGGAAATCACCCAGAAAAATCGGCTTGTTCTTCAGCAGATCGGCCGATTTTCCTGGGCTATGGGGCGATTTTTCCTCTGTAAAGGAAAGTGATGATCTCCAATCAAGCATGGGTGGAGCGAACGTGGAATTTGGACGGCTTGCGGTGCCAAGCGCGGGTTCCGAAACCTTAATGAACATCAAGAGCTCTCTACCATCCTTGATCGATCATCCACCATCATCATTCAATGTGACCCGAAATACCAAAGCATCACCAATTTTACATTGTGAGGACTCTCTTTCACTTCTTTATTTAGTTTCCACATTGGGGACAATGTGTTTCTAAGTATGGGGTGGGGTTTTTATGATCACTTGCATGATTAGCATCTAGGATAGTTTAGTTTAGTCACACGTTTCATTATGTCTTGCATTGTACATACATATTTCGAAAATTCCAAAAAATCAGAAAATTTTAAAATTTTTGTGCTTTCTAGGCTTGGATATGACCCTAATGATGAACCTTGTCTTGTGAATTAGCTATGGATAGCCTTATGTGTTGAATAGATGAATGCATATGTGGACTTGAAGTACTTATCTTGAATCCCATGAATGACTTGTGATCATGAATGTTTGCCTTGATTAAATTGAGTATTGAAAATCGAAATTGCATGCTAGTTCTTGCACATCATCTAGGAATGAATGAGGCAATTCATCTTTCTCTACTTCTCATTTCAATCATGTTGTTTGAGCACCTCAATTGATGAAAAATTGACCTCTTTTGACCCATCCGGGAATAGGAGCATGTTAGTGTGTTGATGTGTGTGAAAAGCAAGTGTGGGGTGAAGATGTTGATGAAAGAATGTCATGAATGAAGTGCTGAAATTGTTGCGAAAGTGTAGCCAAAAATATAGGTTTGGGGACGTTGGTGTAAATGACAAGTAACTCGGTACACTTCACATAATCGGGTGTTGGTGCCTTGCCAAAGTCAAATAAACCAATAGTCCTAACGAGCTTTGGTATGTGTGCCCGGTGTGGATGCACCTCGAAAAATAGAAAAAGCCCGAGGATGGCTAATCACCAAGGTTTCGGCTTTTGTACACCAATGCCATTGCCTCAAAAAGAAAAGAAAATGAAGAAAAATATACACTTGAGGGAAGTTGATAAGAAATGTGAAGTTGTGGTTGTTTAGTTCCTTTCCCGGATTAGCATCACATAGCCTAGAAAATTTCCACCTAATCACAACGTTTCTTGGCCTTCTATTTCACAAAGTCCTTATAACCTACTTGCATGTGTGTAAGACTAAGTGATTTAGATTGGATATGCTCATGATCATCTTGACTTCTTCATCTTTACATTTCATTGCATGCTATCAAGTTAAGTGCAATTGTCTTTCCATGCTTTCATTTATTTGATACATAATTTCTTGTCCATTTCCATGAAACATGACTATGAAGGTGATCCAATATTAGAAGCACAACTCCAAAAAGATTTTGCCATTTTTTTTCTGCATACATAAATCATGTCATCTCTTAGTCTATAGTTGGGAATTTGCTCGGGGACGAGCAAACCTTAAGTATGGGGTATTTTTGATAACACGATTTATGACTTAGGTTTAGGTAATCATTTAGATAGATTTCTCACTCATTCATGCACGTTTTGGCGTTGGTTCATGACGTCTTCGCTCAATTCATGCACATTTCTAGAAGAGACGTCTACACTACCTTTTATCGGTTTTGTAGGTAATTCGGGGATCTATTGGACGTTAATCGATACATTTGAGGGCCAAGCCTCATGATGGTACACATCCAAAGCCTTGGAGGAGCATAATTGGAGCAACAAAGGACACAAAGACCACTATTGGTGCAAGCAATGGAGCAACTCATGGTTAGACGATCATAGCATGTTTCTGCTGAAGAAAATCGGACCAACTATCAGATAAATCGGCCGATTTAATCCACTGGGTCGATTTTTGGGCCCTTGACAGCTTAAGCCACGTGCCCCACGATCTCTTGTCCGGCCTTGCTCTTAGTGGAGAATATAAGTGGTCCTGCAGGTTGTTGCTGAGGATCTCTCCTCTCTCACACTCTCATTCACAGCTCATTCTATTGGAGGCAAGACTTGGAGGAGAAGAAAAAATCTCAAAGATTGAAGGAAGAAGAAGAACACCATTGTAGGAGGGATAGGGAGGTTTTGAGTGATTTTGAGTTATTTTTGTAGTCTTGGATTGAAGAACTATTGCAAGGATTGTTAGGAACGTTTTGGATCTTCATTTAAGAGTTTGTAAGTCTTGCTACAACTTGGATTTAGCTGAGATTTATTGATTTTACTTGATTGTCTTTCATTATTCATCTATGAGAACTATGTATGCTTGTATGATGATTTTGGATCTTGATATGCATACTATTGGCTAGTTTATTGTGATTCTGGAGTGATAGATTGATGGTTATGGCTAGGGTGATAATAGAATGGACTTATATGTTAGTTTAGGATGATTTGTATGCACGAAACCCAAACCAGTCAGAAAAATCGCCCTGTTCTTCATGATAGATCGGCCGATTTAGCTGTAGAAGAGCCCGATTTATTCTTCTGTTGCTCTTTAAATGATGAATCTGTATGTTAGGGTGTTTGGTTGTTTAAATCCTAGTGTTTATTAAGCCTAATTTAGCTTAGGATCACCTAATGCTATCAACCTAAGTGAGGGAAGAGATCTACCCGATGATTTCCGATCTTAGATACCTTAGATGATGAATTCTAGGTAGTAGTGAGCCTCGTAAGCCGCTATTGGATCGAATGTGCTAGGATTATTGCTTGAGATTTCCCTACTCCAAGACTTACCCGGTAAGGAGAAGGTTACCCCTCAAGTGGTATCCGGTTTGTGTAGAATTTCCTATTTTAACCCCTTGAGACCTACCCGGCAATAGGAGTTTGATGCGGGACTAGTGAAGCGAGAGACCTACCCGGTAATTGCTTCCATTAGTGAAACATTCTTTCCCCAACACCGCAGCTTGTCCTTAGAATCCTTAGAGCCTTGAGTCCAATGCCATAACCGGAAATCTTGACCTCTAGAATCCACTTTTCTCTCTTGATCATATACTTTGTGTTTTGTGTTACTTGTTTGCCTTGCTATCTCGAGTTGTTAGTTTGTTTTGATATCTTGTTTGATTTGTGATCTTTGCTTGATCACCTAAAAACCCACCAAAAACATTTGGATTTTCATCTCTTTATTTCTTTCTTTTCTCTTAGATTAGATCCACACTATCTATGACCATTGTTTGACTTGATTTCACCTTAGTCTTTGTGTTCAACCTCGGAATACTATCCCTACTACAAACGTCCCGTACGCTGCGGGTTCGCTAGGAGTTAGGATAAATATAACGAGTATAAATTTAAAGCTTATTGCGTGCACATCACACACATATCCAAGCGTAACACTTCACAACTGTACCAGTATGCCCCGTGGAAAATGCTAGAAGAAACTCCCCATCCAAAACCACTAAAATATAAAACTCATTACATCTCCAGGTACTAACATCATAACTCTAAGCTTGCAACGTTGCCCTAATCTAGGTCCTCTCTTTCACGCCATAGCCACAATGTCTCTTCCGTGTGAGTCTAGAAACTTGACTTATCTCTTGCCCGCGGTAACATATCATCCATTTCCTACCCTGCATCCTCTATATACTCCCGTTTACTTACCACCTCCATGACACCTTACCTTATTCTTGATTCACTACTTCCCCTTTACTGTGGTCAAACTTTAAAACCTCTAATTCATGTCATTCTCCCATATGCCAAATTAATGACCTACAAGGGTCACATAAGGTCATCCACATCCCTCTGTATGCCCATAATCTTGTTTACTCATCCCCTCTACACTCACCAATAGACAACCCGCACCTGTGCGTTCTCAGTTGTCACCGATTAACTTGTATCTGACCTTCTCCGAAGTCAACAACTTATTATTCTACTACACTTCCCATGTTACCATTCTCAGGAAGGCTACCCTCCTCGGGGTACATTACCTTAAACTCCGTTAGTTCTTTCTTCATTCCATGCTCCCTCTTCTTTATGAGGTAACTATATCTTCCTTGCCTTGTGTTTCATATAACTCCCTTTCATAGACTTAACCATTCTTCCTTGATGTCTTTCAAGAGCACCTTCCTAAAGATTATAGCCGTAGCTAGCATCCACTCGCGTTCCTCTTGGTTGGTATCTTAAGTCTCTCGATCAAACCTCTTTGTTTCGTCTCTCATCTTCTTGGGGTCATCATTTATACCCACTTCCTCATTCTTGGCGTTTCTTAGTCTTATCATCATAATGGAAATCGGTCAACTCTTTGTGAATCCCCACCATGCCCTTTTCTCATAATTCTAGTAATGTTGTAACTTTACTTTTTGGTACCTCGTAAGCTTAACTTATTGTATTCTAAATCTTTAGCCAATGGTTCGATCACTCTTATCGTCGTGACTACAATACTTAGGAGCTCCTAAAGAATACTTCGCATCTTAATGGAATACCACCTTTAACCTTGCTAGAATGTACCCATCTCCTCCTCGATTCACATCTTTAGTTGTCCACGCGTCTCCTTGAAGAACTTAAGTTCGTTATCCCTATTGGTTTCGTTGTCTTTCCAATCATGACTTCTTTGTAACCACTTCCACACCTTCGTGTTACTCCTTTTTCTTATATGGTCTCTATCTCGATTTATCTTAAGTTGTCTCGAGTTTTCCTTCTACTTGTTCGTCCTCCATTTATGTTATCTCTAATCCTCCTCTTCGACATCTCTTTAAAGGAATACGAGAAACTCCAAGGTGTTCGTCCGAACGTAACGCTCAAACTCGATACTTGAGCATATCCGTCCTCATATGTACACTATCCTAAGTCAAACGACGTCGTCCAAGGATGATGATATCATACTATCATATTAGCTAAAAGTTCCCATAACTTCATATGATATTATATATATAAGAATACTTAGAGATAACTATATAAGTCCTAAGTCCATATCACTACCAACATAACACATCCAGCAATCCATTATAAAACTACAAGGTCCAAACAAGTACTAGTCCATGTAACACCCCGAATCCGCGGGACTCGGGATGCTACGGGCGGAGACCTCACAATGGGTCCCGACCCTTAGCCTGACAACAATTTCACCGGATCTTACAACAAGACACAAATAAAGGCAAAACCGAAATTCATTTTAATGCAATGATATGAACCCCAAAAGAAAAACAACGACAGACTTCAGCCGAGATACAACGCTAAAGGCAACCGCCATACACGCGACATACATAATACCCTAAACAGTACATAAAAACAACCCCCAAAACCATCCTAAAATGTACGGACCCCGGCTACCCACTCTTCCGGATCTCTCGGCCGCGCCCCTAACCTGCAAGGCAACTACAACAATATCGGTATAAAACCGTTAGCTAGCATTCAAGGCATTAGAATCATGGTATTGGCACACACACACATAAGGCATCATAAACACACAACATGTTCCAAAACACACAATCCGGTTTATTATCTTTTTATTATTAGGTCATATCCCGTTCTAATTCAACTTCTTTTGTGACACGAGAATCTTAAAGATCTCGCCCTTGTCCCCTTTCACCATACGGTTTTGTACTTGATGCGGATCAGCATCACCCGATGGGCTAGTCGCAAGGCACCTCCCAGTCATCTCCATTTTGGACTGGACAAGCGGTCACCGCCCGTTATCATACGCTTGGGCCAAATATAAACATATAAAGTCGGTGGTCCTATTACCGGTTTAGATGTTATAACATAAACAATAAACACACACATAAACAATAAACACACACCACCAAACACGCATTGAAACTAATACAGAGAATACGAGCTAAGTAAGTCCGGAGACTTACCTCGTCCCAAAGATAATCCCGCTAACCACCGCTCTCAACTTCCCGTAGGAAGGCACTCAACGCCTGGTCAAGACAAGGCACACAATCAACATCTCTCTCACATGCTAGAAGTCCTTAGACTTCTAGTCTCAATGATCTCGCAAGATCATAAACCAAACCATGCTAGGATACTCTCGTTCTAGTCCACAACCTCAACAATCATACAAACTCAACCCCTAAATTCTCACAAGCTCAACATACAACTTAAAGCCATAAACAACATCCCAAGATAATATCAACTCCTCAAGCCTTACAACATTTAACAATTCTCAAACACTCACCTAAGGTCCATAACCAATACTTGGTATTCACTCTAAGTTATGCTATAACCAACCTAGCATGATACTACTATTACTACTAAACATAACTAGATCGAGGGGAAAGAATACTCACACGACGTCAAAAGACGGAAGTCGTTTAACGGATGTCGACTTGGACTCGTTAGGCCTTTATCGGGGCGCTTCCGAACCTAGCACCAAACTAAACAAATTTAGCTTATAAGCTAAATTTGAACGGCATAATTAACATATATAAATCTAAGGAAACCCCACTTTTAAAACCCAAGTTAAAAACCGTGAATATATATTCCGGGCAATTTGTATAACATCATAACCCAAGATAAAACTCATTTTCAAAGTCAACATTAAAATCCCGTAGTTACATCTTTGAGCCATAGCCCGCAATTAATCCAACAAGGGCATAATATGTAGTATATATAAATATAAGAATATCCCCGTATTTAAAAATCTAAGGTTAAAGACCGGGAAAATGTTTTCCGGGGCAATTTATGAAGTTCCATAAACTTGGGATATATTCCGTAATTAAAATCTTGGGCAAAATCTGTAATTTCACATGCAGAGGGTAATTTTGCAATTATATAAAAGTTGGGCCAAATCTGCAATTTCACCAAATAACAGGGGGGCCGATTTAATTTTGAAGAAGGGTTCATCTCTTCAGCCAAACGCGATGGACAGAGGGAGAAGGTGAGTGCGTAGGCGGCGGCGAGCAGTGCTGCGCAGGGCTCCGGCGGCGAGGAGCAACGCAGGGCGGCGGTTCCGGTGGTTTGCAGACGGTGCGAGGCAACACTAGGGCGGCTCCCATGGGCAAAGCTGTGGAAGGGCTTCTCGATTGAGCTCATCGACAGAGATAGGGCAGCGTCGGCGAGGCTGGCTTCTTCGGCGGCAGACTCAGCCCGGTGTGGCTATTGAAGGCAGCGGTGAAGCCCTTCCGACGTCCTCGATGGTTGACTGTTCCACGGTTCTCTGGAGGTGTCAGAAGGAGAGGAAACAGAGAAGGCGAGATTGAATGTTGTTGCTTGAGAGGGTGCACCGGAGGGTGGCAGGCGGCGGCTTTCCGGAGTCGTTCCTGGCAGCTGCAGGTGAGGATCGACGAGGGCGAGGGTGGAGGGTTCGTTCTTCTCCCGTGGCTCGATGTGGAGGAGCAGAGAGTTGCAGAGGGTGGTTCGAGAGAGTGGTGAGTTGGGAGATAGGGGAGAGGGCAAATAGTTGGTGTCCTTGAGAAGCTCAGATGACGATTGAGTGAGGGAGTGGATCAGGTGAGGGTCGAGGGGTCGGGCTAGACAGTAGCAAGTGTAGGCTGCACGGGAAGGGGTAGAGCGAGGGGTCATGTACTGCAGAGGGAGCATCATCACCATGGGTAGTGAAGGGGGAAAGAGAGAAGAATAAAGGGAGAAATAAAACTAAATAAATTAAAATAAACTCGATCAAATTAATCGGAATGAATTTTTCGGATCGGAAAATGTTTCCGAACCTTTTCAAAAATAAATACGAAAAATATATATATATATATATATATATATATATATATATATATATATAAAAGCTCGAAAAATTTAATTTACGATGTGAAAATACTCGTAAAATATTTAAGCTATTAAAATATCGATCGAAGTAGGAGAATAAATATTGAAAACGCACCCAATAAACGGGGCATTACATTAGATCCCCCTAAAAATAAGTTTCGTCCCGAAACTTGCTATGCATCGAGCTTCTCGGTCCCTAAGGCCAAGGTATGAACTCTCACGCTAAGAAGGTTGAAACCTTCTAATCTATCTACACAAACTACTCGAACTACCATCGCGAGATATATCGGGTCATAAAGCACATTCCCACACAGGCACAAACAACAATTAATATCATACATGCACCTAACACAGCTAAGGGAAGAACTAGGTCTAACCCATCGATTCTATCAAAGCTTCTAACTCGGCGTAAGCTCAACTAAAGATATAATCGTCCGTCTTCCAGTTAGCCTCATCGGTTCCTCGTCTGCCAATAGATCCTCATAATTGGAACACATGAAACACCGGGTTAACACCCTCTACTCTCGGCGGACACGCCAACCGGCAAACCACTTTCCTAACTCGAGCTAAGATCTCACAATGGTTCCGATATATCAAAAACTTAACTTCCTTCTCGGGTCTTTCTAAATGCAGCATTTCCATTATTTTCCTTTCGATTTCTCTAACAAAGAAGATCGAACTCCCAATTTACACCGGCTTGGATTCTTGTCGAACCAAACTTTGATGTTATGTTTCCCCAATTCTTGTTGCGATTCCAAGTAACAAAGGAAATATTTTACTCCATACTACGTAGGCTATTACTTTTACATCACTCCTCACTACTCGATCATGACCTTGTCTTGAACAATCATTTGTACACCTCAAACCCATAATACCTCAAGGTAAATCAGCACAGTTACACCAATGAATCTCCTCTTAACTCTCAACAACTCCATTGTAAATTTTTGTCCTACACAAAACTTCATTGTCATCCGGATTAGGTTAGCCATGGATGGTTTTACTTTGGAGAATCTCTCCACAATCCGGTAATGACAAACACATTTGAGAAAACTTGTAGCTCCTTCCACATCCTCCGGGGGTTGCCATCCCGAGACAACTTGTCATGCAACTTCTCTCTTCTTCGAGAGTAGACCAAAATATCTTATTCGGAGCATTAGTAAGCCCCTATGGAATCACTACATCTCGTAGTGACCATGGTTTGCCCGGAATGCCGTGTTTGTAATTTCCGAATCCCAAATTCTCTATTGGCGGCAATCAGACCTTAATCATTCTTAGAAGATACTACCGACTCTTGCAACCGGTCGAGTAGATCCCCTATCCGTGGTGAGGGATACTTGGTTCTTCATTGTTATCTTGCTCGGCTCACTGTAATCAATGTACAAACGGAAATAACTGCCTATAGTTTCACAAACCGGTGTTCTCCATAAAACTTCAAATCAAGAGTTTAAGATATACTCCAATATAAACTTCAAATCAAGAGTTCAAGATAACATTCGGAGTTCTCCATAACATCTAACTAATTCTAATGAACTCTTATCAATGAGTTCTTGCAATTGCTCCTTCACTTGCTTCCCTAACTCATGACTCTTCACAAGTGTCATTCCATACAGCGCTTTAGATATCGGAATTGAGTCCAGTTTGACCTTAGTGGAAAAATCCACATTCTGACGTATTAGAATCCGTGGTATCTCGTATCCATATTTTCTTCTCCCTCCACATAAAATAAGACCGACACAACCTTGTCTTAACACTTGACACGTAGTCATGGTATTAATGATCTCCCCCGATCTGGTGGGTGACGTCCTTCAAACACATGTATTTCTCCATCTTTAACTACAATGTTGACCGTCCTCTTTCAAATATTCGTCTTTTCTTGAATTGGAAAGATTTGCTTGCGTCTTCTGACTCTTGTGTTCTTATACAAGTATTCTTTTAACTTAACCCCATTTTCTCTCTTAAATGGCATGATTGTAAAAATCTTCTAAAATTTCTCACTTATGTGCAACCATAAGGGTCCAATCGGTAGGACTTAACCGTGTTTCAAAATAATTGACCTTATCTTCTTCACTTTCTGTGGCATCCCAACATATGGGAGGAGCTCTTCGTATTTTACATAAGCTTTCACCATAGACATCCTCTCTTCAAGTAGGCGTAGAAATTTATACTTCAATTTCTTCTATATTTGTCAAACCAACCGCAGAGGCTCTAACCTCAATATTTCATGTACTTCTTGTACATCCCATATCGACAACAAACTTCGGTCTTCTCTTACTCCTGTTGGTCACCTTAAGCATCTCTTGGTATTCCATGAACAATCATCACAACCGTAGTAGTATGCCCCGTGGAAAATGCTAGAAGAAATTTCTCCAACCACAATCCCTAAAAGATCCACTCATTACTTCACCAAACACTAACATCACAAACTCTAAGTTCACAATGTTGCCCTTATATAGGTCCTCTTTTTCGAGCCATAGCCACCATGACTCTTCCGTGTGAGTCTGGAACATCTGACTCAGCTTTTGCTTGAGAAAACATATCATGCGTCCCCTTAACGCACAAAAACAATAGAAGCCTCACTTTCCTTTTGTTTCTTCTAGTTCTCTTTACCTTAATTAAACTTTAAAAGTTCTGCTCCGTGTCATTCCCCCATATGTCAATCTCCTTACCTGAGAAGGTCGCATAGGTTCGTTGCAATCCCTCCCTAGGAGGTCTATTATAGTTACTTGCTTTGACCTCAATCCATGCTACTTGATTAAAACACTTGCACTTTTGTTGATACAACTCCTTATTGCTGGCATTTAACCACCGGGAATGTTCCAAGTTCTCACTACCGTCCCTTTATGATCCCACAACCTGGTTACTCTTCCCTTCCACACTCATTCATAGACCACCCGCACAAGCGCGTTCTTGGTTGTCACCGATTAGTTTATAAATGACCTTCTCCAATGTCAATGACTTACCATTCTTCTATTTTTCCATGTTACTATTCTCATGAAAGCTACCCTCTTCGAGGTATTCTACCTTAAACTTCGTTAGTTCCTTCTTCATTCCATGCTTCTTCTTCATAAGGTAACTATATCTTCTTTGCCTTGTTGTTTCATATAACTCCCTTTCATAGGCTTAACCATTCTTCTTTGATGTCTTTCAAGTGCACCTTCCCAAATATTATAACCCTAGCTAGCATCCACTCGCGTTCCTCTTGGTTGGTATCTTAAGTCTCTCGATCAAAGCTCTTTCGTTTCGTCTTTCATCTTCTTGGGGTCATCATTTATACACACTTCCTCCTTCTTGGCGTTTCTTAGTCTTATCATCATAATGGAAATCGGTCACTCCACGTGAATCCCCACTATGCCCTTCTTCTCATAACTCTAGTAATGTTGAAACTTTACTTTTTGATACCTCGTAAGCTTAACTTACGGTATCTTAAATCTTTAGCAAATGGTTCGATCACTCTTCTCGTCTTGACTCAAATGCTTAGGAGCGTCTAAAGAAAACTTCACATCTTAATTGGATGTGACCTTTAACCTTGTTAGAATGTATCCATCTCCTCCTCGATTCGCATCTTTAGTTGTCCACACGTCTTCTTGAAAAACTTAGGTTTGTTATCCCTATTAGTCTCCTCGTCTCCCATTCGTGACTTCGTTGTAACCACTTCCACATCTTCATGTTACTCCTTTTTCTTGTATGGTCTCCGTTCCGCTTTCTCTTAAGTTGTCTCGTGTTGTTCTTTTACTTGGTTGTCCTTTGTTTACGTCATATCTAATCCTCCTCTCCGACCTTCTCTTAAAGGAGTACGAGAACTCCAAGGTGTTCGCCCGATCGTAGCGCTCAACTCGATACTTGAGCATATTCATCCTCGTAAGTACACTATCCTAAGTCAAACAACGTCGTCCAAGGCGATGATATCATAATAGCATCTCAACTAAAAGGTCCTATATCTCCATATGCTACTATATATAATAAGAATACTTATACATAATTATATAAGTCCTAAGTCCATATCACTACCAACATAACACATTCAGCATTCCATCAACAATTTAAGGTCCCAAAACATATAACCGTCCACATATATAACTATACACATATATTCAGTTCATTATGCAATATACAATCACAAAGATACACATCAATTCTATCATGCATAACTACAAATCTCATATCCATATCTATATATACATATATATACATATCAAAATCTAATAAGCTAAGCTGCCGAGATCTGCGGAAGTGTGGTGGTCCGTACATTCTACCCCGACTCATGCATGTGATTTTGAAAACGAAAACTCAGAACCCGTGGGGTTCTGTTTATTCCTTATTCGGCCTTTAGAAGATTGCGAGTGCCATTGTTGTCAACCTAGGGCTCTGATACCACTTTTGTAACACCCCGAATCTGCGGGACTCGGGATGCTACGGGCGGAGACCTCACAATGGGTCCCGACCCTTAGTCTGACAACAATTTCACCGGATCTTACAACAAGACACAAATAAAGGCAAAACCGAAATTCATTTTAATGCAATGATATGAACCCCAAAAGAAAAACAAAGAAAGACTTCAGCCGAGATACAACGCTAAAGGCAACCGCCATACACGCGACATACATAATACCCTAAACAATACATAAAAACAACCCCCAAAACCATCCTAAAATGTACGGACCCCGGCTGCCCACTCTTCCGGATCTCTCGGCCGCGCCCCTAACCTGCAAGGCAACTACAACAATATCTGTATAAAACCGTTAGCTAGCATTCAAGGCATTAGAATCATGGTATTGGCACACACACACATAAGGCATCATAAACACACAACATGTTCCAAAACACACAATCCGGTTTATTATCTTTTTATTATTAGGTCATATCCCGTTCTAATTCAACTTCTTTTGTGACACGAGAATCTTAAAGATCTCGCCCTTGTCCCCTTTCACCATACGGGTTTGTACTTGATGCGGATCAGCATCACCCGATGGGCTAGTCACAAGGCACCTCCCAGTCATCCCCATTTTGGACTGGACAAGCGGTCACCGCCCGTTATCATACGCTTGGGCCAAATATAAACATATAAATTCGGTGGTCCTATTACCGGTTTAGATGTTATAACATAAACAATAAACACACACATAAACAATAACCACACACCACCAAACACGCATTGAAACTAATACGGAGAATACGAGCTAAGTAAGTCCGGAGACTTACCTCGTCCCAAAGATAATCCCGCTAACCACCGCTCTCAACTTCCCGTAGGAAGGCACTCAACGCCTGGTCAAGACAAGGCACACAATCAACATCTCTCTCACATGCTAGAAGTCCTTAGACTTCTAGTCTCAATGATCTCGCAAGATCATAAACCAAACCTTGCTAGGATACTCTCGTTCTAGTCCACAACCTCAACAATCATACAAACTCAACCCCTAAATTCTCACAAGCTCAACATACAACTTAAAGCCATAAACAACATCCCAAGATAATATCAACTCCTCAAGCCTTACAACATTTAACAATTCTCAAACACTCACCTAAGGTCCATAACCACTACTTGGTATTCACTCTAAGTTATGCTATAACCAACCTAGCATGATACTACTATTACTACTAAACATAACTAGATCGAGGGGAAAGAATACTCACACGACGTCAAAAGACGGAAGTCGTTTAACGGATGTCGACTTGGACTCGTTAGGCCTTTATCGGGGCGCTTCCGAACCTAGCACCAAACTAAACAAATTTAGCTTATAAGCTAAATTTGAACGGCATAATTAACATATATAAATCTAAGGAAACCCCACTTTTAAAACCCAAGTTAAAAACCGTGAATATATATTCCGGGCAATTTGTATAACATCATAACCCAAGATAAAACTCATTTTCAAAGTCAACATTAAAATCCTGTAGTTACATCTTTGAGCCATAGCCCGCAATTAATCCAACAAGGGCATAATATGTAGTATAAATAAATATAAGAATATCCCCGTATTTAAAAATCTAAGGTTAAAGACCGGGAAAATGTTTTCCGGGGCAATTTATGAAGTTCCATAAACTTGGGATATATTCCGTAATTAAAATCTTGGGCAAAATCTGTAATTTCACATGCAGAGGGTAATTTTGCAATTATATAAAAGTTGGGCCAAATCTGCAATTTCACCAAACAACAGGGGGGCCGATTTAATTTTGAAGAAGGGTTCATCTCTTCAGCCAAACGCGATGGACAGAGGGAGAAGGTGAGTGCGCAGGCGGCGGCGAGCAGTGCTGCGCAGGGCTCCGGCGGCGAGGAGCAACGCAGGGCGGCGTTTCCGGTGGTTTGCAGACGGTGCGAGGCAACACTAGGGCGGCTCCCATGGGCAAAGCTGTGGAAGGGCTTCTCGATTGAGCTCATCGACAGAGATAGGGCAGCGTCGGCGAGGCTGGCTTCTTCGGCGGCAGACTCAGCCCGGTGTGGCTATTGAAGGCAGCGGTGAAGCCCTTCCGACGTCCTCGATGGTTGACTGTTCCACGGTTCTCCGGCGGTGTCGGAAGGAGAGGAAACAGAGAAGGCGAGATTGAATGTTGTTGCTTGAGAGGGTGCACCGGAGGGTGGCAGGCGGCGGCTTTCCGGAGTCGTTCCTGGCAGCTGCAGGAGAGGATCGACGAGGGCGAGGGTGGAGGGTTCGTTCTTCTCCGGTGGCTCGACGTGGAGGAGCAGAGAGTTGCAGAGGGTGGTTCGAGAGAGTGGTGAGTTGGGAGATAGGGGAGAGGGCAAATAGTTGGTGTCCTTGAGAAGCTCAGATGACGATTGAGTGAGGGAGTGGATCAGGTGAGGGTCGAGGGGTCGGGCTAGACAGTAGCAAGTGTAAGCTGCACGGGAAGGGGTAGAGCGAGGGGTCATGTACTGCAGAGGGAGCATCATCACCATGGGTAGAGAAGGGGGAAAGAGAGAAGAATAAAGGGAGAAATAAATCTAAATAAATTAAAATAAACTCGATCAAATTAATCGGAATGAATTTTTCGGATCGGAAAATATTTCCGAACCTTTTCAAAAATAAATACGAAAAATAAATAAATAAATAAATATATATATATATATATATATATATATATATATATATATATATATATATATATAAAAGCTCGAAAAATTTAATTTACGATGTGAAAATACTCGTAAAATATTTAAGCTATTAAAATATCGATCGAAGTAGGAGAATAAATATTGAAAACGCACCCAATAAACGGGGCATTACAGTCCATATATATAACTATACATATAAATCATATCCATCATGCAACTACAATCCACAAAGATACACAACAATTCCATCATGCATAACTACAAACTTCATATCCATATCTATATATACATATCAAAATCCAATAAACTAAGCTGCCGAGATCCGCGGAAGGAGTGGTGGTCCGTACATTCTACCCCCACTCATGCATGTGATTTTGAAAACGAAAACACAAAACCCGTGGGGTTCTATTTATTCCTTATTCGGCCTTTAGAAGATTGCGAGTGTCATTGTTTTCAACCTAGGGCTCTGATACCACTTTTTGTAACACCCTGAATCCGCGGGACTCAGGATGCTACGGGTTCGGACCTCACAATGGGTCTCGACCCTTAGCTTGACAACAATTTCACCGGATCTTGCAAAAAGGCATAAATAGAGGCCAATACCGAAATACATTTTTATGCAATGAAAAGAAAACCCGAAAGAATACAACAAAGGACTTCAGCCGAAAATACAACTCCAAGACTAAACGCCAACACGAGACATACAATATACAATAAATACAATACTCAAACTCGAATCCACCCAAAACCCAATCCTAAATTATACGGAACCCCGGCTGTCCACTCTTCCGGATCTCTCGACCGCATTCCTAACCTGCAAAGGCAATCTACAACAATCGGTATAAAACCGTTAGCTAATATTCGAAGCATTAGAATCAATGGAAAAGGCACAAACACAAGTAAATCAACATAACAAACAATATACATCAAATAACACAAGTCCGGTTTATTATCTTTTTATTATTAAGTCAAATCCCGTTCTAATTCAACTTCTTTTGTGACACGAGAATCTCTCGAAACTCGCCTCGTTCTCCACTTACCGCATGAAACGGTACGGATGAATCCGACCATATAACCACACGGGCTAGTCGCCAAGAACCTCCTAGCTCTACGCAAGAGCTAGCCAGTGATGTCACCGCCCATTATCATACACTTGGGCCAAATAATATAAAGGTCGGTGGTCCTATTTCCGGTTTAGTTGTTATAAACAATACAGAATAAACACACACCACCAAACACACATCAATGCTAATACAAGGAATACGAGCTAAGTAAGTCCAATGACTTACCTCGTCACCACACTCAACTCACAACACTCTCGCTTCCTTAGGGAGGAAGCCCATAATCTGCTCACAAGAAGATAACTATATCAAAAATAACCCGCTCACAATAGAAGTCTTAGATTTCTATACAAATGATCTACGCAAGACCAATTGACTCTCAATTCTAGGACCGCATCCTAGAATCGCTCGTGCTCACATCACACTCAACAGAAGCTAGAAGTCCTAAGACTTCTAAACCTTCGCATCTCGCAAGATCATAACTCACAACAGCACTAGGATACTCTCTTTCTAGTCCACAACCTTAACAATCATACAACCTCAACCCCTAAAATCTCACAAGCTCAACATACAACTTAAAGCCATAAACAACCTCACACTTACAAGATAATATCAACACCTCAAGCCTAATGATTCTCACAAGATCAAACCATATACTCGAATCCCTTATAACAACCTCACTAGACCGCAATACAACCTCAAGCTTAGAATCAACATCAATCCATCAAACAATATCAATTCCTCAAAACTCACCTAAGGTCCAAACCACTACTTGGTATTCAAACCATATACTCGAATCCCTTATAACAACCTCACTAGACCGCAATACAACCTCAAGCTTAGAATCAACATCAATCCATCAAACAATATCAATTCCTCAAAACTCACCTAAGGTCCAAACCACTACTTGGTATTCACTCTAAGTTATGCTAGATCAAAACTAGCATGATACTAATACTAAACATAACTAATTCGAGTAAGATCATAAGCTCGGGGGAGAGGGTACTCACATGACGTCAAAAGACGGAAGACGGACTTAGACTCGTTAGGCCTTTATCGGGGCACTTCCGGACCTAAAACCAAAGTTACACAAATTTAGCTAAAATGCTAAATTTGATTGTAATATATAAGATATATTATTCTAAGGTAAATTCATTTTCAAAAGCAAACGCTAAAAACCCGCAATTAAACCCTTGAGTCATAATCTCGAAATTAATCCAACGAGTGTATAAAATATAAGGAATGTCCTACTTTTAAAACAAGGAAAAAATTGCAAAAACGCTTTCCGGGACAAATAATATCATTCCAAAAATATGGGTCCTAATACGTAATTAAATATTTGGGCAAAATTCCATAAATAAACCAACAAGGACACAATACGTAATATACATAAATATAAGATCAAACTCGTATATAAAATACAAGGTTAAAACTCGTAAAAACATTTTTCTAGCAACTCATGAAGTTCCATAAACGTGGGAAATATTCTGAAAATAAAATCTGGGCCAAATCTGTAATTAATTCAAATTAGTAGGGCACAATCTACAAATTCTAGAAGAGTGGGTCAAATCTGCAATGAACACAAATAATGGGTACATTCTGCAATTATACCAAAGTTAGGAGGGGGGCGACCGTAATATACAAAAGGGTTTCTTCTTCACGCCTGGGCAGTAGTGAAGGGTTGGGGAAGGACTTCGCAGGTGCACCGGCTGCGAGCTTGGCAGAGATCCTCTCCGGCAGGGTAGGCAAGACAGGGCTCCTCCCTTTCTGGTGGAATTCCTGGCAGCCCAGAGTGGAGGCGGTGGCACGCTCAGTCCGTCGGGCCCACAAGAGCAGGGGATGCGCACGTAACCACAGAAGAAAAGGGGGAAGGAGGATATCGGCGGCTCCGGCACAAGCTAGGGCTCATCTTGGCGACATCGGCAGGGGCTTCCCCGGAGGTGTGCAAAAGAAGGAAAAACAGTTGCACAGAGTGGTGGTTGAAAGTGGAGCAGGGACGCCGCAGTCAAGGCTCCGAATTGAGAAGGGCAACAGAATGGAAGGAGAGGAGGGCTCTCTCGCTGCTCAGTTCGGGCCGGTGGAGGGTGCAAGCGGACAAGTGTTGGAGAAGCTCCAGTGTGAAGGGCGGACAGGGAAGGGGCAGGAGGCCTCCTTGGTGGCTTGTCTTCAGAGTCGGCAACAGCCCACAGGCAAATGGAGCAACACGGGAAGGAGGGGAAAAAGAAAGGTCGTGGGGAGAGAGATGAAGTGTAGAGAGGTGAGTTCAACAGAGAGATGAGAGGGCTGAGAGTCAGCACTTGAGCGTGAGGGAGAGATGATACAAGGAGGGGTTGGGTTAGGTGTGCAGCAATGGGGAATCGAGGGGTCGGAGTAGACAGACTGCTCACTTGTAGGCCCTACCTGGGCGGGAGAAGGCCAAAGGCCAAATTCAGAGGAAAAAAATGAAAGAAGGGAATAAAAATAATCTCGATCAAAAATCCCCGGAACGGGAATACCGGAACGGAAAATTTTCCGGCATTTTTCCGAAATAATAATACGGAAATACGGGAACGTATCCAAAATATAAATACACTCGGGAATAATTACTTTACGGCGTAAAATATTTTTAATAAATAGTAACAAAAACATTTAAGCTAGTAAAATATCGATAAAAATCGGAAAACAATAAATATCAAAAACGCGCCAAAAAATTAGGGCATTACATTAGATCCCCCTAAAAACAAGTTTCGTCCCAAAACTTGCTATGTGTCGAACTTCTCGGTCCTTAAGGCCGAGGTATGAACTTTCAAACTAAGAAGGCTTGATCCTTCTAATCTAAAGACGTCATCTACCGAAGCTACCAACGCAAGATATATCAGGTCATAAAACACATTCCCGAGCAGGGCACAAAAATACACATAACATCACAAATACACATAACGCAACCAAGGGAAGAACTAGGTCTAACCCGTCGATTCTATCGACACTACTAACTCAGCGTAAAACTCAATCAAAGATACTATCTTCCGTCTTCCTATTAGCCTCATTGGTTCCTCGACTGTGACTAGATCATCATGATTGATCACACATCTCGAATCACGCATGTACCCTCTCGACTTATACATATGAAACACCGGGTGAACACTCTCTACTCTAGGCGGCAACGCCAACGCCAACTTATAAGACACTTCTCCAACTCGCGCTAAGATGTCGAAAAAGGTCAAAATATCGGAACTCAACGCCCTTCTCGGTTTCGATGCAGCATTTACATTATGTTTCTCTTTGACCGTCTCTAACTAAGAAGATCGGATGTTCCCATTTACACCTTGGCTTTGGTCCTTGTCAATCAAAACTTGATGTTACGTTCCCCCCATTCTTGTTCCAAGTTCCAGGTGACGAAGGAAGTACTTACTTCACCCGCTTCTACTAATGAGACACATATTCTATTACTTTTATATGGTTCTTCAATACTCAATCAAGACCTTGTCTTCGAGAATCACTTGTACACTTCAAACCATCATACCTCGAGGCAAATTCAAAACAGTTGCCCCAATAAATCTCCTCTTAACTCTCAACAACTTCATTGTCAATTTTCATCCCACTCAATACTTTATTGTCATCCGGAGTAGGTTAGCCATATATTGGGTTACTTGGAGAACCTCTTTACAAATCGGTAATGACCAGCACATCCAAGAAAACTTGTAACTTCTTCCACATCCTTCGGGGGTTGTCATCCCGAGGCAACTTGTCATACAACTTCTCTCCTCTCCCAAAGTAGACCAAAAATATCTTATCCGGGCATTAGTAAGTCCGTATGGAATTACTACAACTCGTAGTGACCATGATTTTTCCGGAATGTCGTGTTTGCAATATCCCAGTCTCAAATTCTCAATTGGTGGCAATCAGCCCTTAAATAAATTTTAGTAGAGACTACCAACCCTTGCAACCGATCAAGTAGATCATCTATTCATGGTGAGTGATACTCGTTCTTCATTGTTATCTTGTTCGGCTAACGGTAATTGATGTACAAGCGTTGATAATCGTCTCTCTTTTCACAAACTGGTGTTCTCCATAACCACTTCAAATCAAGAGTATAAGATATTTTCTAATATGAACTTCAAATCAAGAGTTCAAGATAACATTCGGAGTTCTCCATAGCATTTCGCTAAATCTAATGAACACCTTTCAATAAGTTCTTACAATTGCTCCTTCTCTCGTTTCCACAACTATACATCGCCTTGGACATCGGAGGTGCGTCAAACTAAACCTTAGTGGCAAAATCCACGCTTCGATGTATTGGAATCCGTGATATCTCAGTTTTTTTCGTTCCTTGTTTCGTCTCATAACATAAGACCGACACAACCTTGTCTTAACACTTGACAGGTAGTCGTGGTATTAATGATCTCCCCCGATCTGTTGGGGTGACGTCTTTCAAACACGTGCATTGCTCCATCTTTAGCTACAATCTTGACCGTCCTCTTTCAAATATTCGTCTTTTCTAGAATTGGAAAGATTTGTTTGCGTCTTCTGACTCTTGTGTTCTTATATAAGTATTCTTTTAACTTAATCCCATTTTCCCTCTTAAATGGCATGATTTTAAAAATCTTCTAAGATTTCTCCCTTATGTGCAACCATAAGGGTCCAATCGGTAGGACTTAACCGTGTTTCAAAACAATTGACTTTATCTTCTTCACTTTCCGCAACATCCCAACATATGGGAGGAGCTCTTCGTATTCGACATAAGCTTTCACCATAGACATCCTTTCTTTAAGTAGAAATTATACTTCACTTTCCTTTTGTAAAGTCAACCCCACGGTAGATGTTCTAACCTCAATCTTCCATATATTCTTTGTACATCTCTTGTCGACATCAAACTTCAAAACTTCGATCTTCTCTTACCCTTGTTGGTCACCTTATGCATCTCTCGGTATTCCATGAACAACTTCACAACTATATTGTTATGCCCCGTGGAAAATGTTAGAAGAAACTCCCCATCCAAAACCACTATTATATCAAACTCATTACATCTCCAGGTACTAACATCATAAATCTAAGCTTGCAACGTTTCCCTAATCTAAGTCCTCTCTTTCATACCACCTCAAGCTTATCATCAACATCAATCCATCAAACAATATCAATTCCTCAAAACTCACCTAAGGTCCAAACCACTACTTGGTATTCACTCTTAGTTATGCTAGATCCAACCTAGCATGATACTAA
The DNA here is from genome assembly GCA_033239045.1 of Fagopyrum esculentum. Classification (NCBI taxonomy): domain Eukaryota; kingdom Viridiplantae; phylum Streptophyta; class Magnoliopsida; order Caryophyllales; family Polygonaceae; genus Fagopyrum; species Fagopyrum esculentum. Next base: position 101,099,546 of record BSUD01000005.1, read on the forward strand.
TACTAAATATAACTAAATCGAGTAAGATCATAAGCTCGGGGGAGAGGGTACTCACATGACGTCAAAAGACAGAAGACGGACTTAGACTCGTTAGGCCTTTATCGGGCGCTTCCGGACCTAAAACCAAAGTTATACAAATGTAGCTAATACGCTAAATTTGATTGTAATATATAAGATATATTATTCTAAGGTAAACTCATTTTCAATAGTAAACGCTAGAAACCCGCAATTAAACCCTTGAGTCATAATCTCGAAATTAATCCAACGAGGGTATAAAATATAAGGAATGTCCCGTTTTTAAAACAAGGATAAAACTCGCAAAAACGCTTTCTGGGACAAATAATATCATTCCAAAAATATGGGTCATTATACGTAATTAAATTTTTGGGCGAAATTCCATAAATAAACCAACAAGGACACAATATGTAATATACATAAATAGAAGATCAAACTCGTATATAAAATCCAAGGTTCGTAAAAACATTTTTTGGGCAACTCATGAAGTTCCATAAACTTGGGATATATTCTAAAAATAAAATCTGGGCCAAATCTGTAATTAATTCAAACCAGTAGGGCACAATCTACAAATTCCAAAAGAGTGGGTCAAATCTGCAATAAACACAAATAATGGGTACATTTTGCAATTATACCAAAATTTGGAGGGGGTGATCGTAATTTACAAAAGGGTTTCTTCTTCACGTTTGGGCAGCAGTGAAGGGTTGGGGAAGGAATTCGCAGGTGCACCGCCGGCGAGCTTGGCAGAGATCCTCTCCGGCAGGGTAGGCAACTCCTCCTTTTCTGGCGGAATTCCTAGCGGCCCAGAGTGGAGGCGGTGGCGCACTCAGTCCGGCGGGCCCACTAGATTAGGGGATGCGCAGGTAACCACTGAAGAAAAGGGGGAAGGAGGATAGTGGCGGCTTTGGCATACGTTAGAGCTCATCTTGGCGACATCGGCAGTGGCTTCCCCGGAGGTGTGCAGATGAAGGAGAAAACAGTTGCACAGGGTGGTGGTTGAAGGTGGAGCAGGGACAACGCAGTCAAGGCTCCGAATCGAGAAGGGCAACAAAATGGAAGGAGAGGAGGGCTCTCTCGCTGCTCACTTTGGACCGGTGGCGGGCGCAAGCGGACGAGGGCTGGAGGAGCTGTAGTGTGAAGGGCGGACAGGGAAGGGGCGGGAGGCCTCCTTGGTGGCTCATCTTCAGGGTCGGCAGCAGCCCACAGGCAAATGGAGCAGTACAGGAAGGAGGGGAAAAAGAAAGGTCGTTGAGAGAGAGATGAAGTGTAGAGAGGTGAGTTCAACAGAGAGATGAGAGGGCTAAGAGTCAGCACTTGAGCATAAGGGAGAGATGATACAAGGAAAGGTTGGGTTAGGTGTGCAACAATGGGGAATCGAGGGGTCGGAGTAGACAAGCTGCTCACTTGCAGGCCCTAGCTTGACGGGAGAAGGCCAAAGGCCAAATTCAGAGGAAAAAAAAATGAAAGAAGGGAATAAAAATAATCTCGTTCAAAAATCCCCGGAACGGGATTTCCGGAACGGAAAATTTCCCGGCGATTTTTCGAAATAATAATACGGAAATACGAGAACGTATCCAAAATATAAATACACTCAGGAATAATTACTTCACGTCGTAAAATAGTTTTAATAATTAGTAATAAAAACATTTAAGCTAGTAAAATATCGATAAAAATCGGGAAAAAATAAATATAAAAAACGCGCCTAAAAATAGGGGCGTTACAGGTCCCTCATCATACTCCCCTTCTTGGGAAGGATTCGTCCTCGAATGACCAACATTCTCATCTCTAGACTGAAAAGAACTCAAAGCACCCACATTGAAAGTAGGACTTACACCATAGTTAGTTGGAAGCTCCAAGACATAGGCATTGTCACCGACTCTGCACTTCACTTTAAATGGTCCATTTCCTCTTGGAGATAACTTAGACTTCCTATTCTTTGGAAATCGCTCCTTCCTTAGATGCAACCAAACTAGATCTCTTGGTTCGAACATCTCCTTGTGATTCCAATTTGCCTTTGAAGATGGGGTTTCCCCTTTTTGCACCAGCCTTATGCGTCTTTTCTCATGCAATTCCTTAATGAAATCCACTTATTTTCCTGCAATGAAATTCACTCGCATCTCTAAATGTAACGGTGTAAGATCAAAAGGATTCAAAGGATTCACTCCATAGACACACTCAAAAGGCGTTAATGTAATAGATGAATGCAAGGTACGGTTATAAGCAAATTCCACATGTGGTCAAACATCTTTCCAAGCATTCAAATTATATTTTTAAGCGGCTCTCAAGTAGTCAAAGTCCTGTTAGTAACTTCCGTTTGACCATCCATTTGAGGATGACTAGAAGTTGAAAACAACAATCTTGTACCTAACTTTCCGTAAAGAGTCTTCCAAAAGAAACTAAGGAACTTGACATCTCCATCACTTACAATAGTCCACGGCACTCCATGTAACCTAACAACTTCCCTATAGAACAAGTTAGCCACATTATAAGTATTTTCAGTTTTATGGCAAGCAATAAAGTGAGTCATCTTAGAAAAGCGGTCAACAACCACAAAAATGGAGTCTTTCCCCTTCTTAGTCCTTGGTAAACCTACAACAAATTTCATACTAAAATCAAGCCATAATGAAGTAGGTATAGATAAAGGAGTATACAACCCATGTGGTTTCTACCTTGACTTCGCCTTCAAGCAAATAATGCACCTCTAGATCAAATGTTCAATATGTTTAAGCATATGAGGCAAAAAGAAATGGGAATGAAGCATATGATAAGTTTTATCACTTCCAAAGTGTCCCATTAATCCTCCCATGTGAGCCTCCTCAACTAATAATAATAATAATAATAATAATAATCTCATAGAACATCTAAGAATACAAACTTTATCCTCATGGAACAAAAATCGTTCAAAGATATAAAACTTACCTCTCGATTGGGGCTAATTTCGGTCCAAATCTTGGCTGAGATTTGTGGTAGCAGGCCGAGATTTACACTAGATGTAAATATCTCGGAAATTAACATCATCTTTGCATAGATATTTGATATAGTGGAATCCTAGGACCTTAGAATCCATGATGGTGATCAAAGTATACCTTTTAGAAAGGGAATTTGCAACAACATTATCCTTACCTTTCTTGTACTTGATGATATAAGGAAAAGTCTCTATTAACTCCATCCATCTTTCATGTCTCCTATCCAACTTATCTTGACTCCGAAAGTGCTACAAAGACTGATGATCAGTTCTAAGGATGAATTCATTAGGAAAAAGATAATGTTTTGAAAACTCAAAATAAAGCATATAATTCATTATCACATGTTGAATAATTCAGGCATGGTCCTTTCAATTTGTCACTAAAGTAGGCAAGGGGCTTAACTTCTTGCATGAGTACTCCTCCAACACCAATACTTGAAACATCACATTCAACTTTGAATGGTTTGGTGAAATCTGGAAGTGCAAGAAGCGGTGCATTTGATAATTTCCTCTTTAATTCATTGAATGCTTTCTCTTGCGCTTTTCCGCACTCAAACTATACTTGCTTCTTCCTGAGAGACGTGAGAGGGGTTGCGATGGTACTAAAGTCCTTCACAAAGCTCCTATAGAATGTTGTCAATCGATGAAAAGATCGCACATGTCCAACGGTGGAAGGTGTAGGCCATTCTTGGATGGCTTTGATCTTCTCCTTGTCCACCTCAAGACCCCTTGTCCTCACTACAAATCCAAGGGAAACAACTTGGTTAGTACTAAACTCACATTTCTTAATATTAGCATATAAAGATTCAGATCTAAGAGTGCCTAGTACTTCCCTTAAGTGCTCTTCATGTTCCTCAATAGATTTGTTGCAGATGGGGATGTTGTCGAAGTAGACAACCACAAACATTACAATATAATAACGTAAGACATGATTCATTAACCTCATAAAATTGCTAGGAGCGTTTCTCTAACCAAAAGGCATACCTAACCACTCATAAAGTCAAAACTTGGTCTTGAATGATGTCTTTTATTCATCTCCTTCTCTCATCCGGATTAAATGATATCCACTCTTAAGATCGATTTTGGAGAATAAGGTGGAACCGCTAAGCTCATCTAGCATGTCATCTAATATGGGAATGGGGTGACGGTACTTGATAGTGATATTATTGATTGCTCTACAATCAACACACATCCTCCAAGTATTGTCCTTCTTGTGCACCAACAGAAGTGGAACCACACAAGGACTCAAACCTTCTCGGACGTAGCCTTTATTCAAAAGGTTTTGCACTTGATCTTGAATTTTCTGACTTTCCTGCGGACTCATTCTATAAGCGGAGCGATTAGGAAGTGAAGAACCTGGAATGAAGTCAATTTGATGCTCAATGCCTCAAATAGGTGGAAGACCTACATGAATCTCATCCGGAAATACATCTTTATACTCATCCAAAGCCTTTAAAATGTTTGTAGGCAATGTAGCCTTCACATTATCACTTAAAGTCATTAGGATTTTACACAAACTTAGTAAAGTAATATCTAAAGGAATATAATCATCAAGGAACTCCCTTTTGGACGCTTAAAGTGCTCGATGATGCTCTAGAGAAGGAATGTCGGGATGGGAATCTTAGTCGAGATTTCCTTGTTGATACCGAGATTTGTCACTGGAACGTGACTAGTCTTCAAATATCAGGCGAGATTTTGATGACCTACCCGTGGTTTCTTCTTTGAGAGTTGTTTCTAGTTCCTTTTCCATGCGTTTGTTCTTCTTGTCATAATGTTCCGTAATCTACAAGGGGTCATAGGTTTAAGAGTAATTGCATGTCCATTAAACTCAACGGAATGTTTGTTAATGAAATCATCATGTGTAACCTTCCTATCTAATTTCCATGGACGTCCCAAAAAAATATGACATGCTTGCATAGGCACAACATCACAAACAACATCATCCTCGTACTTTTCTAAGGTAAACATAATTCTAGCTTGGTTATTAACTTTCAACTCTCCACAATCATTCATCCAGTGCAACTTATAAGGTATAGGATGATAGAAAGTAGTGACCGAAGGTATTTCTATGGTCGTCTATACCCAATCAAAAGTAAATCCCGACTTAGCACTAAGAACAAGTATAGTGATTAAGTAAGGGTCGAACCCAAGAGAGTTAAGGTGTTTTAGATGCAATTATCGATTATAATGACAAGTGACACAAAGGGGGGGGGTTTGGTTGAAGTGATGTACAAAAACTTATGAAAACGATAAATGCGACAAGTAAGACAATAATGGATGAATCTACACTAGGTTGATTCTAAGCATGCAATTGCTACTTTGGTGCATTCCTTTTACAAGTTTTTAAGTAATCTCCCGTCTCGATCATACATATGTGTTGAGCCAACCGGCATCAATACAACTTAACCTATTAAAGTTCCGTAAACCTACAAGAACAAATAACAAGTTAGAATTCAAACAAAGACTGAGGGATATAAAGAGAAGATTAAAACCGTTAAACTTATCTTTATATTTGTGTTCCTTTTCTTTAAGTAATTACAACCCGTTATTACTTAAAGTTACTACTAGATTAAGGACCCGAACCCGGAACCTATTAATCCTAGTTGTTTACATGCACTTTAGAACCTAAGGTGATCAATCTCAAGTAATAGTTAACATGCAATTAAACAATGAAGATCAAGGAAACACAAAGTTGTAATAGCTAGGATTTCTGAATTCTAATTAATGTTGATTAACTTAATCGTTGATAGTAATTGACATATAACTCACGAAGATTTCGCAAGTGATGTGTAAGAGACCCACCGTTATGTTCCTCGCGTAATTTTGGACGTTTGGGGAAATTTTTACTTTTTCCCCCGGGTAATTATTTTTACCCTCCGGTGTTATTTGGAGCATTTGGGAGATCCAATTAATAAAAATGCAGTTGAGAGAAATGATCAGGACATCGGATATATCCTACATATGAAATAACATGGAGAGGCAAAACGGCCAAAAGAATCGCTATTTCGTTTCTTAACGGCTAAGAAAGACGGCTTAGGAATACACGTTTTCCGAGGCAGTTGTGGAATAATTATCCCTACAATATTCCAGATTTAATGTTCCAATCTCGAGAAGTTTGGAGAAAGAGGTTCGACCCGCCTTTGGATCGGTTAAAGGATAATTATCGACTTTACTAAAGGATAATTATCGTCTTCACTATAAATAGCGGAAAATCTTTTATTAATTCATTTCCTTTCACGTTTTCTCGTAAAAGCTCTCATTTCTCTCAACCTTCAAACTCAGATATACTCTCCGTTTCTAATCCGATTTCAATTCCGTTTGAGTTTCTGGATTCCTCTCTTCATTCTCTTCATAACGGTACCGAGTGTTTGCATTTCCGAGTATATGGAGGGCTGGTCGAGCATATATGTCACCAGGACGGTTCCGTCGCTCAAATTCCGATGAATTTGATGATGTCCATGCGTAGCCTGCGTCGTTGTGATTCCGAATCTTCTTCCAGATCGTCAATCGGGTTAGTAACGAATAAATTATGAATTTATTCGTTTTCCGTACTGCGATTTGGCCTAAATTGACTTTAGGCTTGTCAAATAGGACAATTAGAAATTCCTTATGGTCATTATATTATTCTGGTGATTATGGGTTGTTTGTTTGATGAATTCTGATGACAGAGGGTTTAGAAATTGCCTGCGAGCAAAACGTTATTCTGGCGAAATCTAATTAATTAATTAAAGGTTAATTAATTAAATTAGGATTAGAATTGAGATTGAGGAATGTCGATTAGATACTACCTTGAGATTTGAGGAATTGTGAGTTATGTTGAGATATTGAGGTTTAGTTGGTTCTGAGGCTTATAGATTGAGTATGATCCTTATGGATCCCTTTGGGTCTAGGTGTGACCCCTTTGATGAATAGAGGTTGATATATCTCTTTATGCCTTGTTTATAGGCTCTGTTGTCCCTCTAGTGTAGAGGTGATTGTGGTTGAGTTTGTACGAGGTTGAGGTAAGTCCGTAGGACTTACTTAGCTATCATCCCTATATTGGGTGTTTGCATGAGTGGTGTGTGCTTTATATGTTTGCTATGATAGCATGAGTTGTCGTTTTTATCGACCTATGTTCTATTGACTACCCCACTGCGTGGCTGTGATAACCTTTCCCTTTCATCCCGCCGTGGAGTCTGGGAGGTTCTCTGATGTCGGGCCAGACTGGTTTACAGGAAGGGAGCAATCCACTCCCATAGGGTACACGGATTGTGTGACCGATACTCGTACAGCTGGACATTGCACTCAGAGGCGGGGATGTATCGGTCCTCGTGTCACATATTTTCATCTATATATATATACGATTTGAGTGAATGACTATTATATGAAGATAACAAAATGGGTAAATGTGTGAAAGCATGTTGATGTGTTTATCTTCTATGATTGTGTTTGTGCTTATGCATTACCTTATATATGTATGGTTAGCTAACGGTTTCATACCGTGCTGTAGATGTTTACAGGTTAGGCGTTGCTGAGTGATCTGGCAGGGTGACAGGCCGAGGACTCTCGTACATTAGGTGGTTGGTTTGGGCCTGTTGTGTTCCCCTCCAACGTGAGGATGTTCTTGTGTACCTCCTGTGTGAGGTTGTCGTTTTATATACTCGGCTATGTTGTTGTTTACTTTGGGTTGTACTGTTTATACTATTTTATGTATTTGTTTTATATCTGTCAATGCCATGTTGTAAGGTCCAGTGAACTTGTTGTCAGGCTAGGGTCAGGATCCATTGTGAGATCCTAGCCCAATGTGAAATCCCGAGTCCCGCGGATTCGGGGTGTTACAGAGTTGGTATCAGAGCGTAGGTTGACAACAATGGCACTTGCTACCTGCAATGAGGTTTGATAGGTAAAATAAAAAAGCCCACATGGGATTTGAAGTTTTCAAAGGTTTTGATTTTAAGTGTTGTTTTGGGATAGAATGTACGAGAAGTCGTCACCTCTTCCATGGATCTCTGCAGCGTAGATATGCATATATATCTGTGTGTACTATGGATTATGTGGATGTATTATATACATATCGATACCTATGGCATATATATAGCCTTATCAGATTAGGTTTATATATCCTACAAATGGCTCAGACTAGAGTAGTACCTGTAGTGGGACGAGGTAGGGGTACACCCCCTCTTCCTCTAGTGGTGATATGTCAGGGACCAATTTCCGCTGTTGTTTCGCCTATGGCAGAGAACGAGTTTGAAGAGGTTGATCGTGTCTCCATGTGTAGATCCGAGTTTCAAGAGTATATGCAGCAAGTATATGAGGCGGTGATAGCGGGTAGACCTTCACCGGATTTACTAACATCTGTGAGATCAACTGAAGCTTCTGGATCAGAGAAGAAGCAACGAATTGAATCAGTTAGTGGAGAAACAAAGATGATGAATGGTGAACCAAGTCAGATACCGGGACAACCAAGTGGTCCTTTTGCCATGAAGACGACTGGCACGAAACTACAGTGTTTTAATTGCGGGAAGTTTGGACACCGGCGAGCTGTGTGCCCAAAGGCGCCCATAATATGCTTTACGTGTGGTAAAGCAGGGCATAGAGCGAAGTTTTGTTGACAGGGCAAGGCGTTGCCTTTACAAGTTCCCTCTCGGAATAAGATCATTCAAGGTGGACGACGAAGATCGAGTTACCCTTCAGTTGCACATGTTGCAAGAATGGGACGATTATGTTACAATTGTGGCTATCTAGATCATTTGCATTCTGAGTGCACTTTGGCACCGATAGCTTGTTTCATCTGTGGTGAACTAGGTCATCTGGCCCCTTTCTGTCAGCAAGGTAGTGTTTATTCCCAACAAGACCTTCCTCTTTCCGGTGCTGGAAGAGTGGAAGTGGAGGCTATACTGAGCACCTCAGTGATACCTGAGGAGCATAGATCCGAGATCGAGTGATGATATGTAGTGGAGCTATGAGAGTTAGTTGTTGCAGGTACCATTCTCGTTAATGGTTTACCTAGTGGAGTTTTGTTTGTTATGAGTGCTATGCACTTCTTGTCTTTCGATGCATGCGTTAATGGTTGAATTTTGGTATATAGTAGAAGGTGGATTTTCCTTTACAGGATTACCTTTTTGGGTCTGAGATACCCGTGAGATGCGTGTTTGTTCCCTTATTTTAGGGACCCGTGTATGATTGCAGACATCTTTGTCATGTCGTAGGTGCATGAGGAAGTCATTATGTGTATGGATGGGATGAATAGATATCATGCGGTATTAGATATTAATAGTAAGGCTATTATAGTCTTTACTGAGATGGTAAATAGGGGTCTTGTAAGGTTAAGGCCTTTGAAGAAACGGGTTTACCCTAGTGGGTTCCATGTTCTGTATTGACGACCTGATGACTTAGCTTCAAGAAGCAATTGTGTTTTCAGGATTCCTTTGTGCTCAAGATATCCCTAGTCATGGATGAGAGAGTAGCATGTGTATGAGATAGCATCCCATACCCGTTGTGGACACTACGAGTTTGTAGTGATGTCATTTGGGTTGACGAATGTTTTAGTAGTTTTTATGGAGTTGATGAATAGTATCTTCATCGACTTCCTTGATTAGTTGGTGGTGGACTTCATGGATGACATGTCGGTATACTGTCATAGCAGAGAATAGTAGACCGATCGTCTGAGGACCGTTCTGCAGATTTCGAGAGATAGAGGGTTGTATGCTACGCTCTCTAAGTGTAAGTTGAGATGCCAGTGGTAGCCTTTTTAGGCCATGTTTTCTCCGCCGGTGGGATCATGGTTGACCTAGCGAGAATTAAGTATGTTGTTACATTGGAGATACTGATGAACATTAAGGAATACGTAGTTTTCTCGGCTCAGCTGGTTGCTACCAATACTTTGAGGAAGGATTTTATATGATTACGTATTCATTTGCGAGTCTTTTGAGAAGACCACCATAACTACGTGATGAAAGCAGTGTGTCTAAGTTCTGAAGAGTTGAGGAGGCATTTGACCTCTGCTTCCATTCTGTTGTAGTCAGAAGAGTTTTGGGATCCCGTGATTTACGGTGATACATCCCAGCTAAGTCTGAGATGTGTATTACTACAGAGGAGTAGGGTTATTGATATGTGTGTTTATAGCTGAGAACGTATGATGAGAACTACCCGACTCATGATTTTAGAGTTAGTAGTGGTAGATCAAGCGTTTAAGTTTTGAAGACCGTACTGGTGTGATCTTCATGTCAGATTTCTATAGATCATAGAAATATGAAGTGTATTTTATGCAACAAGGGGTTGAATAACCGCCAGTGTTAAGAGCTTAAGTTGATCAAGACTTTGACTTGAAGATTCCATATCATTCAGAGAAGTTGAATGTTGTCGCCGATAACTTGAATGGAAAGATGCTCCAAGAGAAGATGATTGTGAGACTGATAGTTCAGCCTCAACTTTAGAGAGATCTAGCTTGGCTAGAGTTGGACAATCAGTTCCTTGATGAGGATACCCAGTTATACCTCAGAGGTTCTACCTAGTCTGCTGGATGAGGTCCAACAGAAGCAGGAGACATGCCCGGCCATGACAAGGTTGAAAGGATGTCTCGTACTGAGGCACCATAGTTCTCCATGGGAGTAGATGGACTGATGAAGAGTCATGACCGCTTTTGTGTACCTGCTGATGCAAATGGAGACAAAGAATATTACGGTATACCCATTGTACACCTTATTCAGTACATTCAGGTACGAGTAAGATGTACCACGAGATGAGACAATTATATTGTATGAAGCCGATATAACCAGATTTGTGATACAGTGTGTAACCTGTTAGAAGGTCCAGATAGAGTATTTCCGATCTAGAGATAAGCCCCACCCATTACCAGTGCAGTAGTAGAATTTGGGAGGACATCTCTATGGATTTTTTTTATGGGATTATTACCCAGTAGAAGATTTATGTTATCTGGATTGTTGGTAACAAATTAATGAAAATGGCACGTTTTATTTCTATCAGAAGGACGTGGCTAGTGAATGAATTGGTTGAGGAGTGTTCGCCCCTAGAGGTGTGTGCAAATAAGTTTTAAATTTATAAAACTAGAATCAAGCAGCGAACCCGCAGTGTACGGATCGAGGTAGCTAAGCAAGAATTCCAGAGTATCGAACACAGGGATTTGGGTGGGAACAAATTCGATTTCGGTTATCAAGCAGTAAATATGGGAGTTTTGCAAATATTGGGAAAACAACAATCCTAAAGATCCGGGTATTCAGTTGCGGCAATAGATTCAAGATATACTAATGATGTAAAGACAGAGTAGAGGTATGCAAAGGTATACTAATGTAAGGTAATCGTACGGTTGAGGTTCCAAAAACCTTATGTGACTCACCTAAAAGATACTCCCTATACAGGTTGTTGAGGCTCAATATAGAAAGGAACTAAAGACGAGGATTAGTGTCAAATACCCAAACCTATAATCTAAAGATCAAGACTAACTTATCCGATTGAGGTTGTTGAGACTCACAATCGAGGTAGAGGTTGTTGAGGCTTCACTACCACCTAGAAAAGACAAGTCTAAACTAAGCTAAAGCAAATCTTTAGCTTTGGATTAAGGTAAAAGCAAGCTCGTAAACTTAAGGAAATTACGGTTGGATCTTGAGATTCCACGGTCGTGGAACTCAAGAACAGCCCGTAATTTAGGGTTGTCGGCGATAATTCTCTAACTCTCAGGGTCTAATCTGTTTGCGATCGATCTGTCATTACCTATGCCACAACTATCAACCCTTCACCTTAGAATTGTTAAGGGTTTTTAGCCAATAACAGTCATATTGATATTAATTCAAGAATTAAGGAATAAAAGATGAAAACTTTCAAGAACTATCAATAACCTCCAAGTGAATCTCAAGATCCCAACAAGTGTTTATCAAAGATTCAGAATGGAACAAACAAATCACAACTATAGGAAAGAAGAGAAACGGGATGTCAATCCGTTTCCGATTCGAACCTAAACAAGAAGAGAGATCTTCTTGCAATTCTTCCAAGAACTTCGGTCTTTCACAAATCCGAAGATCGCAACGACAATCTCCACCGAAGGTGAGAGATTTGAACAACTCTTCAACTGCAAACTCTGATCTCCAATGAGATCTCCGAAACTTGCCTCCAAAATGGGGAAGCGTTAACTCTTAGCGTCGATTGCTAAGCGAGATTAAGCGGGGATTGCACGTCTATCCGTCGATGCAAGAATGCTAAGCAGGCATGACGGAATAACCTTTCTTCCGTCCTTTTATAATGCAGGGCAAAGTGTCGGCCCGGCCCATTCTTCAAAAGATCATGGCTTCGGAGTGTGGCGAAAAGATTCGCCAAGATCACGGTCGTGGAAGATTCCACGACCGTAATTTTTGGGCGTGGAAACTACTACGGTTAGTTCCACGGCCGTAATATCTCCTGGAATGAACATCGAATTCTGACTCACAATCCACGGCCGTAATTTAGGGTAAGACCGTGATTCTTGCTTTCCTTCGTGCATTCCTCAATCCAATACTCAAATTTGCTTCCAAAAAGTGTCCTCGATCTATGGACGTATCAACTCAACTCTCCTTTGCTCGATCCCGTTCGGAAATAGCTCCAAATCACCTAAAATCAATCATAGAACTCGTGTAGACATCCATATTGAAAATATAGGTAATACTAGCTCACATATGCACAAAGCTCAATTAAAGACTATCAATATGAATCAATTACGATTAGAAAACGTGCCTAAAATATCACAATATTTCATGCTAACAAATAACCCCATACTTAGCACTTGCTTGTCCCTAAGCAAGGTCTTTCAAAAAAAAAAGTTTTAAACAAGAGTTAGGATGAAATATGTGTACCTTCTTTTTGGATGAAAGTGACTTCTAAAGAATAGATCATTCTCAAATCTTGCTTCAATCGTTTTTCAAACTTTCACACACTTAATTAGAGAGTAAAAGGTAAAGAAAATTCATGAATCAATTTAACTTCCAAACAAGCATTATAACCTTCAAATATTATCAAAATCAATCATAAGAACTTCAATTTAGATCACCAAGCCATATAACATTCTTTTGATCTTAAGGACTTCCAAAGAAAAGGTCTAGAGTATGGAAGGGAAAGGAAACTTTGAGGGAGAGTGGTGCATAAATCCGGGAAAGTGGACAACTACCTTCTTCTTCTTTTGCGGTTTCCGCAACACTTCACTTAGAGCTTTGCTCTCTTCTTTTCATTTTTCGACTTTACTTTTGGAGTTATGGACAGAGGTGCACAAAAACCGAAGCCTAGGAGATTGGCGTTTCTCAAAATTGCAAGAGATGCCTCAAACCCTTAGCGCACATACCATAATCCGCTAGGAATATTGCTCAATCCGACTTTGGCAAGACACAAACACCCGGCTATGTGAATGGTGCCGAGTTACTCATCGTCATGATTGACTTCCCCAAACCTATAATTTCTTTCTATTCAATTGATTGCAAATATATGCTCTCATGACCCTCCCACATCAAACATGCCTTTTTCTCATTCACTTTCCAAGTTCCCGGATGGGTAAGGGAGGCTAATATTTCAATGAGGAGTTAGATGATCAAAGAAAGAAGAAAGAAAGTATCGAATTGCCTTAGTCATTTCAACAAGAAGTATAGGAACTTATAATGTGATTTCAACTTCAATTTCTTACATGATTTAGGTAACATTTTCACATTATACAACTTGCAAAAGAGGTAAAATTTATTCATTCAATTTCTTTTCGAATTACCATCCTTTCAAGCATGCAATTGTTATCAACTCAATTCGCAAGTAGTGATTATCATGGAAATCATATCGATTTGTTAGAAGCATCAAATTTTCAAAATTTTTCAATTTTTATGGGTTTTTAAAGTTCTTTTTCATGCAATGCAAGAATGAAACGTGTAACATATGATGAACATGCAATGATAGTCTCGGAATGAAAGCAACATGTAGAGTAGAGTTATTACAAACATTTAGTACATCCCACCCCATACTTAGGACGAACATTGTCCCTAATGTTCACAAGAAAGAACAAAAGAAAGAAAAGAAAAAGAAACTCACAAATGGTGGCGGGAATGTCTAAAGACGAGCGGTCCGGTCATCAATCACTGCGGCGCCGGTGGAGGTGGGAATGGAGAGAAACTCGGATCATAGACCCGCCCAAACTGCTGGCGGTAGACGTCCCTCATCATGTGGTCAAGGTCGTCTAAGCGTCCGTCTCTAGCATCCGCCCGGATCTCTAGTGCTCCGACTCGCTCAGAAAGTCCGGTAGCCCACTCCGGCATCCTCTCATACCATCCCGGGGCGTGATCATACCATGTGGGGGCATCGGCTGGTGCTGGTGGCGGTGGTGCTGCTGGCTGCGTCGTGGACCAAGGAGGAGGTGTGTCGTACCAGGTGGGAGGTGTAGTCATCCACGTGGGTCTCTCGCTCACACTGGCGCGGCGAGATGACGAGCCTGAAGCTCTAGCTGGGCGTGGAGAGCGCCTAGGTACATCCGGGGCCGCTTCCGGCTGATCCGGAAACGTGCCGAACTCCTGCTCTGCTCCTCCACCACTCTCGTACTGCTCTCCCATGTCCTCCTCATCCTCAGCTGGTAGTGGAACGTAGGGGGGAGCTACAAGCCTGTTCGCATGCATCGCATCGAACGTCTCCTTCCAATTGTGGCGTCCCGCCACAATGGAATACTCTGGCAGCCACTCAATACCCCTGCCTGTCCTACTCTCCCAGGGCATGCCCGCATAAGGCGGACCTCTATGTGTGGGGAAGATGAGTCCCCTAACCATGAATGCATGTAATCCTAGAGGTACGGCGGGTATGCGGGTGCAAGCTGAAAAATCTACACCAAAGCTCCTAGCTATGTGGGTCACTATCCCACCATATCCAATATTCCCCTTCGACTTATTCTTCAGTTTACTCATCGTCGCCGCCAAAAGAGTAGCACAATCTGCGCGGCATCCATAAAGCATAGCATAAAGAAGGAATAGCTCATCCGTCTTGATCTTTTGGGGCGTCTCCGTCCTAGGGAAGAGACACTCCGAAAGAACACGGTGAGCTATCTTCAAGGCTAGATGGTACATCAATCTAGCCTTGGTATCAGCTGGTTGCCAACGATCCTCGTCGGCATAAATCATGGCCACTTCCGCCCAAAAGTCCTTGGCGGAAACGCCTCTAGGAAGTCGACCGTTATAGGTCTCATGGAACCCAAAAATGGTCCCGAACTCAACAATGCTCAAATGGTAGTCTCTGTTCATGAGACGGAAGGAGACGGTCCTATCAACATGGCTGTGCTCGAAAGATGTCACAACCTCTCGGGTGATCTCCTCATAAGCGTCTTCACGAATGTTCGTGAAGACTAGCAATCCGGCTCTATCCAAGAGCCATGTAAGGTCATCTACTATGTTGAGAGGATGTAGATCCTCCAACAACAAATATCTAGGACCTATCACTGTCCTCTTCTCTATTTTCTCAAGTGCAGCTATGTAGTTTTCGTGTATGATCGGGATGCTAGGAGGAGGGGGTGAAGATGGAGGTGAAGGTGAGGATGGTGGTGAGGGAGATGAGGGTGGTGGTGCCCTAGATGTGGAGGGGTTGCCCTTTCTCTTCTTATTTTGCTCCCCTTTCTTTTCCTTAATCCTTCCCGAAACTCTCCTCACAAAGTCCATTCTGTTGAGAATTACGGTCTGTTCTATAGAAACCACGGCTGTGGAACCTTCAGCGACCGTGATTCGTCTCGAAAATTCGCAATTCTCAGCAAATCAGCAATCAAACTCCACAACAAGCAGTCCTAATCTAATTTCTTCCAATCTCAATCAGTTCTTCCTGAAAATCTCTAACAAAAACGAACAAAAACGACTAGAATCAAGAAGAGAGCAAAAACCTATTTTTCGGATTGAAAAATCCGAAATGTGCTTCCGTTGATGAATTTCCGCTCGATTCTTCGCTTGGATCTTGTTTGTGGTTGGATTTGCTTCAGTTTAGGAAGAAGAATCGTTAAAAACGATTAAAGAACGAAGATTTGGGAGAGGCTGCGGGTTTTCGGTATTTAGGGCGTGGAATTGGGGAGGATTTGTGGTGTTTTTGGGATGAAGTGTGGCTTTTATACTCGCAGGCAAATTTTCAAAAATCACGGTCTATCGGGGCATTCCACGGCCGTGGAAATGTACGGACCCGTAATTTTGGTGATTTTTCACAGGCCTTTGAGAATTACGGCCACTGTAGCTATGACGACCGTAATTTAGACCGTGGAACTTTCTGTAAAGCTTCAAAGTCCAAATTTCGTCACTTCTCTTCGACATTATCCCTCCTTTCTCCTTTTCCATCGATCCTACAACCAAAAACACGAACATACCGGGAGAAATCGAGGCAAAAATAAAGCAAAAACTTCTATTCTAAGCTAAACTATGAATCGAAAACAAAAACGAAAATGCAATACCTTGGGTTGCTTCCCAAGAAGCGCTTTGTTTAAGGTCCGTAGCTAGACCAGTCTTGCACTTATTCGAGTGTGGTAGGTGCAAATTCCTCAGCTTGGAGTTCCGGTGAGTACTTCTTGAGTCGTTGGCCGTTCACCTTAAAACTTCCGCTAGCTTCACCCCATACTTCAACTGCACCATGGGAGAAAATACGCTTAATTAGAAAAGGTCCAGTCCAACGAGATTTTAACTTACCTGGAAAGAGGCGAAGTCTCGAGTTGAAGAGGAGAACTTGATCTCCTTCTTGGAAGTCCTTTGGAATGATATGCTTATCATGCCAACGCTTTGCTCTTTCCTTGTAGATCTTAGCGTTTTCATAGGCGTTCAAACGGAGTTCATCCAGCTCGTTGATGTCTAGGAGGCGCTTCTCTCCCGCTTCCTTCATGCCGAAATTCAGCCATTTGATAGCCCAAAACGCTTTGTGCTCTAGCTCTACCGGCAAATGACAAGACTTCCCATACACAAGGTTGTATGGTGTGGTTCCTATGGGAGTCTTGTATGCGGTCCGGTATGCCCATAATGCATCATCTAGTTTCAAGGACCAATCCTTCCTAGTCCTTGAAACTGTCTTCTCTAGAATTCCCTTGATCTCCCTATTTGAGATCTCAACTTGTCCACTCGTTTGTGGATGGTAAGGGGTGGCGATCTTGTGAGTAACTCCATACTTGGTTAGAAGAGCTTCAAAGCGACGGGCTATGAAGTGAGAACCTCCATCACTAATGATCGTCCTTGGCGTCCCGAATCGCGGAAAGATGGTCTTGTTGAAGAACTTAACCACCACCATGGCATCATTCGTGGGAGAGGCAATTGCTTCGACCCATCTAGAGACGTAGTCTACCGCCAATAGTATGTATTGGTTTCCACAAGAAGAAGGGAATGGTCCCATGAAATCGACTCCCCAAACGTCGAAAATTTCCACCTCTTGGATGTTGTTGAGGGGCATCTCGTTCCTTCTAGAGATATTGCCTGTTCTTTGACAAGCATCGCAACAAGAAACAAAGGATTGCACATCTTTAAACTAGCGTGTCCTCCACAAGGTAGTGAATGACAATGTCGGATGACACTTTGCATCTCATCTTCCGGCACACATCGCCGGATGATGCCATCCGGACCTCTCTTAAAGAGGAGAGGCTCGTTCCAATGGTATTCCCGGACGTCCTTGAAGAACTTCTTCCTTTGTGCGTACGACAGTCCGGGTGGTATCTCCTGGCAAACCAAATAGTTAACGAAATCAGCAAACCATGGTTCGTTACCTTTGGAGACTACCTTGATGCACTCCTCTATGATATGTAGGTGTTCGTCCGGAAAGGAGTCATCAATGGGCAAATGGTCGTCCTCTAGATGTGTTAGACGACTCAAATGATCCACAACAGAATTTTCCGAGCCTTTCTTGTCGCGGATCTCTAGATCGAATTCTTGTAGGAGAAGAATCCATCTAATCAGCCTTGGTTTCGCATCTTTCTTCGCAAGGAGGTACCGGATCGCAGCATGATCCGTGTAAACAATCACCTTTGCACCTACAAGATAAGAGCGGAACTTGTCAATAGCGTAGACAATGGCTAAAAATTCCTTTTCTGTAGTGGCGTAGTTGAGCTGAGCTTCGTCTAGCGTCTTGCTAGCGTAGTATATGGCGTGGGTTCGTCCTTCCTTTCGTTGCCCAAGAACAGCTCCAATGGCTACGTCACTAGCATCACACATAATCTCGAAAGGGAGAGTCCAATCCGGGGGTTGGATAATGGGTGCTGAAATCAGAGCTTGCCGAATGGTGTTGAATGCATCTAGACATTCCTGTGAAAACTCAAAAACTGCATCCTTCATCAATAGATTAGTGAGAGGTTTTGATATCTTAGAAAAGTCCTGAATGAAACGTCTATAAAATCCAGCATGTCCTAGGAAACTTCTTATTCCCTTCACCGAAATTGGGGGAGGAAGTTTCTCTATGGTCTCTATTTTAGCTTTGTCTACTTCTATCCCTCTACTAGAGACTAAGTGACCTAACACGATTCCTTCCTTAACCATGAATTGACACTTCTCCCAATTAAGAACTAGGTTAGTGTCTTCACATCTTTGCAAAACAAGAGAAAGGTTAGAAAGACAATCGTTAAAAGAGGAACCGTAAACGGAGAAGTCGTCCATGAAGACTTCCATGATTTCCTCTACGTATTCGGAGAAGATGGCCATCATGCACCGTTGAAAGGTGGCTGGGGCGTTGCAAAGCCCGAACGGCATTCTCCTATAAGCGAACGTACCCCAAGGGCACGTGAATGTGGTCTTCTCTTGATCATCCGGATGTATCGGAATTTGAAAGAAGCCACTATAACCGTCAAGGTAGCAAAAGTATGAATGTTGTGCTAACCTTTCAAGCATTTGATCGATGAATGGCAATGGAAAGTGATCCTTCCGCGTTGCGTTGTTGAGCTTGCGGTAGTCTATACACATTCGCCATCCAGTCACGGTTCGGGTAGGAATGAGTTCGTTGTTCTTGTTGGTGATGACTGTCATTCCTCCCTTCTTCGGAACTACTTGAACCGGGCTCACCCATTTGCTATCGGAGATAGGATAGATGATACCTGCATCAAGAAGTTTAAGAATTTCCTTCTTGACAACCTCCTTCATGGTCGGATTCAACCGCCTTTGAGGTTGTCTTGAAGTTCTAAAGTCCTCCTCCATTAGTATCTTGTGCATGCATAGGGAGGGTTTAATTCCTACTAAGTCCTCTATAGTATAGCCTATGGCTTTTCTATGTTTCCTAAGGACAATCATGAGCTGTTCATGTTCATCTATGCTTAATTCGGAACTAACGATAACCGGGAAGGTGGAATTAGATCCAAGAAAAGCGTACCTTAGATGAGTAGGAAGTGGTTTAAGTTCCATTGCTTTCGGAGCTTCCAATGATCCTTGAGGAGCTTCCGATGTTTCCTTAGGAGTTTCTAAGGATGTTGAATGGTTTGGAGAAGAGTTAGAAGAAGTTGAAGAAGTATATCGATCACCCTCTTCCACGGCCAAAATTACGGCCTCCTCTGGTGTTCCACGGCCGTAATATCCTCTGGAATGGAGATCGATTTTGGTCGTGGAATCCACGGTCGTGGAATACAAAGTATGACCGTGGAATCTAGTATTCTCAGCCTCATCGTGGAGCTTTTCAAACTCCACTTCATGCATCTCTTCTTGTGCTTCCAAGGCTTCAATTTCCTCTTTGCACCCTTCCTCTTCTCCTACATCGGTTAGACTTATAGTAATAACCTTTTGTAAGGGATCGTTAAAGAGAATCGCACTTACCTCCTCCCTAGATAAACCTTCTTCGTCTTGGACATTGTAAATATCCTTATCAAAGATTGGCTCTTTCACTAGAGTGGAAAGAACGAACTCTACTTTCTCTTCCCCAATATCAAAAGCGAGTCTCCCATTCTTGCAATCGACCATGCAGCCGGAAGTTGCAAGAAACGGCCTTCCGAGTATGATTGGGACCGGACTATCTGCAGGAATGTCAAGTACGACAAAATCAATGGGGACAAAGAACTTGCCTAGCTTGACTGGGACGTCTTCTACAATGCCGACGGGACGAGTAATGGATCGATCCGCCATGTATAACGTCATCTTCACTGGTTTAGGGTCGCCTAAACCGATCTTCATGCACAATGCAAGTGGTATGATGCTCACACTTGCTCCTAAGTCACATAAAGCGTCATATGTGACCTCTCCCACTCCAATGGGGATGCAAAATGACCCCGGATCCTTCAGCTTTGGGGGCATTTTCTCCTTCATAGTCTTGATGAGATCTGAAGAATCCGAACTCATCTTGACCTCTCCAAAATCTTCTAGCTTCCTCTTGTTAGAGAGGAGCTCCTTCAAGAACTTGCCATAAGCCGGCATACCTACAATAGCATCAATGAAAGGTATATTAATATGCAGTTTGCTCATGAGTTCTATGAATTTACCGAATTGCTTGTCTAGGCGCGCTCGCGCTCTAGATTGAGGGAACGGTAGGGGAGGTTTGAAAGCTGGAGGGGGGACATAGACGTCCTCCTTCTCCTTCCCCTTTTCTTTGCCTTTCTCTACGGGGACTTCAACGAACGTAGGCTGCGGATCGGTGGTAGTCACTCCGCTCCTAGTTGTGATCGCCATTACCCTTCCTTTAGGGTTGTCCTCCGTCTTTCCTGGAAGTTTCCCTGGATTTCTAGGAACTTCCTCCGCATGATCGAACATTTGGTTTTCTAAAACCTTTTGAGCTTTGTCGATCTTAGAAACTCGATCATCAAACTTAGTGAAGCGGTCCTCCATCCCTTGAAGCTTTCCCAAGATAGTTTCCAACATGGGATCTGGCTTCTCCTTCCCCGAAGTGCTTCCTCCATTAGATGATTGCCCCTGGCTTTTCAAAGGAGTAGAGGAAGAGGAAGGTGGAGTTAGCGAATTAGAATTGGAAGGATAGGAGTTACCGGAATTCTGCTGATTGGAGCGCCAATTGTTGTTGTTTGAACCACGATTGTTGTTCCAATTGTTGTTATTCCGGTTGTTGTTGTTTCCATTCCAATTGTTATTCCGGTTATTGTTCCGGTTATTGTTGTTGCGGTTGGTGTTATCACCGCCGTTGTTGTTGCCCAAATAGCCAACATCCTTCTCTTGTTGCTTTGGGAAGTTGGTCTTGATAGTCTCCTTCAACTCCTTGATTTCATTGTTGAGGGAGAAAATCTGATTTTGAGCTTCATGTGTGAGCTTCGCTCCTTGCTCCACACGATTTCCTTCCACCTTTCGGTGGGAATACTTCTCTATGACTCTTGCTTGCTTCTCAATGAAGTCCCAAGCGTCATCTTCTCTCATGTCCATGAACGTTCCACATGAGAGGGATTGGAGGTTGAATTGTGTTCCCGCATCCAGCCCTTTGTAGTAAATTTCCAGCAAGGCAAGCTTGGATATGCCATGATGAGGGCAATCCAAGAGCAAATCCTGAAACCTTTCCCAAGATTGAAACAAACTCTCGTTAGGTCTCATAGAAAAAGCATTAATCTTACCTCTAAGTTCCGCCGTTTTGGAAGGCGGAAAGAATTTGGTGAGAAACTCTGCGGAAAGGTCTTCCCACGTGTCTAGTTTCCCATTAGGAAGAGCTTGGTACCAAGACAGCGCTTTCCCTTTCAAGGAGAAAAAGAATGGTTTAAGCTTGTAGCTGTTGGTAGTGGCGCTCTTCGGTCTCATCGTCTCCATCATACACTCAAAGTTTTGCAAGTGTTGGTGTGGAGATTCAGCGCTTGTACCGCCAAACTGGCTTTGGCGAACAAGAGTGATAACTTGAGGGTTGAAGCTAAACCCTTGTACATCTTCAGCATCAAAGTTCACACCTAAGCGGCGTGGTTGTTGCGTTGGATCCATCCGTTGGCCAAGAGTTCTCGGCTCATTATCCACACGTTCGACCCTCGCATTCCTAGGTGGAATGCGGCGGTTAGTAGCTCCTTGTGTATTGAAAGGATTCACATTGACCGCGGGTCAATCTCTTCTAGTGGTGGCATGGAAGAGTCGCTATCATCGGCGGATGAATGACTTCTTCTTCTTCTAGACCTTGAAGTCCTTTTCGAGGATTTCTAGATCATGTTATTTTTAAGTTCGCTCATTTGTAATCCCATCTGGAACATCTGATCCTGCAGAGCGTTGACTTGGGATTGATGTCGATTCATCTCATCTACGCGAAGGTTCTCATTCCAGCGAAGTTGAGCTTCCTTCTCTGCTAGCTCCGATTGGAAATCACGTTCGTTTCCTTCGGTCATCTTCTTTTCCTTGCGCTTTTGCCTCAAGGTTTTCTCTAGCTCTTGATCAAGAGGTAAGAGATCTCCGGTATTCCTAGACCTGCGCATACACTTAAAACAATATCAAACAACGAGAGCAAGCTCCCAAGCTTGACAAGCGGTTACCGAATTCGGCCGAAACCAAATCCCCGGCAACGGCGCCAAAAACTTGTTCGCCCCTAGAGGTGTGTGCAAATAAGTTTTAAATTTATAAAACTAGAATCAAGCAGCGAACCCGCAGTGTACGGATCGAGGTAGCTAAGCAAGAATTCCAGAGTATCGAACACAGGGATTTGGGTGGGAACAAATTCGATTTCAGGTTATCAAGCAATAAATATGAGAGTTTTGCAAATATTGGGAAAACAACAATCCTAAAGATCCGGGTATTCAGTTGTGGCAACAGATTCAAGATATACTAATAATATGAAGACAGAGTAGAGATAAGCAAAGGTACACTAATGTAAGGTAATCGTACGGTTGAGGTTCCAAAAACCTTATGTAACTCACCTAAAAGATACTCCTTATACAGGTTGTTGAGGCTCAATATAAAGAGGTTCTAAAAGCAAGGATTAGTATCAAATACCCAAACCTACAATCTAAAGGTCAAGACTAACTTATCCGATTGAGGTTGTTGAGGCTCACAATCGAGGTAGAGGTTGTTGAGGCTTCACTACCACCTAGAAAAGACAAGTCTAGGCTAAGCTAAAGCAAATCTTTAACTTTAGATTAAGGTAAAAGCAGGCTCGTAAACTTATGGAAATTACGGTTGGATCTTGAGGTTCCACGGCCGTGGAACTCAAGAACAACCCGTAATTTAGGGTTGTCGGCGACACTTCTCTAACTCTCAGGGTCTAATCTGTTTGCGATCGATCTATCATCATCTATGCCACAACTATCAACCCTTCACCTTAGAATTGTTAAGAGTTTTTTAGCCAATAACAGCCATTTGAAATCAATTCAAGATTTATAAGATAGAAGATGGAAACTTTCAAGAACCTTCAATAACCTTTCAGACGAATCTCAAAATCACAATCGAAAACAAGTGTTTGTCAAGAGATTCAAATCAAACAATCAATAACAATCTTAGGAAAGAAAGGAAACGGGATGTCAATCCGATCCTAAATCGAACCTAAGCAAGAAGAGAAGATTTCTTGCAAAATCCTCCAAGAACTTCGATCTTCCTCAACGCGAAGGACGCTCACCACAATCTTCCAATCACGAACTTTGATCTTCAATAAGATCCCCCCAGAAATCACCTCCAAGAATGAAGGTTTTTGTCTTGCTAAGCTCCGTTCTTGCCGCCCAACTTAGGGTTTTGAAAAGTCGTAAGCTAGGTAGCGGGGTAAAGCGAGGTGTAGCGAGGTGACGGAATCTTGCTTCATCCGTCCTTTTTATAATGCAGGGCAAAACGTCGGCCCGGCCCGATCTTCAAAAGATCATGGCTTCGAAACGTGGCGAAAGGATTCGCCAAGATCACGGTCGTGGAAGATTCCACGACCGTATTTTAGGGCGTGAAGAGAAATACGGTTGTGTTCCACGGCCGTAATATCCCCTGGAATGAACATCGAATTCTGCATCATACTCCACGGCCGTAATCTAGGGTCAAACCGTGATTTTCGCCTTCATTCGTGCATTCCTCAATCTAATACTCCAAATTGCTTCCAAAAGGTGTTCTAAATCTGGAAGTACTTCAACTCAACTCTCCCTTGCTCGATTTCGTTCGGAAATAGCTCCAAATTACCTATAATCAACATAGAACTCGTGTAGACATCCATATCGACAATATAGGTAATACTAGCTCATATATGCATAAAGCTCCATCGAAGACTATCAATATGAATCAAATACGGTTATAAAACGTGCCTAAAATGTCACAATATTTCATGCTAACATCCTCCGTCTTTCCTGGAAGTTTCCCTGGATTTCTAGGAACTTCCTCCGCATGATCGAACATTTGGTTTTCTAAAACCTTTTGAGCTTTGTCGATCTTAGAAATTCGATCATCAACCTTAATGAAGCGGTTCTCCAACCCTTGAAGCTTTCCCAAGATAGTTTCCAACATGGGATCTGGCTTCTCCTTCCCCGAAGTGTTTCCTCCATTAGATGATTGCCCCTGGCTTTTCAAAGGAGTAGAGGAAGAGGAAGGTGGAGTTAGTGAATTAGAATTGGAAGGATAGGAGTTACCGGAATTCTGCTGATTGGAGCGCCAATTGTTGTTGTTTGAACCACGATTGTTGTTCCAATTGTTGTTATTCCGGTTGTTGTTGTTTCCATTCCAATTGTTATTCCGGTTATTGTTCCGGTTATTGTTGTTGCGGTTGGTGTTATCACCGCCGTTGTTGTTGCCCAAATAGCCAACATCCTTCTCTTGTTGCTTTGGGAAGTTGGTCTTGATAGTCTCCTTCAACTCCTTGATTTCATTGTTGAGGGAGAAAATCTGATTTTGAGCTTCATGTGTGAGCTTCGCTCCTTGCTCCACACGATTTCCTTCCACTTTCCGGTGGGAATACTTCTCTATGACTCTTGCTTGCTTCTCAATGAAGTCCCAAGCGTCATCTTCTCTCATGTCCATGAACGTTCCACATGAGAGGGATTGGAGGTTGAATTGTGTTCCCGCATCCAGCCCTTTGTAGTAAATTTCCAGCAAGGCAAGCTTGGATATGCCATGATGAGGGCAATCCAAGAGCAAATCCTGAAACCTTTCCCAAGATTGAAACAAACTCTCGTTAGGTCTCATAGAAAAAGCATTAATCTTACCTCTAAGTTCCGCCGTTTTGGAAGGCGGAAAGAATTTGGTGAGAAACTCTGCGGAAAGGTCTTCCCACGTGTCTAGTTTCCCATTAGGAAGAGCTTGGTACCAAGACAGCGCTTTCCCTTTCAAGGAGAAAAAGAATGGTTTAAGCTTGTAGCTGTTGGTAGTGGCGCTCTTCGGTCTCATTGTTTCCATCATGCACTCGAAGTTTTGCAAGTGCTGGTGTGGAGATTCAGCGCTTGTACCGCCAAACTAGCTTTGGCGAACAAGAGTGATAACTTGAGGGTTGAAGCTAAACCCTTGTACATCTTCAGCATCAAAGTTCACACCTAAGCGGCGTGGTTGTTGTGTTGGATCCATCCGTTGGCCAAGAGTTCTCGGCTCATTATCCACACGTTCGACCCTCGCATTCCTAGGTGGAATGCGGCGGTTAGCAGCTCCTTGTGGATTGAAAGGATTCACATTGACCGCGGGGTCAATCTCTTCTAGCGGTGGCATGGAAGAGTCGCTATCATCGGCGGATGAATGACTTCTTCTTCTTCTAGACCTTGAAGTCCTTTTCGAGGATTTCTTGATCATGTTATTTTTAAGTTCGCTCATTTGTAATCCCATCTGGAACATCTGATCCTGCAGAGCGTTGACTTGGGATTGATGTCGATTCATCTCATCTACGCGAAGGTTCTCATTCCAGCGAAGTTGAGCTTCCTTCTCTGCTAGCTCCGATTGGAAATCACGTTCGTTTCCTTCGGTCATCTTCTTTTCCTTGCGCTTTTGCCTCAAGGTTTTCTCTAGCTCTTGATCAAGAGGTAAGAGATCTCCGGTATTCCTAGACCTGCGCATACACTTAAAACAATATCAAACAACGAGAGCAAGCTCCCAAGCTTGACAAGCGGTTACCGAATTCGGCCGAAACCAAATCCCCGGCAACGGCGCCAAAAACTTGTTCGCCCCTAGAGGTGTGTGCAAATAAGTTTTAAATTTATAAAACTAGAATCAAGCAGCGAACCCGCAGTGTACGGATCGAGGTAGCTAAGCAAGAATTCCAGAGTATCGAACATAGGGATTTGGGTGGGAACAAATTCGATTTCGGTTATCAAGCAGTAAATATGGGAGTTTTGCAAATATTGGGAAAACAACAATCCTAAAGATCCGGGTATTCAGTTGCGGCAATAGATTCAAGATATACTAATGATGTAAAGACAGAGTAGAGGTATGCAAAGGTATACTAATGTAAGGTAATCGTACGGTTGAGGTTCCAAAAACCTTATGTGACTCACCTAAAAGATACTCCCTATACAGGTTGTTGAGGCTCAATATAGAAAGGAACTAAAGACGAGGATTAGTGTCAAATACCCAAACCTATAATCTAAAGATCAAGACTAACTTATCCGATTGAGGTTGTTGAGACTCACAATCGAGGTAGAGGTTGTTGAGGCTTCACTACCACCTAGAAAAGACAAGTCTAAACTAAGCTAAAGCAAATCTTTAGCTTTGGATTAAGGTAAAAGCAAGCTCGTAAACTTAAGGAAATTACGGTTGGATCTTGAGATTCCACGGTCGTGGAACTCAAGAACAGCCCGTAATTTAGGGTTGTCGGCGATAATTCTCTAACTCTCAGGGTCTAATCTGTTTGCGATCGATCTATCATCACCTATGCCACAACTATCAACCCTTCACCTTAGAATTGTTAAGGGTTTTTAGCCAATAACAGTCATATTGATATTAATTCAAGAATTAAGGAATAAAAGATGAAAACTTTCAAGAACTATCAATAACCTTCAAGTGAATCTCAAGATCCCAACAAGTGTTTATCAAAGATTCAGAATGGAACAAACAAATCACAACTATAGGAAAGAAGAGAAACGGGATGTCAATCCGTTTCCGATTCGAACCTAAACAAGAAGAGAGATCTTCTTGCAATTCTTCCAAGAACTTCGGTCTTTCACAAATCCGAAGATCGCAACGACAATCTCCACCGAAGGTGCGAGATTTGAACAACTCTTCAACTGCAAACTCTGATCTCCAATGAGATCTCCGAAACTTGCCTCCAAAATGGGGAAGCGTTAACTCTTAGCGTCGATTGCTAAGCGAGATTAAGCGGGGATTGCACGTCTATCCGTCGATGCAAGAATGCTAAGCAGGCATGACGGAATAACCTTTCTTCCGTCCTTTTATAATGCAGGGCAAAGTGTCGGCCCGGCCCATTCTTCAAAAGATCATGGCTTCGGAGTGTGGCGAAAAGATTCGCCAAGATCACGGTCGTGGAAGATTCCACGACCGTAATTTTTGGGCGTGGAAACTACTACGGTTAGTTCCACGGCCGTAATATCTCCTGGAATGAACATCGAATTCTGACTCACAATCCACGGCCGTAATTTAGGGTAAGACCGTGATTCTTGCTTTCCTTCGTGCATTCCTCAATCCAATACTCAAATTTGCTTCCAAAAAGTGTCCTCGATCTATGGACGTATCAACTCAACTCTCCTTTGCTCGATCCCGTTCGGAAATAGCTCCAAATCACCTAAAATCAATCATAGAACACGTGTAGACATCCATATTGAAAATATAGGTAATACTAGCTCACATATGCACAAAGCTCAATTAAAGACTATCAATATGAATCAATTACGATTAGAAAACGTGCCTAAAATATCACAATATTTCATGCTAACAAGGAGTACACTAGACAGATAGTGAGACTCCGTGGTATACCGAGAACGATCATTTCTGATCGAGATGGATGTTTTTACTTTGAGATTTGAGGCAGCAGATTCAGACTGCTTTGGGAACGAGTTTGTACCTCATGACTACACTTCACCCCCTGACAGATGGTCAGTTAGAGAGGATCATCTAGATCTTAAAGATCTATTATAAGTTGTAAGTTGAATAGGAAACGTGGATGGTTATATTACCTTCCAATAATGAGTTTATTATATAACAATGAAGGATGTGCATCTTTTTGGGATGGCCTTATGAGGCAATATATAGACATAGATGTCGTATATCCTTATGCTAGAAGTGATCTAGCAGTAGTAGTGGAATAACACCTGACCAGATTCAGGATTTTATTGTTCAAGTAACGTTGATTGAAGGAAGAATGTTGGTTGTACAGAGTCGCCAGATATTATATGTAGACAAGAGGCGTTAACCTCTAAAGTTTAAGCGAGAGTTCATGTCCGGCTGTAAGTATCTCAACTGCGAGACGTTAGACGTGTTAATATGGAAAGGGAACTGAGTTTCCAATATGATGGTTTATTTGATATCGACCAGTACAAAGAAGGTAGCATGATGTTTAGCTTTGCCTCTGAGATTAGAGGATATCCACCCAGTGTTCCATATGTCTCAACTGAGGAAGTATATACCAGACTCGAGACACCTTGTGAGTTACGATGATTTGATGGTTGAGTCCAACCACACTTTTATTGAGCATTCGATTACATTCTTGGAATGAGATATGAAACACTTGCATTCGAAAGACATTCCCATATTGAGGATGTTTGCTCCAAACGGTGTGTGCAAGCTTTAAATTTATAACCCTAGACTTAAGCTTAAAACAAGGATGCGAACCCGCAGTGTACGGGTCAATCGTAGTAAAAGCAAGAAAATTCCAGGGGTCGATCACAGGGACTCGGTGAAATAGAGTCAATACGGTATGCTAATGTCAATACTAACCACAAGAGCAATTTAACACAATCAAAGATGAATAAGAAGTCAAATAAGCAAACATGCAATTCTAGGGATTAAAGCATCAAGTTGTGGTTCCAACTCAAGATCTTATAGATAAGCGGACAAAGCTGAGATTTTTGCATGGGGAAGGCGTTGCTAAAGTGGAGTAGATCACCGGGTAAGTCTCACTACACACTAATCCTAAACTGTAACTCCTATTACCGGGTAAGTCTCAAGGAATCAAGATAAAGAATTATAACCTCAAACTAACATACCATCTAAGGGAATAGAATCAACCTTTACCGGGTAAGTCTCAGGCTAACTCACAAAGATGGGATGGAAGCACACTCAAACCCCAATAAAGGATAAACCTTTATTACCTACACTTATGATCGTTGGTACACAAACTAAGGAATTACCGGGTAAGTCTCATCCTAGGCTTGCATTGAACCAGGAAGGTGAAATAAGAATAGGATTTAGCAAACTCTAACACTTAACTTTCTGTTTTAGGTCGGATAAGTCACCTCGGTCAAAAGAATTCCACCCCGGCCGAGATGTTCATCAACCGAACGAGATGCTTAGGGTTAAGGTTAAAGACTCGAACTTTCAGGATCCTACTGGAATCTAATATTATTCTATCATTGTTTTTCCCACAACCTTCAGCTAATCACCCTAGAATCACACAAGGAAATTAGCCACTCATCATCATAATGAAAGTATTAAATATATGGGAAGAAAGTGAATATTTGAACAAAGAAGAATTTAATGAAAAAGACTTCAATAACTGAATCAAATATCACAACAAAGCGTTCCTTGGATAATAATCCAAAAAGACAACAATTGAGGGAATTGAAGACAATCTTACAAAACCCTTCAAAAAGCTATAAAAAGCTATGATCTTCAATCTTCCTTCAACCTTCAAAAAGGTTCTTCGAAAACTCCCAAATTGGAGTATACTGCGGCTGCTGCGTATGCGGGATTTCCAGCTGTAAGCGGATGTCGGAATTATGGGAAATCCGACCCTTTTTATAGGAAAATAAACCTCCAAAGATAATATATCTTAGAAAGATATATTCCTATAAAAATAGGTAAAATATATATTCTGCATATCTCCTTCCTTCCAGAAGCTCAGCCCAAAAATATAAGATCACTTTCCAAATTTAAAAGATCTCTTCCAAGAATAAAATATTCTCGCCGCGTCCTAGGTATTCGCCTCGGTCGAGTCGGCGTCTCTGGATCGCCTCGGTCGATGTGAATCAGTAGTCAACCGAGGTGACTCACGACAGAATGTGAAATCTCTCGAATCTGCTCCAAAGTAAATCTTCAATCCATGGCTATGCTCTCTGGATATAGCTCCAAATGACTCATGACTCTTTTCCGCTCCTTTTTGATGCAAAACGTACCATATTACCTGCAATTATAACGAAACTAGGTGTAGACCTCGATTCTCGCAAAGGTAGATGAAATGGTAGTAAAATCACATAATGTACATACAAACATGCAGATTAAGAAAGATAAAACGTCCAAACAAACCCCAAAATATAAACTATAATTCATGCTATCAAAATACCCCATACTTAGCCCTTGCTTGTCCCCAAGCAAGTTCCTCATATAAAAGACAAGATAGAATAGATTATAAGTCAAGAAAATCAATGAAAAAGTCTTTCAAAAAATATTTTATGGTGTGCAACTATCATAGATCACTCTAAGAGAATACTTCCTGGAATTAGAAACTTAATATGCTCAAAACATTTTATAAATATAAGAAAGTTGTTCATCTTTGCATAAAATCATAGAATGCATAATAAATCGTAATTATCAAAATTAATCACGTATAATCCAGTTTAAACCGCTAAGTCAATCAACAAGCTCAAGGTCTCAAGGGCTTCCCAAAAGAAAAGGTCAAGAAACGTGTAGGGTAGGGATGTATGTAAGGTAATGTGGTGCTAGAATCCGGGAAAAGGATGAACTTTACTTCACTTCAACTTGCAACATCTTCCACCAATAAGCTTTGCTTATCTCACACTTTTACTTTTTTACTTTACTTTTTGGGATGCATGGACAGAGGTGCACAATAACCGAAGCCTAGGAAATCTGCAATCATCAATTTCTCGAGATGCATCAAACCCTTGATGCACATACCATGACCCGTTAGGAATATCGCTCAATCCGACTTTGGCAAGACACAAACACCCGGCTATGTGAATGGTGCCGAGTTACTCATCTTCATGATTGACTTCCCCAAACCTAAAATTACTTTCTAACACTTCACTTCCAGCCCACTTCTCAACTTTAACTTGCTTTCACCACTTGCTTGCTTCCAAATTCCCGGATAGGTAAAGGGAGGCAAAATGTATATGAGGGGTTAAGCATGATCAAGAAGAAGAAGAAGAAGAGAATGAATTGCCTTGGTCTTTCCAAGAAGAATGTGAGAGAACTTAACCTGCGGTGTCAACCTTCAAATTCAACATAATTTGGATAAAAACAAAGTATTAAACATGCTAATAATTTCAAACAAAGCACTTAGCAACTTAAACATATTATAAAACCTTTCAAACACACAAAGAATTTAAAAACAGTAAGTAAACAAAATCTTCACTGAGATCATATCCAGATAAATAACACAAAATCGTTTTCGAAAACTTTCTGTTACGTCACCTCGGTCGAGATGTTCTTGGTTCAACCGAGGTGAAATACCTCGTTTCGCCAGAATCTCCCCGGTCGAGGTCAAAAAAATTTTTTAAAACCAAAATTTTTTTTTATTTTTTCGGTTTGGTTTCGACGTTTTTCTCAATCAAATAACCTGTAGGTATGCATGTAATATCAGATAATCATATAAAGGCAAATGAAGCATAAATATGAAAATATCCGATAAATAAGATACATCATAAGTGTCGAATACATCAAAAGTAGCCACATAGTCAAATAACAAATACCCCATACTTGAGACATACTGTCCTAGTGGGTATAATAAAAGTCTAAAACAAGAAAACTCACCGGATAAAAGCCGAACTGCATAAAAATATAATAATAAACCCTGCAGCTCCTCAGTAGTCTCGATCCGGTGGTGGTGGTGGTATGTAGGGGAACTGAGTCGGATCATAGGGATGGCCCATGATACGCTCAAACTGTAGCTGAGCCATCATGTGCTGATGATGCTGACGCTCCTGCATCTCGCGGATATCCAGCGAAAGTGCAGCATATGAGTCGATAACCTGATCCGTCAGGTCATCGATCCGTCGGTGTGCAGCCCTATCCCTCACTCCCCGCCTCCTGCGTCTAGCAGGTCGGACCGGAGAAGTATCAGCTGGCGCCGGCTCAGTGTCCTCCTCATCCTCATCCAAATCAATAATAGGTGGCGCGCTCATCCCAGCTGTATCTGTACCTGTGTCCATCGGGACGCCGCCTCCTCTCTCGTCTACTATGTCATCATCGTCGTCATCCTCATCAGCCTCCTCCTCAGCCTCAGCAGGGGCAGCTGCTGCCTCTCTGTAATCCTCCATAAGTGGATCCCAAGCAGTCTGCCAGAAATGTGGATCGAAGACAGAGAACTGTGCAGACCATCTGATGCCCTGAGGTGCAGTCCGCTCCCAAGGCATGGCAACGTAGGGTGTAGTCAGCCCACGGGGAACTAGAATCCTCCGTGTGATCATCTCCTGCAATCCCAGCGGCTTCGGAGCCGTCGCCAATGTGCAAACGCTGAGGTCCATCCCGTGGTAAGTGGCGATGTGGGTGACTAGACCTCCACAGCAAATATCTCCCTTCGCCTTGGCCTTGATCCTATGCAGATCCTCTGCTAGGAGCAAGCCAAAGTCTGGGAAGCCTCCTGTAACCATGCAATAGAGGCTGAAGAGCTCACCCTGTCTGATCTTCTGGGGCGTCTCAGTACGCGCCAGAAGTGTCTCACTGAAGATCTTGTGGGCAAGTCTGAAGGCAGGGTGAAAGACGACCTTCTCCTTGGAATCTCCAGGGCGCCATCTGTCTGCGTGTGTAGTAATGTGGGCTATCTGTCCCCAGAACTCCCTAGCTACGGATCGGGAGGGGAAGTCTACAGCAGTGGGGTCAGGAAAGCCAAAGATCTCTCTCCAAATCTCTAAAGGAACTATGAAGTTCCGGTTCATCAACCGGTACTTCACAGAACGGTCTGTGGGGAGGTAGGAGAAGGAGCTAACAAACTCGAGTGTCGGCTCTAAGTAAGCTGGGGCTCAGATCTCAGTAAACTGATCCAGCCCGACGGTAGCAATCATCCTCCTAAGGTCAGCATCTAACCCTAGGCAGTCAAAAGCTGACACATCCAGAAATCGTGGTGCGATGACTGGACGGCCAGCTATCCTCTCATAGTCTACCCGGCACCTCTCGTGGATAACCGGGCGGTAGGGACGGGATGAGGAAGGAGAAGGGGAAGGGGAGGATCTATCTCTAAGAGCTAATCGGCGATCTGAACTCATTTTCAAAACCCACTGTCAGACTACCTCGGTCGACTGACAACTCCAAGAATCACCTCGACCGAGGTGCAGAACGACCGGACCGAGGCGAAGACAGTCGCGATTCCACTCTCTGATTTTCAGTTCTTTTCCCCCTAAAATCACTACCAATGCTTCCTAAGGGGTACTTATAGACTTCCTCAACAGAATCAAGGGCGACCAAAGCCCAATATGCAGTAAACGAACGAGTTTAGGTTTTCGAACGTTTTTACCTCTTTCCGGCCGATTCACTCAGATTTCTTGTAGATCTGTAGTTGCAATCGGATCCTCTACTCTTCAATTGCAGTTTGGAAGCAGAAATCTTCGAAAACGAGCGAAAAACGAAGGAGACGAGGTGGATCTGTCGCCGCGGTCGAAATGGGTAAAAAAAAGTGAAAAGTAATTTTTTCCTTTTTATACTGTTACTGGATCTGCTGTCACCTCGGTCGAGATGGTCTCGACTGGACCGAGGTGATGTGGACCGAGGCGGTTCTGCAGAAACCCTAGTCGCCTCGGTTGCTTCAAGAATCAACTCGGTCGAGATGCTCTGACAGTGACCGAGGTGCTTCTGTCTTCTCAGATTCTCGAACTTCTGTCCTTCCAGATGTGCTCCTCCCTGTTGTCTGTCCAGAACGGCAAAAAAAAAAGCAAAGCAAAGCAAAAACAAAAGCTATCTAAGCTAGACTAGAAAACGGGAAAAGAAAGCAATACCTTGGGTTGCCTCCCAAGAAGCGCTTGGTTTAAGGTCGCTAGCTGGACCATAATGCGTCTCAAAGGAGGTAGATTGGTGCAACCTCCTCAACCGGCGTTTCCGGCTGGTATTTCTTAAGTCTATGACCGTTGACCTTGAAGCTTCCGCTAGTTTCTCCCCATATCTCAACTGCACCATGAGGAAAAACATGTTTCACAACATAAGGTCCGGTCCATCTAGATTTCAACTTACCTGGAAAAAGACGGAGGCGGGAGTTGAAGAGTAGAACTAAATCCCCCTCGTGAAGCTCCTTTGGAACGATACGCTTGTCATGCCATCTCTTCGTCCTTTCCTTGTAGATTTTGGCATTCTCATAGGCGTTCAAACGCAGCTCTTCTAGCTCGTTAAGTTCCAATAGTCGCTTCTCACCAGCATCTTTAATGTCAAAGTTCAACCATTTGATAGCCCAATATGCCTTGTGCTCCAATTCAACGGGTAAATGGCAAGACTTCCCATATACCAAATTATAAGGGGTGGTACCTATGGGAGTCTTGAATGCGGTCCTGTACGCCCAAAGAGCATCGTCCAATTTCATGGACCAATCCTTCCTCGTTCTAGAGACGGTCTTCTCCAAAATTGCCTTGATTTCTCTGTTCGAGATCTCGACCTGTCCACTAGTTTGAGGGTGATAAGCTGTTGATACCTTGTGGGTTACCCCATACTTCGATAGAAGTGCCTTAAACTTCCGGTTGATGAAATGTGTTCCTCCATCGCTAATGATGATGCGTGGAGTTCCAAATCGTGGAAAGATAGTTCTATTCAAGAACTTCACAACCACCTTGGCGTCATTAGTGGGAGAAGCAATGGCTTCAACCCATCTAGAGACGTAATCAACTGCAAGGAGAATGTAGAGGTTTCCTCCGGAGGATGGGAAAGGTCCCATGAAGTCAATCCCCCATACATCAAAGATTTCCACTTCTTGGATGTTATTAAGTGGCATCTCGTTCCTTCTTGATAAGTTCCTTGTTCTTTGGCATGCATCACAAGAAACAACAAAAGATTGTACGTCCTTAAACAATGTAGGCCAAAAGAAACCGGAACGCAATACCTTAGCGCATGTTTTATCGGTGCTAGCATGCCCCCCACATGGAAGTGAATGACAATGCTTTATGACGCTATTAACTTCATCCTCCGGAATGCACCTTCGAAGCATTCCATCCGGTCCGCGCTTGAACAGCAGCGGCTCATCCCAGTAGTAATGTCGCACTTCCTTGAAGAATTTCTTCTTTTGAGAGTACGTCATTCCGGGTGGTATTTCCTGGCAAACAAGGTAATTCACAATATCAGCATACCAAGGACCTTTATTATCAGATAGTTGGTGGAGGGAATGGTCTGCCAACAGTGGGTGAATGTCAGAGAAGGGAGTAAGAAAATTGTTATTCTCGGCAATCTCAGTTGACATCGTCTTGCTGTCGACCTCGGTCGAGGCGCAAAGGCGTTGACCGAGGTGTTCTTCAGATGCCTCGGTCTGTCCAGAAGGTGCCTCGGTCGAGGTACTGCTACTGGAACCGAGGCTGGAGATCTTCGTCTCCTGGATTAGCTTCTCAATTTTAGCTCCTGGATCCTCTTCCAGTGCCTTCAAGCTCCGTATATCTGCATCACAAGAAGCATCTATACCTTCCTCCATTAAACTGAAGCTAATAACTCTTTCGAGTAGATCGTTAATAAGGATAGAGCTCACCAATTCTCTTGATTCTTCTTCATCGTAGATGTTGAAGATATCATCAGCTAGTTGCTCCCCTTTCATGGCTGCAAGTAGTGCGAATTCCACCTCATCGCCACCAACGTTGAATTTCA
Organism: Fagopyrum esculentum; assembly: GCA_033239045.1. NCBI lineage: Eukaryota > Viridiplantae > Streptophyta > Magnoliopsida > Caryophyllales > Polygonaceae > Fagopyrum > Fagopyrum esculentum. The sequence continues at coordinate 101,135,174 of BSUD01000005.1, forward strand.
ACTTGGCGTTCTTGCAATCCACATTGCAACCCGAAGTTGCTAGAAATGGCCTCCCGAGAATGATAGGAACAGGATAATCTGCGGGAATGTCAAGTACGACAAAATCTATAGGTAGATAGAAGTTACCTAACTTGACCGGAACGTCCTCCAAAATGCCCACGGGATGGGTGATGGAGCGATCCGCCATGTAAAGTCGAATCTTGACCTGTTTGGGCTCTCCAAGACCGATCTTAGTGCATAGCTCCAGCGGGATGATGCTCACGCTGGCTCCTAGATCGCAAAGGGCTTCACAAGTGACATCCCCAACTTGAATGGGAATGCAAAATGAGCCGGGATCTCTCAATTTAGGTGGCATCTTCTCCTTCATGATTTTGATTAGCTCCGAAGACTTAGATGTCATTCTAACTTCACCAACATCCTCCAGCTTCCTCTTCCTTGATAAGATTTCTTTTAAGAACTTCCCATAGGCGGGCATACCTAAAATAGCATCAAGGAAAGGAATATTAATATGTAGCTTATTCATCAAGTCAAGAAACTTACCGAAGTGCTTGTCTAGATGTGCTCTGGCTCTGGATTGAGGGAATGGAAGTGGTGGCTTATATGCAGGAGGTGGAACATAAGTTTTTGTCGTCCCTCCCACTTTCTGTTGCTCCGCCTCGGTTGGCATCTCGGTCGAGGTGTTCTTCGATTGGATCTGGACCGAGGTAGTCTGCGTCGAGCGAGGTACTGGATTAGCAGTTTTAAGTCCACTCCTCGTCGTTATGGCCATGCACTGGCCCTTAGGGTTAGTTTCCGTCTTTGCTGGAAGCTTCCCTGGATCTCTTGGCGCTTCATTCGCCCTATTAGCAAGTTGTTGTTCAAGGGACTTTTGGGCCCTCGAAAATGAAGTCATAGAATTCTCCATAGCGTTAAGCTTGATCAAGATTGCTTCCAGAACTGCGTCTTTCTTTTCCGGCTGAGACGAACTTGATCCTTGCCCTTGGCTTTTCAATGGAGTAGAAGAAGAAGAAGGAGGCGAAGAGAGGAAAGGATTAGAGGAATCATTAGAGTTGGAGTTCGAATAATTGTTACCGTGGTTTTGATTATTTGCCCTCCAGTTGTTGCTGTTGGATCCTCTATTGTTGTTGTTGTAGTTGTTGTTTCGGGGTCCGTTGTTGTTGTTACGGTACCCGTTGTTGTTGTTGTTCCTTTGCCCTTGCTCTTCCTTCTTAGTTTGAGCCATCAAGAGCTCCTTTAATTCCTTCACGTCATTCTTCAATGACGTGAGTTGATTGTTGTTGGGTTGAGTCTCTTGAAAGTTGACTCTTTTTACTCCACCTTCGGCTCCTTGGTGGGTATACTTCTCCATGTGCAAGGCTTGCTTCTCAATGAAGTCCCATGCATCATCAATCGCCATGTCCATGAAGGTACCGGCGGAGAGTAGTTGGAGATTAAACTGGGTGCTTCCGTCCAGCCCTTTGAAGTAGATCTCCAACAACTCGATCTTTGGAATCCCATGATGTGGGCAATCCAAAAGGATATCCTTGAACCGCTCCCAAGATTTGGACAACCTCTCCTTGTCCTTCATCATGAAAGCATTGATCTTCCCTCTCATTTCAGCAGTCTTTGAGGGGGGGAAGAATTTGGTTAGGAATTCCGTAGTCATCTCCTCCCATGTGCTAATTTTTCCTGGAGGAAGAGATTGATACCAAGTAAGAGCTCTATCTTTTAAAGAAAAGTAAAAAGGTCTTAGCTTGTAGTTGTTATTTTCAATTCTAGAAGGTCGCAAGGTCTCCATCAAGATCTCGTAGTTTTGAAGATGTTGATGCGGCGACTCCTTCTCTAGCCCTCCGAATTGACATTGGCGAATCATGGCTAGGACTTGCGGTCGAAGTTCGTAGTCATGATCCGCTGGATCTCCTAGGTTCACCCCTGGACGCCTCAGCTGTTGATTAGGGTCCATCCTTTGTCCTAGGGTTTGCGGGATTCCTGCAAGAAGAACATCTCGGACTGGTATCCGAGGTGGAAGTACATCGACCGGGGCGTCAGGTACTGGAATCTGCCTCGGTCGAGGATCAACTACTGGATCTTGCATCGGTCGAAGTAGAATCTGATTCCGAATGGCTGCAATCTCAGCTTCGATTGCTGCAGTCCTGGCTTGATTCTCTTCTTTCTCTTGCCTTATCTCTTCTTTACTGAGACGTAGCAGCTCCTGCGTCTCTCTCAATTGGGCCGCAAGATCGTGATCGTCTTGTTGGGCCATCTTCGCTTCTCTTAAGCGTCGCTTGTATGTCTTTTCTGGTTCGGGATCGTAAGGAACGATTTCCTTCCCAGCGCGGGTTCTTCGCATATACCTAAGAAAGAACCTGCAAAGATCGTCACTCAAGTAGAGTGGTTAGATGAAACGGGGCAAGCGCCCCAAGAGCAAACCGTACCGGCTCGGTCTAGACCAAGTCCCCGGCAACGGCGCCAAAAACTTGTTCGCTCCAAACGGTGTGTGCAAGCTTTAAATTTATAACCCTAGACTTAAGCTTAAAACAAGGATGCGAACCCGCAGTGTACGGGTCAATCGTAGTAAAAGCAAGAAAATTCCAGGGGTCGATCACAGGGACTCGGTGAAACAGAGTCAATACGGTATGCTAATGTCAATACTAACCACAAGAGCAATTTAACACAATCAAAGATGAATAAGAAGTCAAATAAGCAAACATGCAATTCTAGGGATTAAAGCATCAAGTTGTGGTTCCAACTCAAGATCTTATAGATAAGCGGACAAAGCTGAGATTTTTGCATGGGGAAGGCGTTGCTAAAGTGGAGTAGATCACCGGGTAAGTCTCACTACACACTAATCCTAAACCGTAACTCCTATTACCGGGTAAGTCTCAAGGAATCAAGATAAAGAATTATAACCTCAAACTAACATACCATCTAAGGGAATAGAATCAACCTTTACCGGGTAAGTCTCAGGCTAACTCACAAAGATGGGATGGAAGCACACTCAAACCCCAATAAAGGATAAACCTTTATTACCTACACTTATGATCGTTGGTACACAAACTAAGGAATTACCGGGTAAGTCTCATCCTAGGCTTGCATTGAACCAGGAAGGTGAAATAAGAATAGGATTTAGCAAACTCTAACACTTAACTTTCTGTTTTAGGTCGGATAAGTCACCTCGGTCAAAAGAATTCCACCCCGGCCGAGATGTTCATCAACCGAACGAGATGCTTAGGGTTAAGGTTAAAGACTCGAACTTTCAGAATCCTACTGGAATCTAATATTATTCTATCATTGTTTTTCCCACAACCTTCAGCTAATCACCCTAGAATCACACAAGGAAATTAGCCACTCATCATCATAATGAAAGTATTAAATATATGGGAAGAAAGTGAATATTTGAACAAAGAAGAATTTAATGAAAAAGACTTCAATAACTGAATCAAATATCACAACAAAGCGTTCCTTGGATAATAATCCAAAAAGACAACAATTGAGGGAATTGAAGACAATCTTACAAAACCCTTCAAAAAGCTATAAAAAGCTATGATCTTCAATCTTCCTTCAACCTTCAAAAAGGTTCTTCGAAAACTCCCAAATTGGAGTATACTGCGGCTGCTGCGTATGCGGGATTTCCAGCTGTAAGCGGATGTCGGAATTATGGGAAATCCGACCCTTTTTATAGGAAAATAAACCTCCAAAGATAATATATATTAGAAAGATATATTCCCATAAAAATAGGTAAAATATATATTCTGCATATCTCCTTCCTTCCAGAAGCTCAGCCCAAAAATATAAGATCACTTTCCAAATTTAAAAGATCTCTTCCAAGAATAAAATATTCTCGCCGTGTCCTAGGTATTCGCCTCGGTCGAGTCGGCGTCTCTGGATCGCCTCGGTCGATGTGAATCAGTAGTCAACCGAGGTGACTCACGACAGAATGTGAAATCTCTCGAATCTGCTCCAAAGTAAATCTTCAATCCATGGCTATGCTCTCTGGATGTAGCTCCAAATGACTCATGACTCTTTTCTGCTCCTTTTTGATGCAAAACGTACCATATTACCTGCAATTACAACGAAACTAGGTGTAGACCTCGATTCTCGCAAAGGTAGATGAAATGGTAGTAAAATCACATAATGTACATACAAACATGCAGATTAAGAAAGATAAAACGTCCAAACAAACCCCAAAATATAGACTATAATTCATGCTATCAGAGGATATGATGGTCGAGATGAAGACCTAAAGAGGCTATGTGAGAGACTGAGGATAGTGTCCTGAGGAACTATCCATAGTATATGTTGGGACAGACCCATTTGTGAGAGCACGAATAGATCTTAGTGCTATCTTGATGAATGTTGTGCTTATGTGCTTATATGTCTTGATGTGTTATTCCATGCTAGTTGTGATGTGATATATGATCTTAGTAGATCTTGATGTGCTAACGTGATGTATGTTATAGCTGGAGATGATTACTTCCTCCACGCTACCCGAGTATGAATATATTTATAGCTGGAGATGGTTCTTTCCTCCATGATATTTGAGTGGGATTAGGATTCAGCTGGAGATGGTTCTTTCCTCCATGCTACCTTGATGGACATAGTTCAGTGGAGATGTGATTCCTCCATGCGATATATGTTTATGGGTTGGCTAGAGACGTATTTCCTCTATGCATATGATATGTTTTGGCTAGAGATGTGCTTCTTCTATGCCTAGTGATGTGGTATGGCGAGAGACATGATTCCTCTACGCCTTTGGGTAGCGTTATGGCCCTGTTTCCTGGAGATGATGATTCCTCCATGTTTATACTTGAGGTTATAGATTGTTATAGGTTGTGATCTTTGAACGGAGATGTGATACCTCCGATAGAAAGAGTGAGAGTTATACCTCGGCGTATGGGTCCTAGAGGATTTGGGAATTGTTCAAGTTTCGGGACAAAACTTTTTTTTAAGGGGTGTGTGATGTATAGCTAGGATTTCCGAATTCTAATTAATGTTGATTAACATAATCGTTGATAGTAATTGACATATAACTCACGAAGATTTCGCAAGTGATGAGTAAGAGTCCCACCGTTATGTTCCTCGCGTAATTTTGGACGTATGGGGAAATATTTACTTTTTCCCCCGGGTAATTATTTTTACCCTCCGGTGTTATTTGGAGCATTTGGGAGATCCAATTAATAAAAATGTAGTTGAGAGAAATGATCAGGACATCGGATATGTCCTACATATGAAATAACATGGAGAGGCAAAACGGCCAAAAGAATCGCTATTTCGTTTCTTAATGGCTAAGAAAGACGGCTTAGGAATACACGTTTTCCGAGGCAGTTGTGGAATAATTATCCCTACAATATTCCAGATTTAATGTTCCAATCTCGAGAAGTTTGGAGAAAGAGGTTCGACCCGCCTTTGGATCGGTTAAAGGATAATTATCGACTTTACTAAAGGATAATTATCGTCTTCACTATAAATAGCGGAAAATCTTTTATTAATTCATTTCCTTTCACGTTTTCTCGTAAAAGCTCTCATTTCTCTCAACCTTCAAACTCATATCTACTCTCCGTTTCTAATCCGATTTCAATTCCGTTTGAGTTTCTGGATTCCTCTCTTCATTCTCTTCATAACGGTATCGAGTGTTTGCATTTCCGAGTATATGGAGGGCTGGTCGAGCATATATGTCACCAGGACGGTTCCGTCGCTCATATTCCGATGAATTTGATGATGTCCATGGGTAGCCTGCGTCGTTGTGATTCCGAATCTTCTTTCAGATCGTCAATCGGGTTAGTAACGAATAAGTTATGAATTTATTCGTTTTCCGTACTGCGATTTGGCCTAAATTGACTTTAGGCTTGTCAAATAGGACAATTAGAAATTCCTTATGGTTGTTATATTATTCTGGTGATTATGGGTTGTTTGTTTGATGAAATCTGATGACAGGGGGTTTAGAAATTGCTTGCGAGCAAAACGTTATTCTGGCGAAATCTAATTAATTAATTAAAGGTTAATTAATTAAATTAGGATTAGAATTGAGATTGAGGAATGTCGATTAGATACTACCTTGAGATTTGAGAAATTGTGAGTTATGTTGAGATATTGAGGTTTAGTTGGTTTTGAGGCTTATAGATTGACTATGATCGTTATGGATCCCTTTGGGTCTAGGTGTGACCCCTTTGATGAATAGAGGTTAATATATCTCTTTATGCCTTGTTTATAGGCCGTGTTGTCCCTCCAGTGTAGAGGTGATCGTGGTTGAGTTTGTACGAGGTTGAGGTAAGTCCGTAGGACATAGTTAGCTACCAACCCTTTATTGGGTGTTTGCATGAGTGATGTGTGCTTTATATGTTTGCTATGATAGCATGAGTTGTCGTTTTTATCAACCTATGTTCTATTGACTGCCCCACTGCATGGCTGTGATAACCTTTCCCTTTCATCCCGCCGTGGAGTCTGGGAGGTACTCTGATGTCGGGCCAGACTGGTTTACAGGAAGGGAGCAATCCACTCCCATAGGGTACACGGATTGTGTGACCGATACTCGTACAGCTGGACATTGCACTCAGAGGCGGGGATGTATCGGTCCTCGTGTCACATATTGTCATCTATATATATATATACGGTTTGAGTGAATGACTATTATATGAAGATAACAAAATGGGTAAATGTGTGAAAGCATGTTGATGTGTTTATCTTCCATGATTGTGTTTGTGCTTATGCATTACCTTATATATGTATGGTTAGCTAACGGTTTCATACCGTGCTGTAGATGTTTACAGGTTAGGCGTTGCTGAGTGATCTGGCAGGGTGACAGGTGATAGCATGAATTATAGTCTATATTTTGGGGTTTGTTTGGACGTTTTATCTTTCATAATCTGCATGTTTGTATGTATATTATGTGATTATATTACCATTTCATCTACCTTTGCGGGAATCGAGGTCTACACCTAGTTTTGTTGTAATCGTAGGTAAAATGGTACATTTTGCATCAAAAAGGAGCAAAAGGAGCTATGGAGTCATTGGAGCTACATTGAGGAGTATAAGGAACCATCCAAGAAGCATAGCCATGGATTAAAGATTCACTTTGGACCAGTTTTGAGAGATTTCACATTCAGTTGTGACTCACCTCGGTTGATCACAGATTCATCTCGACCGAGGTGATCCAAAGAAGCCGACTCGACCGAGGCGAATACCTAGGACGCGGCGAGAATATTTTATTCTTGGCTGAGATCTTTTATCTTTGGAAAGTGATCTTATATTTTTGGGCTTGGCTCCTGGAAGGAAGAAGATCTTATATTTTACCTATTTTTATGGGAAAAAGATCTTTCTAAGATATTTTATCTTTGGAGGGTTATTTTCCTATAGAAAGGGTTGGATTTCCACAAATCCAATAGCCCGCTTAGACCGAAAGATCCGCTATCACCTATTACGCAGCAGCAGCCATACTCCAGTTGGGAGATTTGAAGAACCTTTTTGAAGGTTGAAGGAAGATGTAAGATATTAGCTTTTATAGCTTTTGGAGGGTTTTGTAAGATTGTCTTCGATTCCCTTCCTTGTTGTCTTCTCTTGTTGGATTGCTATCCAAGGAACGCTTTTGTTGTGATATTTGATTCAGTTATTGAAGTCTTTTTCATTAAATTCTTCTTGTTCAAATATTCACTTTCTTCCCATATATTTGATTAATACTTTCATGATGATGAGTGGCTAATTTCCTTGTGTGATTTTAGGGTGATTGGCTGAAGGTTGTGGGAAAAACAATGATAGAATAATCTTAGGTTCCAGTAGGACCCTGAAAGTTCGAGTCTTTAACCTTAACCCTAAGCATCTCGCTCAGTCGATGAACATCTCGGCCGGGGTGGAATTTGGCTGACCGAGGTGACTTTTCTGATCCTAAACTGAGAGTTAAGTATTAGAGTTTGCCAAATCCTATTCTTATTGCACCTTTCCTGGTTCAATACAATCTTAGGATGAGACTTACCCGGTAATTCCTTAGTTTGTGTACCAACGATCATAAGTGTAGGTAATAAAGGTTTATCCTTTATTGCGGTTTGAGTGTGCTTCCATCCCATCTTTGTGAGTTAGCCTGAGACTTACCCGGTAAAGGTTGATTCTATTCCCTTAGATGGTGTGTTAGTTTGAGATTATAGTTCTTTATCTTGATTCCTTGAGACTTACCCGGTAATAGGAGTTACGGTTTTGGATTAGTGAGTAGTGAGACTTACCCGGTGATCTATTCCACTTTAGTAACACGTTCCCTATGCAAAAATCTCAGCTTTGTCCGCTTATCTATAGATCTTGAGTTGGAACCACAACTAGATGCTTTAATCCCTAGAATTGCATGTTTGCTTTATTGACTTCTTATTCATCTTTGATTGTGTTGATTGCTCTTGTGGTTAGTATTTATATAAGCATACCGTTATCGACTTTGTTTCACTAAGTCCCTGTGATCGACCCCTGGAATTCCTTGCTTTTTACTACGATTGACCCGTACACTGCGGGTTCGTATCCTTGTTTTAAGCTTACGTCTAGGGTTATAAATTTAAAGCTTGCACACACCGTTTGGAGCGAACAAGTTTTTGGCGCCGTTGCCGGGGACTTGGTCTAGACCGAGCCGGTTACGGTTTGCTCTTGGGGCACTTGCCCCCGTGTCTACTAACCACTCTACTTGAGTGACTTTTGCAGGTTCTTTCTTAGGTATATGCGAAGAACCCGCACTGGGAAGGAAATCGTTCCTTACGATCCCGAACCAGAAAAGACATACAAACGACGCTTAAGAGAAGCGAAGATGGCCCAACAAGACAACCGCGATCTTGAGGCCGAGTTGAAAGAGGCGTTAGAACTGCTACGCCTTAGCAGGGAAGAACTAAGGCGAAAGAAGGAAGAAAATCGAACCAAAACTGAAGCAATCGAAGCAGAAATGGCCATCATACGAGACCAGATTCTACTTCGACCGAGGGAAGACCCAGTTCCCGATGTTGGACCGAGGCAGGTCCTAGTTGCTGACCCTCGACTGAGGCAGGTCCCAGTACCTGACGCCCCGGCCGAGATACTTCCACCTCGGATGCCAGTCCGAGATGTTCTTCTTGCAGGAATTCCACAAACCCTAGGTCAAAGGATGGACCCTAATCAACAACTGAGGCGTCCAGGAGTCAACCTAGGAGATCCAGCGGACCATAACTACGAACTTCGACTGCAAGTTCTATCCATGATTCGCCAATGCCAATTCGGAGGGATGGAGAAGGAATCACCACATCAACATCTTCAAAACTATGAGATCTTGATGGAAACCTTGAGACCTCCGAGAATTGAAAACAACAACTACAAGCTAAGACCTTTTTACTTTTCTTTAAAAGATAGAGCTCTTACTTGGTATCAATCTCTTCCTCCAGGAAAAATTAGCACGTGGGAGGAAATGTCTACGGAGTTCTTGACCAAATTCTTTCCCCCCCTCAAAGACAGCTGAAATGAGAGGGAAGATTAATGTTTTCATTATGAAGGACAAGGAGAGCTTGTCCAAGTCATGGGAGCGGTTCAAGGACATTCTTTTGGATTGCCCACATCATGGGATTCCAAAGTTAGAGTTATTGGAGATTTACTTCAAGGGACTGGACGGAAGCACCCAGTTCAATCTCCAACTACTCTCCGCCGGTACCTTCATGGACATGGCGATTGACGAGGCTTGGGAATTCATCGAGAAGCAAGCCTTGCATATGGAGAAGTACACCCACCAAGGAGCTGAAGGTGGAGTTAAACGAGTTAACTTCCAAGAAACTCAGCCCAACAACAATCAACTCACGTCTTTGAAGAATGACGTGAAGCAATTGAAGGAACTCTTGGTTGCTCAAACCAAGAAGGAAGAGCAAGGACAAAGGAACAACAACAACGGGTACCGTAACAACAACAACGGTTCCCGGAACAACAATTACAACAACAACAATAGAGGATCCAATAGCAACAACTGGAGGGCGAACAACCAAAATTCTGGTAACAATCACTCAAACTCCAACTCTAACGATTCCTCTATCCCTTTCCTCTCTTCCCCTTCTTCTTCTTCTTCTACTCCATTAAAGAGCCAGGGGCATGGATCAAGTTCGTCTCAGCCGGAAAAGAAAGACGCAGTTCTGGAGGCTATCTTGATCAAGCTTAGTGCTATGGAGACTTCTATGACTTCATTTTCGAGGGCCCAAAAGTCCTTCGAACAACAACTTGCAAGTAGGGCGAATGAAGCGCCAAGAGATCCAGGGAAGCTTCCAGCAAAGACGGAAAGCAACCCTAAAGGCTTGATCATGGCCATAACTACGAGGAGTGGACTGAAGACTGCAGATCCAGTGCCTCGGTCGGTGCCAGTACCGACGAAGATCACCTCGGTCCAGGTGCAGTCGAAGAACACTTCGACCGAGATGCCAACCGAGGTGGAACCACAGAAAGCGGAGGGGAAAACTGAAGTTTATATTCCACCTCCTGCATACAAACCACCACTTCCATTCTCCCAGTCAAGAGCTAGAGCACATCTAGACAAACACTTTGGTAAGTTCTTTGACTTGATGAATAAGCTGCATATTAACATTCCTTTCCTTGATGCTATTCTAGGAATGTCCGCCTATGGGAAGTTCTTAAAGGAGATCCTTTCAAGGAAGAGGAAACTGGAAGACTTTGGTGAAGTTAGGATGACATCTAAATCATCGGAGCTTATTCAAATCATGAAGGAGAAGATGCCACCTAAGTTAAGAGATCCCGGCTCATTTTGCATTCCCATTCAAGTTGGGGATGTCACTTGTGAAGCCCTTTGTGATCTAGGAGCCAGCGTGAGCATCATCCCGGTGGAGCTATGTGTCAAGATCGGACTTGGAGAGCCCAAGCCTGTCAAGATTCGACTTTATATGGCGGATCGCTTCATCACCCATCCCGTGGGCATCTTGAAGGACGTTCCAGTCAAGTTAGGTAACTTCTATCTACCTATAGATTTTGTTGTACTTGACATTCCCGCAGATTATCCTGTTCCTATTATTCTCGGGAGGCCATTTCTAGCAACTTCGGGTTGCAACGTGGATTGCAAGAACGCCAAGTTGAAATTCAATGTTGGCGGCGATGAGGTGGAGTTTGCACTACTTGCAGCCATGAAAGGGGAGCAGCTAACTGATGATATCTTCAACATCTACGATGAAGAAGAATCAAGAGAATTGGTGAGCTCTATCCTTACTAACGATCCACTCGAAAGAGTTATTAGCTTCAGTTTAATGGAGGAAGGTATAGATGCTTCTTGTGATGCAGATATACGGAGCTTGAAGGCACTGGAAGAAGATCCAGGAGCTAAAACTGAGAAGCTAATCCAGGAGACGAAGATCTCCAGTTTCGGTTCCAGTTGCAGTACCTCGACCGAGACACTTTCTGGACTGAGCGAGGCGACTGAAGAACATCTCGGTCAACGGCTCTGTGCCTCGACCGAAGTCGATGGCGAGATGATTTCAACGGAGACTTCTGAAAGTCCAGTTTCTGGATCTATTCCAGTGGAAGGAGGAAGCAAGGATCCTCCTCAGAAAGCACCCCCAGTAGTGGAGCTTAAACAACTCCCAAACCACTTGAGGTATGTCTTTCTTGGGCCGGATTCCACTTATCCCGTTATTGTTAGTGCTTCCCTTTCCGAATCTGAATTGTCTAAGTTAATGCATGTCCTGAGAAAGCATCAAAAGGCTTTGGGTTACACTATAGATGATCTTATTGGCATTAAGCCCTCTTTCTGCATGCATAGAATTTTAATAGAGGATGATTATAAGACTTCACGGGAGCCTCAAAGACGGTTAAATCCGATCATGAAAGAGGTTGTGAAGAAGGAAATTCTTAAGTTGTTGGATGCAGGTATTATTTATCCTATCTCGGACAGTAAGTGGGTTAGCCCGGTGCATGTAGTTCCGAAGAAAGGAGGGATGACCGTTGTGACGAATAAGAACAACGAGTTGATCCCAACTAGGACCGTTACGGGCTGGAGGGTCTGCATCGATTATAGGAGGCTGAACACGGCCACACGGAAAGACCATTTTCCACTTCCCTTCATTGATCAGATGTTCGAGCGGTTGGCCCAGCATTCACACTTTTGCTACTTAGACGGTTATAGTGGATTCTTCCAAATTCCTATCCATCCGGATGATCAGGAGAAGACCACTTTCACTTGTCCATGGGGGACATTTGCTTATAGGAGGATGCCGTTCGGATTATGCAATGTACCCGCCACCTTCCAGCGATGCATGATGGCTATCTTTTCCGAGTACATAGAGGAGATCATGGAGGTATTTATGGATGATTTTTTTGTATATGGTTCCTCTTTTGATGATTGCTTATCTAACCTTTCGCTAGTGCTTAAAAGATGTGAAGACACTAATCTCGTTTTGAATTGGGGGAAGTGTCATTTTATGGTTAGCGAAGGCATTGTGCTAGGACACCTCGTTTCTAATCGAGGCATTGAGGTCGATCGCGCTAAGATTGAGACTATTGAGAAACTCCCTCCCCCTTGTTCTGTTAAAGGTGTGAGGAGTTTTCTCGGGCATGCAGGTTTCTACAGGAGATTCATCAAGGACTTCTCTTATATTTCTAAACCTCTAACTAACCTCTTGAATAAAGATGTTGTTTTTGAGTTTTCGCAGGAGTGTCTTGATGCTTTTTACAGGATTAAGGAAGCATTGATCTCCGCTCCTATTATCCAGCCTCCAGATTGGACCTTGCCCTTTGAGATCATGTGCGATGCTAGTGATGTAGCCGTAGGAGCGGTGCTTGGGCAAAAGAAAGATGGACGGACCACCGCCATCTACTATGCTAGCAAGACGCTAGATGTAGCACAACGCAACTACGCTACCACCGAGAAGGAGTTATTGGCGGTAGTATATGCTTTCGAGAAGTTTCGTTCCTATCTAGTAGGGGCGAAAGTCATTGTCTACACCGACCATGCAGCCATCCGTTACTTGTTGGCTAAGAAAGATGCCAAGCCACGCCTTATTCGATGGATTCTCTTGCTTCTAGAGTTTGACCTAGAGATTCGCGATAAGAAGGGATCCGAGAATTCTGTTGCGGATCACCTCAGCCGGTTGCCTGCATCTTTACGTGAGAAGGACGATCCGCCCATAGACGATTCATTCCCCGATGAGCACTTACACTTGTTGGAGCGTTTGATAGACTTACTTACTTCACCCCATGATGGAGGTGAAGTATGGGGTGAGAGCACCTCCCGTCACGTTTGAGACGCATTATGGTCCAACTAGTGACCTTAAACCAAGCGCTTCTTGGGAGGCAACCCAAGGTATTGCTTTCTTTTCCCGTTTTCTAGTCTAGCTTAGATAGTTTTTGCTTTTGCTTTGCTTTGTTTTGTTTTTGGCGTTCTAGACAGATAACAGGAGACATCTAAGGAAGGAGCATAACTGGAAGTACAGAAGTTCAAGAATTTGAGAAAACGAAGTTTGACTGAGGCATCTCGGTTACTGTCAGAGCACCTCGACCGAGACGATTCTTGAGCAACCGAGGCGACTAGGGTTTTCTGACGAACCACCTTGGTCCACACCACTTCGGTCCAGTCGAGACCATCTCGACCGAGGTGACAGCAAATTCCCGAAAGGGTATAAAAGGGGGATTAATTTTCTCTCTCTTTACTTTCAACCCTCCTCGACCGCGGCGACAGATTCACCTCGCCCCCTTCGTTTCTTGCTCGTTTTCGAAGATTTCTGTCTCCAAACTACGATTGAAGGATAGAGGATCGCGTTGCAAGTACAAATCTGCAGAAAATCGAACTGATTCGGCCGAAACGAGGTAAAACGAACCGAAACCCTAACCTCTCCGTTTCGCTTCGATTTGGGCTTTGGTTGCCCCTGCATTTGTTGAGGAAAAGCTTAAGTACCCCATAGGAAGCAGTTGTAGTGATTTTTGGGGGAAAAGAACTGAAATTTTTGAGGAAATTAGATCCAGTTCGCCGCCTCGGTCCAGTCGAGCTGTGCCTCGGCCGAGGTGATTCTTGAGAGTTGTCAGTGACCGAGGTGACCTGACAGTGACTGAATTGAAATTGAGTTCTGAATGCCGCCTTGCCCACAGAGATAGATCCTCACCTTCCCCTTCTTCCTCTTCTTCCCGACCTTACCGCCCGGTGATCCATGAGCGACACCGGGTGGATTATGACCGTATTTCTGGCCGTCCAGTGATTGCACCTCGCTTCCTGGACGTGTCCGCTTTTGATTGCCTAGGGGTAGATGGAGACCTTAGGAGGATGATTACTACAGTTGGGCTGGATCAGTTTACTGAGATCCGAGCCCCAACTTACTTGGAGCCGACCCTAGAGTTCGCTAGCTCCTTCACCTACCTTCCCACAGAGCAGTCTCTGAAGTACCGGTTGATGAACCGGAACTTCTTAGTGCCGCTCGAGTATTGGAGAGATATTTTCGGCTTTCCGACGCCCACCGCCATTGACTTCCCTTCCCGATCTGTAGCTAGGGAGTTCTGGGGGCAAATTGCCCATGTTGTTGAGCATGCAGATAGATGGCACCCTGGAGATTCCAGGGAGAAGGTCATCTTCCACCTAGCCTTTAGGTTATCCCACCGGATATTCAACGAGACACTTCTGGCGCGTACTGAGACGCCCCAAAAGATCCGACAAGGCGAGCTTTTCAGTTTGTACTGCATAGTTACTGGGGGTTTCCCGGAATTTGGCTTGATGCTGGCAGAGGATCTGCACAGGATCAAGGCCAAGGCGAAGGGAGACATCTGTTGCGGAGGGCTTGTCACCCACATAGCTGCTTATCAAGACATGGAACTCAGTGCTTGTACGGTGGTGGCGGCTGCCAAGCCGCTTGGATTGCAGGAGATGATCACTCGGCGGATTCTCGTTCCCCGAGGTCTGACTACTCCATATGTGGCTATGCCGTGGGAGCTGACTGTGCCACAGGGGATCAGATGGTCTGCCCAGTTCACTGTTTATGACCCACACTATTGGCAGACCGCCTGGGCTCCACTGATGGAGGATTATAGGGAGGCAGCAGCTGCCCCAGCAGAGGAGGAGGAGGCTGATGACGAGGATACAGTGGATGAGAGAGAGGGTGGAGTCCCGATGGATACAGGGATAGATACTGCAGGGACGAGCGCACCTCCAGTCATAGATCTGGATGAGGAGGACATTGAGCCTGCACCCGCGACTTCTCCAGTGAGACCTGCTAGGCGTAGGACACGCCGACACAGGGATCCAGATGCTCACAGACGGATCGATGACCTGACGGATCAGGTTATTGATTCATATGCTGCTTTGTCGCTGGATATCCGCGAGATGTAGGAACGGCAGCATTATCAGCATATGATGGCCCAGATTCAGTTCGAGCATGTCATGGGTTATCCGTTCGACCCGACCCAGTATCCGTACGTGCCACCACCACCACCACCGGATCGCGACTACTGAGAGCTGCAGGATTTTCTTTATTATATTTTTATGCAGTTCAGCTATTTATCCGGTGAGTACTTTTATTCTCTAGACTTATTTCGACCCACTGGGACAGTGTGTCCCAAGTATGGGGTATCTGATGTATTTATTTGATGACTTTGATGTATGACTCACTTTATCGGATATTTCATATTTATGCTTCAGTTTGCTTTTATGTGTTTATCTGAGATTGCATGCATATTTACAGGTTATTTGATTGAGAAAAACGTCAAAACCGAAAGAAAAAAAATTGGGTTTAAAAAAAAAAAAAAAAAATTTTTGACCTCGACCACAGAAGTTCTGGCCGAACGAGGTGTTTCACCTCGGTTGACCTGAGAACACCTCGACCGAGGTGGGTTAACTGAGAGTTTTCGAAAATTATTTTTGTGTTACTTATCTGGATATGATCTCAGTGAAGATCTTGCTTACTGACTGGTTTTAAATTCTTTATGTGTTTGAAAGGTTTTATAATATGTTTAAGTTGCTAAATGCTTTGTTTGAAATTATTGGCATGTTTAATACTTCGTTTTTGTCTAAATTATGTTGAGTTTGAAGGTTGACACCACATTATGAGTTCTCTCACTTTCTTCCTGGAAAGACCAAGGCAATTCATTCTTCTCTCTTCTCCTTCTTGATCATGCTTAGCACCTCATATACATTTTGCCTCCCTTTACCTATCCGGGAATTTGGAAGCAAGCGGAGCGGTGAAAGCAAGTGAAGTTAAAGTTGAGAAGTTGGCTGGAAGTAAAAGTGTTAGAAAGTAATTTTAGGTTTGGGGAAGTCAATCATGAAGATGAGTAACTCGGCACCATTCACATAGCCGGGTGTTTGTGTCTTGCCAAAGTCGGATTGAGCGATATTCCTAACGGGTCATGGTATGTGCATCAAGGGTTTGATGCATCTCGAGAAATTGATGATTGCGGATTTCCTAGGCTTCGGTTATTGTGCACCTCTGTCCATGCATCCCAAAAAGTAAAGTAAAAAGAGAAAGTGTGAAATAAGCAAAGCTTATTGGTGGAAGATGTTGCAAGTCAAAGTGAAAGTGAAGTTCATCCTTTTCCCGGATTCTAGCACCACATTACCTTACATACATCCCTACCCTACACGTTTCTTGACCTTTCTTTTGGGAAGCCCTTGAGACCTTGAGCTTGTTGATTGACTTAGTGGTTTAAACTGGATTATACATGATTAATTTTGATAATTATGGCTTATTATGCATTCTATGGTTTTATGCAAAGATGAACAACTTTTCTATATTTATAAAATGTTTTGATCATATTTTGATTTTAAATTCCATGAAGTATTCTCTTAGAGTGATCTATGATTGCAGCACACCATAAAAATGTTTGTATGTAGGCTTTTCATTGACTTTATTGACTTATAATCCATTCTATCGTGTCTTCTATATGCGGAACTTGCTTGGGGACAAGCAAAGGCTAAGTATGGGGTATTTTGATAGCATGAATTATAGTCTATATTTTGGGGTTTATTTGGACGTTTTATCTTTCATAATCTGCATGTTTGTATGTATATTATGTGATTATATTACCATTTCATCTACCTTTGCAGGAATCGAGGTCTACACCTAGTTTTGTTGTAATCGTAGATAAAATGATACATTTTGCATCAAAAAGGAGCAAAAGGAGCTATGGAGTCATTGGAGCTACATTGAGGAGCATAAGGAACCATCCAGGAAGCATAGCCATGGATTAAAGATTCACTTTGGATCAGTTTTGAGAGATTTTACATTCAGTTGTCACTCACCTCGGTTAATCACAGATTCATCTCGACCGAGGTGATCCAGAGAAGCCGACTCGACCGAGGCGAATACCTAGGACGCGGCGAGAATATTTTATTCTTGGCTGAGATCTTTTATCTTTGGAAAGTGATCTTATATTTTTGGGCTTGGCTCCTGGAAGGAAGAAGATCTTATATTTTACCTATTTTTATGGGAAAAGATCTTTCTAAGATATTTTATCTTTGGAGGGTTATTTTCCTATAAAAAGGGTTGGATTTCCACAAATCCAATAGCCCGCTTAGACCGAAAGATCCGCTATCACCTATTACGCAGCAGCAGCCATACTCCAGTTGGGAGATTTGAAGAACCTTTTTGAAGGTTGAAGGAAGATTGAAGATATTAGCTTTTATAGCTTTTGGAGGGTTTTGTAAGATTGTCTTCGATTCCCTTCCTTGTTGTCTTCTCTTGTTGGATTGCTATCCAAGGAACGCTTTTGTTGTGATATTTGATTCAGTTATTGAAGTCTTTTTCATTAAATTCTTCTTGTTCAAATATTCACTTTCTTCCCATATATTTGATTAATACTTTCATGATGATGAGTGGCTAATTTTCTTGTGTGATTCTAGGGTGATTGGCTGAAGGTTGTGGGAAAAACAATGATAGAATAATCTTAGATTCCAGTAGGACCCTGAAAGTTCGAGTCTTTAACCTTAAACCTAAGCATCTCGCTCAGTCGATGAACATCTCGGCCGGGGTGGAATTTGGCTGACCGAGGTGACTTATCTGATCCTAAACTGAGAGTTAAGTGTTAGAGTTTGCCAAATCCTATTCTTATTGCACCTTTCCTGGTTCAATACAAGCTTAGGATGAGACTTACCCGGTAATTCCTTAGTTTGTGTACCAACGATCATAAGTGTAGGTAATAAAGGTTTATCCTTTATTGGGGTTTGAGTGTGCTTCCATCCCATCTTTGTGAGTTAGCCTGAGACTTACCCGGTAAAGGTTGATTCTATTCCCTTAGATGGTGTGTTAGTTTGAGATTATAGTTCTTTATCTTGATTCCTTGAGACTTACCCTGTAATAGGAGTTACGGTTTTGGATTAGTGAGTAGTGAGACTTACCCGGTGATCTATTCCAGTTTAGTAACACGTTCCCTATGCAAAAATCTCAGCTTTGTCCGCTTATCTATAGATCTTGAGTTGGAACCACAACTAGATGCTTTAATCCCTAGAATTGCATGTTTGCTTTATTGACTTCTTATTCATCTTTGATTGTGTTGATTGCTCTTGTGGTTAGTATTTACATAAGCATACCGTTATCGACTTTGTTTCACTAAGTCCCTATGATCGACCCCTGGAATTCCTTGCTTTTTACTACGATTGACCCGTACACTGCGGGTTCGCATCCTTTTTTTAAGCTTACGTCTAGGGTTATAAATTTAAAGCTTGCACACACCGTTTGGAGCGAACAACAGGCCGAGGACTCTCGTACATTACGTGGTTGGTTTGGGTTTGTTGTGTTCCCCTCTTGCGTGAGGATGTTCTTTTGTACCTCCTGTGTGAGGTTGTCGTTTTATATACTCGGCTATATTGTTGTTTACTTTGGGTTGTACAGTTTATATTGTTTTATGTATTTGTTTTATATCTGTCAGTGTCATGTTGTAAGGTTCAATGAACTTGTTGTCAGGCTAGGGTCATGATCCATTGTGAGATCCTACCCCAATGTGACATCCCGAGTCCCGCGGATTTGGGGTGTTACAAAAGCATTACTGGATAAAAACTTATATTAAAAGAACTTACAACCAAATTAACAAAGTAGCTTCAAACCAACCCAATGTAGCAAGGTAGTTAGCAACTCATTACAATGGAAAACTCAAGTCTAAAAATGGATTTTGTAAGGAAAAGCATGCATGATTCTAGCAATCAGCCACGGACTATATATACTACAAAAGACACTTAATTAGGAGTAAATATCCGGCCTAAAACAGCCACCTTTAATGCCATAAAGGTGGTGTAAACAGCCGGGAAAAGCTTCTGGCGTTTCACCGCAGGGACGGCCTTCAGGAACCGTAGGGGCGGTTTCGGCAAAATCGATTGATCTTCTTCAGAACCGCCGGGGCAGCTACACAACTCCGCTGGGGCGGATATTTAATGCACTTCAACGTCTGACCTTTCGCCTTCCTGACGTTTCTGATGTCAAGGCGCAGGGGCGCCTTAAGGCCAACGCAGGGGCGGTGACATAGACTTTTCGCCTTCCAGCTCCCAAGGCGAGGTGCAGTGGGAGGCGCAGAGGAGCTGGTCTTCGTCTCGTCAAGGCAAGTCACCACAGGGGCGGCTGCAAGGGCCCGCGGGGGCGGTGGAGCAACATAAACTTTGCTTCTTGATCGATCTTTACTCCTAAGTGCTTATAACTCCTTCCTTAGCTTCTTTTGATCTTCTTCTTCTGGACCAAGGAGTTAGTAGCATAAACCGACACTAATGCAATAAAAAGATTCTAAAAACTACCCTACATGATAGTGTTTCCATCACCTATCAAACTCCCCCATACTTAGACCTTTTACTCGTCCCGAGTAAAACAAATGATAGCCATTAGAGTAAAGGTCTCAGGAAGCAAGGAAAAGAAAGAAAAATAATGGAAAACAAGAGAAAAACCAAGAAAGAAAGAAGGGAAAAGAGAGGAAATGTGAGAAAAAGAGATACTACCATCCTTATCGCTCCAAGAGTGGTCTACCCGGACAACCTCCTTATGACTCCCCTTCTTATGTCGCCAAAACGCCGGAAGGGAAACCTACACTCGGTGTCGCTCATCTTGCCAAGGCGCCCTTTCGGGTTTTCACCTTGCCACTCTTCTTCTTTTCTCACTTAAGCTCACATCCCTCAAGTCCAATTTTGCACCAACCTAAGTTTGGTCGGACTACCTTCTTTTTACCTAAACTGCCCTTTCGGGTTTTCGGTTTATCCAAGGATTTTCATGCCTTTTTCACTTCTTTGGTTTTTTCTTTTTTTTTTTTGTTTTTTTTTACTGATTTCAACAAAGCAAAACAAATGCCAAAAAAACAACACAATAAACTATACAAGCAATGATATATATCCGTCCCCCATACTTGAAGTGTACTTTGTCCTCAAAGTGGAAATGAGTCAAAGATAAATGTGGGAGAAGGGAAAGAAATGTACCCCTCACTGGGGTGGTCCGGATGGACCACCAGGACCCTCCTCCGGCGGGTAAGGGAAGTGGCTGAAGAAATGCTCCTGCCGGCGGTGAAGGGTGTCAATCCGGTCCTTTCGTTGGTTCCTTCGGGTGTCGCCGGAGGTGGAGTAATCGAGCGAGAATGGAAGGGTTGTGTGTGGTGGAGGTTGTTCGTGTTGGTAAGGGGGTGGCGCCACTAGGTTGCCGGAGGTGGCGCAGGGGGCGCGACGAGGTGGTGGTGATGAGTTGCTGGAGGGCGCAAGGGCGTAGGGGGGTGAGGCGGCTAGGTTTCGCAAAGTGAATGGAGAGGGAGTGGAGAAGGTGGTAGATGTAGGTTATTTTTGGGAAGTGTATTTTTTTTCTTTCCTTAACTGTACCACAGGGGCGGTGTGTGTCGCCGCGGGGGCGGTGACAAGAGGGAGGGGGCACGCAGCCTCAGCGCCGGGGGCGGAGCTGAGGGTGCGTGTCAAGGGTGGCCGCCGCAGGGGCGTAGGGTTGGCACCGCGGGGGTGGTGACCTACGTGAGCAGACGCAGGCCCAGCGCCGGGGGTGGTGTTGGCCAGGGGTGTCGCCGCAAGGGCGTGTTTTAGAGCCGCAGGGGCGGTTTTCTTGACAGAAGCTCCTCTTCTTATTCTTTCGGGTTGCCTCCCGAATTAGCGCCTTTGTTTTACGTCGTTGGCTCAACGTAAGGACTCTTCCTCTATGTTTGAACCTCCTCCTGCATGCCTTTTGGGTATATAACCGTTTGCGATGGTAATCATGCGGAGGCCCTAGTTTCAATTCTTGTAATGGCTTCCGCCATTTGACCAACCTGCTTCTCAAGGTTTTTAATGCTTGATTCTGTTGTTTGGACATGAATAACAAAGTGTTTAGTCAAAACCTGCAACATATCTTCAGTTGAGTGATACTTACCTTGGCGGGGCTGCTGTTGTTGGTTTTGTTGATCCCTCCAACGAAAATTCTATTGGTCACGCCAATTTGGCATGAAATTTTGTGCATAGGGATCGTTCCTAGGTCTTTGCTGTTGTGGTTGTCCATAACCCATTGCGTTTACTTCAGCATCGTCATCTTGAACTTGTGGACACATGTCCGTTGGATGATACGGGTCAGCACAAACTCCACAAGCTTTGAGTTGTTGCGGTGTTCCCATAAGTGTTAGCCTCTTCACCATTTCCTTCAATTCCGCTAGCTCGGTGGAAATCTCGTTCTTCCCGGAACTCATGGCATGAACTCCTTTCTTAGTCGGGGTCCTTCCAAAGTTCCGAATTCCTTCCGCTAGTTCCTGCATCTTTTCCAAAGCAAGGTCAGGAGTAGAGTTAAGAATATTACCTCCGCAAGCCGCATCGACGATCCTCCTTTCATTGTCTAGCAAGCCATTGTACAGGTACAAGACTAGATCTTGAGTTGAATATCCGTGGAAAGGACAGCTGGATCGGAGGCGTGCAAACCTTTCGAAATACTTGTAGAGAGTTTCGGTTGCCTCTTGCTCGATGTTGCTTATAGCTTTCTTCAAGCTATTTGCCTTTTTAGCTGGAAAGTATTTCTCCAAAAATGCTTTGGGAAGGTTCTCCCAAGTGTCAATGCTCCTGGATGGAAGGTGGTAATACCAATCATCCGCCGAATCTTTGAGTGTAAAGCCGAATGCCCTCATCTTGATCTGTTCTTCGGTAATGTTGGCCGGCTTCATGCTCATACAAAAGGTGTGGAACTTCCCAAGGTGCTTGATGGGATCTTCACCACTTAGCCCATGGAAGGATGGAAGCAAGTGAATAAGGCCCGGTTTGAGCTCAAAGTTGACTCCTTCCCCTAGTGCCGGTATAGCGACCGCAAGAGGGTTTTGAGCCAAAGTGGGCTGCGTAAGTTGATGAAGAGTACGGTCAGCCATCTCTTGTTGTAGTTATTGTTGTCTTTGTTGCCGGATGTGCGTCCTCTCAATTTCTGGATCAAAAGAAGCAAAGCCGGAATTAGTAGCTGATGACATGAATTATGTATCATCATATTCATGCATAATACAGCACATTATCTCTTTTTACCTTGCATTTAGAGAGATTTTGTATGCCTTTTATGTTCTATTCAATTAATTGTCGGAAATAGAGGTCTACACGAGTTTTGGATGAATTGCAGGTAAATAGAGTTCAATTGGGAGCAAAAATGGAGCAAGAAGCATCTAAGGATGTTAAGGAAGCTAAAGGAGTCTTAAAAGGATCACAAAGAGCTAAGGAATTGCAAAGGAGAAGCATAGAAGACGAACCAAAGGAAGAGCACTTTCTGTTGAAGAAAATCGTGCCAATATATATATAAATCGGACGATTTTCATACCTTGAAATCGAACGGTTTTGCACCAAAATCGACTGGGTCGATTTTGTTCACGATTCGGCCAAATGGATAGACGACACAAAGCCCAATTATTTTGGGCTATAGGAGAGTTTTGCCAAACGGCCCATCGGCAAGAAAGTATAGAAGAGAACCCTAGGAACGAAAACGAGGAGGCCGCACTGGAAGATCTTTACACGTTTTGGAGAAATCAACGATTCTTGGAGAGAGATTGGAGAGCTTTTGCCGGAAAGTTATTCTTGATCTTTGATTGTGAGATTTCTTCATCCATTGCATTGTTTGTGGTTTGTGAACACGAAATTGAGTTGTTTGATAGATACATTGAGCAGGTTTGACGATTGTTTTACAGATTTGAAAGTTATCGATTTTTCCGTTCAAGATTTGGTTTCTTTACGATATCTTTTTCAATAATTAATTTGATTCGATTTTGAAAATGGTTGGCTAAAAACCTTGTGATTCTGGGGAGAATAGTTGATGATTAAGGCTTAGATGATGATAGACTGAACTCATTCAAACATTAGGACCCTGAGAATTTAGATTTTAGTTTTGCGACAAACAGGAAAATCGGACTGTTCTTGAGGAAAATCGGCCGATTTTTCTGATGAACAGCACGATCTATTCTTCTGACGAACTTTAATTGAATCAATCTTTAACCAAAACTAATCCCTGCCTAAATCCCAATCTTGATTAACCTTTTTACCCTCTAATTGAATGTATGAAGACACTTCAAACCTGATTCTACGTTTATTAGATAAAGATTTCAAGATTTGAGTAATAAAGAGATTCAACATCCTTTATTAAGAAATTAAATGTGCTTTCTAATCTTTACTTTGGAGAGTCATATCCTGGAGTTTAGATAGTTAGTTTGAATATAATTCTTATCTTTAGATCTTTCTATATTGCAGCCTCAACAACCCTTATAGAGAGAACCTATAGATTAGTCATATAGGTTTCGGAACTTCATCGTACGAATCCTACCTTTGAACATTTAATCTTGGTAATATAAATTCTGTCCTATATCTATAGAAGTGTCTTGAATCGAAAGCCTAAATCGGATACTTGAATCCTCGGAATCATTTCTCTCTTTATCATATCACAAAAGCTTTTATACTTTCGCTAGATAATTGAAATCGGAATTATTCTCACCAAATCCCTGAGTTCGACTCTGGAATTCTTACCTTTCTACAGGTGATCCGTACACTGCGGGTTCGCTTTGCTTTCGAGTTCTAGATATAAATTTAAGACTTTGACGCACACACCTTTTGAGCGAACAAGTTTTTGGCGCCGTTGCCGGGGATTTGGTCTAGATCAAATCCGGTTTTCGGTTGTCTAGCTTGAGAGCTCTTGCTCTTGTGATTTGATTTGTCTACTTGAGTGATCTTTGCAGGTTCTTTAGGTACATGCGAAAGACTAGATCCACTAAAGATCTAATTCCTTTCGACCCCGAATTAGAAAGAACTTTGAGGAGAAGGTTGAAGGAGAAGAAAATGGCTGAAAACGATGAGAGAAACTACAAGGCTGAACTGAACGAAGCTCAACGCCAACTCCAGTTGAGTGAGAAAGCTCGAAAAGAAGCTGAAATAAGTCATCAATTTCAGATTGATGAACTAAGAGCTATGATGTTGGACATGAAGTTGGAGTTGAACGACTCCAAGAAGAAGAAGAAAGTCAAGACACCAACTAAATCCATTCGAAATGACTCATCCGATGATGAAGAGATTGATCCGGACATGCCGGAACTTGAGGAGATTGATCCATCACTTCATCCTACTCGAAACACCCCAACACCAAGGGTTGTTCCTCGCATCCCAACTAGGAACGTTAGAGCTGTTAATAACGAAGATAGACCCCGAACTTTGGGGCAACGGATGGATCCAATCCAGCAACCACGCCGTCTAGGTGTGGATTTCGGAGCTGAAGACATCCAAGAGTTTAGCTTCTCACCACAAGTCATCACTATGGTTCGCCAAAGTCAATATGGCGGAGCAAGTACTGAATCTCCGCATCAACATTTGCAGAATTTTGAGATTCTCATGGAGACTATGAAGCCGAAGAAGGCTACTACAAGCAACTACAAGATCAAACCGTTCTTCTTTTCTTTGAAGGACAAGGCTCTAGCTTGGTACCAAACACTTCCGGCTGCGAAGTTAGCTACATGGGAGGAATTGTCTTCGGAATTCCTCACCAAGTTCTTTCCGCCATCCAAAACGGCGGAATTAAGAGTTAAAATAAATGCTTTTTCTATGAAACCTAACGAAAGCTTATTTCAATCTTGGGAAAGGTTTCAAGATCTCTTGTTGGATTGCCCACACCATGGCATTTCCAACCTGGAATTATTGGAGATCTACTACAAAGGGTTGGATGTGGAGACACAATTCAACCTCCAATCTCTATCTTGTGGCACATTCATGGATATGAGAGAGGATGATGCTTGGGACTTCATCGAGAAGCAAGCCCAAGTGATTGAGAAGTATTCCCACCGGAAGGTGGAATCAAATAGCCGGAATCAAGGCGATCCGGGAGCCAAGTTGAATCAAGCGGCTCAAACACAAATATTTTCCCTCAAGGATGACATCAAAGAATTGAGGGAAGTGCTCAAAACGAGTCTTCAAAAGACAAAGGAGCAAGAAGCCAACTACATGGGAAGAGATAACAATCAAAGGAGTGATAACCGGAATTCCAATTGGAGCAACAACAACAATAACAACCAAAACTCCAATTGGAATAACAACAACAATAGGAACTCAAATAACAATAATTGGAGGTCAAATCAGCAAAGTCCAGGTAATCCTTACTCTTATGCTGAAAAGGCTCTAACACCTCCATCTTCTTCTACTCCTTCAACAAGCCAGGGACAATCAAGCGGATCAAGCAAACCGGATCCCATGCTAGAAACGAGCCTAGGCAAGCTACAAGGATTGGAGAGTTACATAACTTCGGTTGACAAAGCTCACAAAGCTTTAGAAAACCAAGTATTCAATAAAGCCGGAGAAGTTCCAAGAGATCAAGGGAAGCTTCCCGGAAAGACAGAAGATAACCCAAAGGGAAGGGTTATGGCAATAACTACTAGGAGCGGAAAGACGACCGCCGACCCTCAACCCAAAGTAGTTGATACCACCACAAAAGAAGGAGAGGCGAAAGAGAAGGAAGAAGTCTATATTCCTCCTCCCGCTTACAAACCACCTCTACCTTTTCCTCAATCTAGAGCGCGTGCACGCCTAGATAAACATTTTGGTAAGTTTGTTGAACTTATGAGTAAGCTCCATATTAACATACCTTTTATGGATGCGATTTTAGGTATGCCAGCTTATGGGAAATTCCTCAAGGAGATCCTCTCTAACAAGAGGAAGTTGGAAGATATAGGGGAAGTCAAGATGAGTATGGAGTCATCTGAACTCATCAAGACTATGACGGAGAACATGCCACCCAAGCTCCGTGATCCAGGATCCTTTTGCATACCCATCACTTTGGGAGAAGCTACCTATGATGCTCTTTGTGACCTTGGAGCGAGTGTGAGTATCATACCTCTCGCTCTATGCAAGGTTGTTGGTCTAGGAGAGCCTAGACCGGTGAAGATCACACTCTACATGGCTGATCATTCTACCACTAAGCCGGTGGGAATATTAGAAGACATTCCGGTAAAGCTAGGTAAGTTTTACATCCCCATAGATTTTGTCGTTCTTGACATACCTGCAGATTACCCGGTTCCCATCATCCTTGGGAGACCATTCCTTGCCACATCTGGATGCATGGTAGATTGCAAGAACGGCCAGCTATCCTTCCATATTGGTGAAGAAAAGATAGAATTCATACTATCTTCCTTAATCAAGGAGCCAGCCTTGAAAGACGACGTTTTTGAAATTGTTGATGAAGAAGAGTCTAGAGAGGTAGTGAGTTCGATCTTGATGAAAGACCCTCTTCAAAAGGTTCTTAGCATGAGCATCATGGAGGAAGGGGTGGAACATGACTGCAATGAGGATGTGAAAGCATTAAATGATGTGGAGGAAGAACTAGGAGCAAAAGTTGAAGAACTAGAGTGGACTCCGGAAACTGTGAAGAAAATCGACCTGCCAGAAATAAATCGTCCGATTTCTGAAGATGTAATCCGATTTTTCTCGACAGAAACAAAAATCGACCTGACGACATTAAATCGTCCGATTCATGAAGAGGTAACCCGATTTTTTCCGACAGAAAGAAAAATCGTACAGCAGATCGACCAATTTATTACAGGGGAGGTCGATTCAATGAGTAATTCTTCGGATTCTCCCAACTTCACCGCAGCCGCTTCCGAATCTAATGGTGAAGTACCCACACCTATAGAGACCTCTTCCACAACACCCGAAGGCCACGATTCATCACCAACCAAGGTACCTCCATCATTAGAATTGAAGCAACTTCCCACGCATTTAAGGTACGCATTCCTTGGCACTAATTCCACATACCCGGTTATAGTCAATGCAAATTTGAATGATGATGAATTAGAGAAACTCATGCATGTTTTGAAGCAACATAGGAGAGCACTAGGTTACACCATTGATGATTTAGTAGGAATAAAGCCTTCTCTATGTATGCACAAAATATTAATGGAAGAGGATTACAAACCTTCACGCCAACCTCAAAGACGGTTAAACCCGGCAATGAAGGAGGTCGTGAAGAAAGAAATCCTTAAGCTACTTGATGCAGGTATCATCTTCCCTATTTTTGATAGCAAATGGGTGAGTCCGGTACAAGTAGTACCCAAGAAAGGAGGCATTACCGTTGTTGCCAACAAGAACAACGAACTCATCCCTACACGGACAGTTACAGGATGGCGAATGTGCATTGACTACCGCAAACTGAACGTGGCCACAAGGAAGGACCACTTCCCCCTTCCTTTCATCGATCAAATGTTGGAAAGGTTAGCCCAACATGCCTACTTTTGTTATTTAGATGGATATAGCGGTTTCTTTCAGATTCCAATTCATCCGGATGATCAAGAGAAGACAACCTTTACGTGCCCATGGGGTACGTTCGCTTATAGAAGAATGCCATTCGGCTTATGCAACGCTCCAGCCACCTTCCAAAGGTGTATGATGGCAATCTTCTCCGAATACGTAGAGAATATCATGGAAGTCTTCATGGACGACTTTTCGGTATATGGTTCTTCCTTTGATAACTGTCTCTATAACCTTTCACTAGTTCTTAAGAGATGTGAGGACACTAACTTAGTCTTAAACTGGGAAAAGTGCCATTTCATGGTCACCGAAGGAATTGTGTTAGGTCACCTAGTGTCACAAAGGGGAATAGAGGTAGATCGTTCAAAGATAGAAACCATTGAGAAGTTACCTCCCCCTTCATCAGTAAAAGGAATTAGAAGCTTCTTAGGACATGCAGGCTTCTATAGGAGATTCATAAAGGATTTTTCTAAGATTTCAAAACCTTTGACTAATCTTTTGATGAAAGATGCGACTTTCGAATTCTCGAAAGATTGCTTAGATGCTTTTTGCAGGATCAAAGAAGCATTGATTTCGGCACCAATCATTCAACCACCCGATTGGACTCTTCCTTTCGAGGTCATGTGCGACGCAAGCGATGTCGCTATAGGAGCCGTTCTTGGACAGAAGAAAGATGGTCGCACTCATGCCATCTACTACGCTAGCAAAACGCTAGATGAGGCTCAATACAACTACGCAACTACGGAAAAGGAACTTTTAGCCGTAGTATACGCTTTTGAGAAATTTCGTTCCTATCTTGTAGGTGTGAAGGTGATAGTCTACACGGACCATTCTGCAATTCGATACTTATTCACGAAGAAGGATGCGAAGCCAAGGCTTCTAAGATGGATCTTACTCTTGCAAGAGTTCGATTTAGAGATCCGTGACAAGAAAGGATCGGAGAACTCCGTTGCGGATCACCTTAGTCGTCTTCCGAAATTCACCGGCGAGTCGGATGAACTTCCGATAGACGATTCCTTCCCTGACGAGCAGCTGCACGAGATTGAAGAGTGTCTTCAACACATATCACAAGGTAATGATCCATGGTTTGCTGACATTGTAAATTACCTTGTTTGTCAGGAGATTCCACCCGGACTTTCATATGCTCAAAAGAAGAAGTTCTTTAGAGACGTCTGACAATTCTATTGGAACGAACCTCTTCTATTCAAAAGAGGTCCAGATGGCATTTACAGGAGATGTATTCCCGAAGATGAGGTGGATAGTGTCATCCGCCATTGCCATTCTTTACCATGTGGCGGACATGCAAGTTCCCACAAGACTTGTGCTAAGGTACTTCGTTCCGGCTTCTATTGGCCTACGCTTTTCAAAGATGTACAAAATTTTGTTGTTTCTTGCGATGCTTGTCAAAGGACAGGTAATATATCCAGGAGGAATGAGATGCCTCTCAACAACATACAAGAAGTAGAGATCTTTGACGTATGGGGCGTCGACTTTATGGGACCTTTCCCATCTTCATGCGGTAATCAGTATATACTTCTTGCCGTAGATTATGTTTCAAGATGGGTAGAAGCAATCGCTTCTCCCACTAATGATGCAATGGTGGTGGTGAAGTTCTTCAATAGAACGATCTTCCCAAGGTTCGGAACTCCCCGAACCATCATTAGTGACGGAGGAACGCACTTCACAACCCGTCGATTTGAGACTCTATTGGCTAAGTATGGGGTGACCCATAAGATTGATACACCTTACCATCCGCAAACCAGCGGACAAGTCGAGATATCCAATAGAGAGATTAAAGGGATTTTGGAGAAAACCGTCTCTAAAACAAGGAAAGATTGGTCAATGAAGCTTGACGATGCACTATGGGCATACAGGACAGCCTTCAAGACACCAATAGGTACGACTCCCTATAATCTTGTTTATGGTAAATCATGTCATCTTCCTGTAGAGCTAGAACATAAGGCTTATTGGGCTATCAAGTGGCTCAACTTCGACATGAAAGAAGCCGGAGAGAAGCGGCTCTTAGACATCAATGAGCTGGATGAGATCCGGCTAAACGCGTATGAAAACGCAAAGATTTACAAGGAAAGGACAAAGCGCTGGCATGATAAGCACATCATTCCAAAAGATTTGAAGGAGGGAGACCAAGTCCTCCTATTCAACTCAAGGCTGCGTTTATTTCCAGGTAAGCTCAAATCCCGTTGGACAAGACCTTTTGTAATTAAAAGAATTTTCTCCCATGGTGCAGTTGAAGTATGGGGTGAACAAAGCGGAAGTTTTAAGGTTAATGGCCAACGGTTGAAGAAATACACACCGGAAGCTCCGGTCGAGAAGATAGCTCCTATCCTCCTCAATTGAACACAACATCATACACCGTCCAGCTAAAGACGATAAATAAAGCGCTTCTTGGGAGGCAACCCATGATAGTATAGTTTTCCCTTCTTTCCCTCACTTAGTTAGAATAGATTAATTGCTTTGTTTCTTCGTTTTTTGTTTTTATTTGTTCCTCGATGCACTCCTGGTTTGTCGTGTCATTAATCGCAAGAAATTAGGTTCAAATGTGAGAGATTCATGGAGAATGGAGCACAAATGAGTTATATCCTCGAGATTCAAGAAAAACAAGGAAGGAAATCGAGTTACGATAAGAAGATCGTCCGATTCAGTAACAGAGCAAGTCGATTTTTTTCAACAGAAACATAAATCGACGTGAAGATCGACCTGTCAAAATAAATCGTCCGATTTTTTTCGACAGAAAGAAAAAATCGCCCCGACAAATAAATCGCCTAGATAAATCGTCCGATTTTCTTCAGAAATCATCGACCCTATATAAGGACTTCACACTCGATCTTCTTCATTCCAAAACCCCTAATTCTCGATTTCTCTCTCTCAAGAAAGCCGAAAAATCGCCACACCCTACAATCTTCATTCCTTAACCATTTCGAGTGATTCTTGGCTCCAAACTGAAGCATTTTCAACAAGGAACAAGGATCTAACAATAGCACGCACGGCAATCGACTCCTCCATAAGGAATTCAGGTTTTTCTTTCCAAAACCTAAGTTTCTCATTCGAAATTGAAGTTTGCTTAGGAAGTGTTTGTTTGTAGGAATTGATAGAGGAATTTGCTTATAAATCATTGTAGAGAACTGTGTGTGGTGATAGATTGAACAGAACTTTACAGAATTGTGAGAATCATTGAAATTGAGACAAAAATCGACCCAGCCCAGATAAATCGACCGATTTTTGTGAAGAACAGGTCGATTTTTAGGACTTAGAATGGATCTTGTAAAGAGGATAACTAGAAACACGGGGAAGAAGAAGGGATCTTCTTCCAAAGCCCCTGCCCCACCTCCACCACCACCTACCAACATCCCTAAGCTTCCTCCTCCCCTATCCAAGCACAAGAAACGCTATGAACGCATTGTAGATCGCCCATTCACCCCTCCTCGCTACATAGTGCTTGATGACTTAGATTCGTTATATGTTCGAGAGGATGTTGATATGATGCTAGACAGAGCTGGGTTGAGACAGTTTGCTACGATTAGGGAGGATGCCTATAGAGAGATCACCCTAGAATTCCTTAGCACGTTTGAACACGACCCTAGGGAAAGGATGGTCACTTTCCACCTCATAAGCCAAGACCACACTTTATCCATTGATACTTTTGGCGACTTGTTTGGTTTCTCTTATTCAGATGCAGGCACATTTGCTAGAGGTCTCAGTGCTAGTGATTTTTGGGAGGCTATTTCCGTAGGTGAGTACGGAGGGGATAAGTGGAGACCCGGAAACTCCAAGGAGACAAGTATGTACAACCTTTCCTTTAAGGTAGTGCATAGGATACTTAGCGAGAGTTTATTCGCCCGGACAGAGACTCCACAGAAGCTCAAGGCTGATGAGCTCTTCATTCTCTACTGCATGACATCTACCACCATTCCCGACATCGCCACCATGCTTGCTGACTATCTAGGAAAGATAGCCAACAAAGCTAAGGGCGACATTTGTGCAGGAGGTCTTGTCACTCATGTGGCTAAGACCATGGGATTAGACTACTCCGGATGCACTCTAGCTGAGAGTGCCCTCCCTTTAGGCTCACAGAGGTTGGTGGTTCGACAGGTCTTGATTTCTCGAGGGAGAGAAACTCTTCATGTGCCGATGCCATGGCACAGGGATCCGAAGAAGAAGCCATCCGAGATCATATGGAAATCCGAATACACCATTCGGAACAAGAGGAACTGGAAGGAGACCTTTGAGGCGATGCTTGAGGAGTTCTCACCTCCTACTTATTATGATGATGATGCAGGTGACTCAGACGAGGAGGATGAGGATGGAGGACAGGAGACCATGCTCGAGTTTGAGAGTGATACTCATAGCGGGCATGCTACGGATGCCATGGACACTGACACTCATGGAGCAGGACCGAGCAGGACTAGTAGGCAGGATGAGGAGACGGAGGATGACATACAGCCACCTCGACATTCTTATGCACATGCTCCAAGCCCTAGACGAGGACGCCGAGCTCCACGCCACTTCAGGGAGCTAGTCACTAGCTTCCAGAGCCTCAGCACCGACTACCGTACCCTCCGCACCGATTATGACACCCTGAACACTCAGTTCAGGAACTACAGGGAGGAGACGGACGCTAGGCATTCATCCTATGATGGCCAGATGAGAGACATGTACTACCACCAGTTCGGCCACTTCTACGATCCTAGCGCACCGATGTATCCCTATCCACCACCTCCACCACCGACAGAGGATTGAGCTTCCACTTCTTTTACATTGTAAGTATTTTTCTCCTCTCTATGCTTGATTTTCACATTGGGGACAATGTGGATGTCAAGTATGGGGTGGGGGTACTTACAATACCTTATGTCTCACTTTAGCACTTTATGTACTTTCCATTACTCTTGACAATTTGGCTTGTAATAACTCTTGCACTACTTGCTTTCTATTATGACACTTGCATTTGCATGACCTTTTCAAAACCTATGAATTTTCAAAAATTTTTAGTGCTTCTTATATGGAAATGACCTCTATGATGAGAATTGTGTATATGGATGGGCAAAAAGATGCTTAGTTATGTTGTGATCTTGATTATTGCATGAATAAGTTCGCTTTTGTTACTTGAACACATAAATAAGTTATATGATTTAGTTGTTTTGATAAGAGAATGAAATAATAGTCGAAGCTATATTGCAAGTTCTTTTACATCATTTAAGGATGACTAAGGCAATTCACTTCTTTTCTTTTCTCATATCTTGATCATGCTAGCTCCTCAATGAAATATGTAACCCTCCTTTTACCATCCGGGAATTAGGATAGGTGATTGAAAAAGGCATGTTTGATGTGGGAGGGCCAAGAAAAATGTATTGAAAAAGTGCAAAAATTTCATAAGTTTGGGGACGTTGAACATGAGGATGAGTAACTCGCACCATTCACATAGCCGGGTGTTTGTGTCTTGCCAAAGTCCGATTGAACGACAAGTCCTAACGGGATATGGTATGTGCATCAAGGGTTTGAGGCATCTCGAAATTGAGAAACGCCGATCTCCTAGGCTTCGGTTTTTGTGCACCGCTGTCCATACTCTCAAAAAGTAAAGTATAATGAAAGCAAAGCTTTCTACATGCGAAGCATGTGCGGTGAAGAAAATTCTTGAAGGTGTTATGTGTTCCTCTTTCCCGGATTAGCACCACAATTACCAAAAAGAACTCCTTCCCTTAATACGTTTCTTGAACCTTTCCTTTGATTAGAAGACCTTGAGACTTTTATGCATGTGTTTAAGACTTAATGGCTTAGATTTGTTTGACTTTGATTACCTCTACACCTTTATCATGTTCTTTATTTATGCTTTCAAGGAAGAAAAGAGAATTTGTTCATCTTATAGTCATCATTTATACATTCTTTGCCCTTTTGTGTCTTGAAATATCACTTTGAGGGTGATCCAATAAGAAGAAGCACTACCAAAAGAAAAGTTTTTGAGTTTTCATATACACATAATCCATGACATCTTATATTCTAAATTTTAGTCTTGCTTAGGGACAAGCAAGAGACAAGTATGGGGTATTTTGATGACAGGAATTATGTATCATCATATTCATGCATAATACAGCACATTATCTCTTTTTACCTTGCATTTAGAGAGATTTTGTATGCCTTTTATGTTCTAATCAATTAATTGTCGGAAATAGAGGTCTACACGAGTTTTGGATGAATTGCAGGTAAATAGAGTTGAATTGGGAGCAAAAATGGAGCAAGAAGCATCTAAGGATGTTAAGGAAGCTAAAGGAGTCTTAAAAGGATCACAAAGAGCTAAGGAATTGCAAAGGAGAAGCATAGAAGACGAACCAAAGGAAGAGCACTTTCTGTTGAAGAAAATCGTGCCAATATATATATAAATCGGACGATTTTCATACCTTGAAATCGAACGGTTTTGCACCAAAATCGACTGGGTCGATTTTCTTCACGATTCGGCCAAATGGATAGACGACACAAAGCCCAATTATTTTGGGCTAGAGGAGAGTTTTGCCAAACGGCCCATCGGCAAGAAAGTATAGAAGAGAACCCTAGGAACGAAAACGAGGAGGCCGCACTGGAAGATCTTTACACGTTTTGGAGAAATCAACGATTCTTGGAGAGAGATTGAAGAGCTTTTGCCGGAAAGTTATTCTTGATCTTTGATTGTGAGATTTCTTCATCCATTGCATTGTTTGTGGTTTGTGAACACGAAATTGAGTTGTTTGATAGATACATTGAGCAGGTTTGACGATTGTTTTACAGATTTGAAAGTTATCGATTTTTCCGTTCAAGATTTGGTTTCTTTACGATATCTTTTCAATAATTAATTTGATTCGATTTTGAAAATGGTTGGCTAAAAACCTTGTGATTCTGGGGAGAATAGTTGATGATTAAGGCTTAGATGATGATAGACTGAACTCATTCAAACATTAGGACCCTGAGAATTTAGATTTTAGTTTTGCGACAAACAGGAAAATCGGACTGTTCTTGAGGAAAATCGGCCGACTTTTCTTATGAACAGCACGATCTATTCTTCTGACGAACTTTAATTGAATCAATCTTTAACCAAAACTAATCCCTGCCTAAATCTCAATCTTGATTAACCTTTTTACCCTCTAATTGAATGTATGAAGACACTTCAAACCTGATTCTACGTTTATTAGATAAAGATTTCAAGATTTGAGTAATAAAGAGATTCAACATCCTTTATTAAGAAATTAAATGTGCTTTCTAATCTTTACTTTGGAGAGTCATATCCTGGAGTTTAGATAGTTAGTTTGAATATAATTCTTATCTTTAGATCTTTCTATATTGCAGCCTCAACAACCCTTATAGAGAGAACCTATAGATTAGTCATATAGGTTTCGGAACTTCATCGTACGAATCCTACCTTTGAACATTTAATCTTGGTAATATAAATTTTGTCCTATATCTATAGAAGTGTCTTGAATCGAAAGCCTAAATCGGATACTTGAATCCTCGGAATCATTTCTCTCTTTATCATATCACAAAAGCTTTTATACTTTCGCTAGATAATTGAAATCGGAATTATTCTCACCAAATCCCTGAGTTCGACTTTGGAATTCTTACCTTTCTACAGCTGATCCGTACACTGCGGGTTCGCTTTGCTTTCGAGTTCTAGATATAAATTTAAGACTTTGACGCACACACCTTTTGAGCGAACAGTAGCACGGGTTTGAACCATAAAAATGGTTCAAACCAATAATCAATAATAACAATAAAACACAAAAACTCCCCGGCAACGGCGCCAAAATTTGACCGAAGGTATTTCTATGGTCGTCTATACCCAATCAAAAGTAAATCCCGACTTAGCACTAAGAACAAGTATAGTGATTAAGTAAGGGTCGAACCCAAGAGAGTTAAGGTATTTTAGATGCAATTATCGATTATAATGACAAGTGACACAAAGGGGGGGGGG
>BSUD01000005.1:101170808-101209374 GCA_033239045.1 Fagopyrum esculentum
TTGGTTGAATTGATGTACAAAAACTTATGAAAACGATAATGCGACAAGTAAGACAATAATGGATGAATCTACACTAGGTTGATTCTAAGCATGCAATTGCTACTTTGGTGCATTCCTTTTACAAGTTTTTAAGTAATCTCCCGTCTCGATCATACATATGTGTTGAGCCAACCGACATCAACACAACTTAACCTATTAAAGTTTCGTAAACCTACAAGAACAAATAACAAGTTAGCATTCAAACAAAGACTGAGGGATATAAAGAGAAGATTAAAACTGTTACACTTATTTTTATATTTGTGTTCCTTTTCTTTAAGTAATTACAACCCGTTATTACTTAAAGTTACTACTAGATTAAAGACCCGAACCCGGAACCTATTAATCCTAGTTGTTTACATGCACTTTAGAACCTAAGGTGATCAATCTCAAGTAATAGTTAACATGCAATTAAACAATGAAGATCAAGGAAACACAAAGCATTACTGGATAAAAACTTATATTAAAAGAACTTACAACCAAAGTAACAAAGCAGCTTCAAACCAACCCAATGTAGCAAGGGAGTTAGCAACTCATTACAATGGAAAACTCAAGTCTAAAAATGGATTTTGTGAGGAAAAGCATGCATGATTCTAGCAATCAGCCATGGACTATTTATACTACAAAAGACACTTAATTAGGAGTAATTAGCCGGCCTAAAACAGCCACCTTTAATGCCATAAAGTTGGTGTAAACAGCCGGAGTAAAGCTTTTGGCGTTTCACCGCAGGGGCGGCCTTCAGGAACCGCAGGGGCGGTTTAGGCAAAATCGGTTGATCTTCTTCAGAACCGCCGGGGCGGCTACACAACTCCGTTGGGGCGGATCTTTAATGCACTTCAATGTTTGACCTTTCGCCTTCCTGACGTTTCTGATGTCAAGGCGCAGGGGCGCCTTAAGGCCAACGCAGGAGCGGTGACATAGACTCTTCGCCTTCTAGCTCCCAAGGCGAGGCGCAGGCAGGGCGCAGTGGGAGGCGCGGGGGAGCTGGTCCTCGTCTCGTCAAGGCAAGTCACCGCAGGTGTGGCTGCAAGGGCCCGCGGGGGCGGTGGAGCAACAGAAACTTTGCTTCTTGATCGATCTTTACTCCTAAGTGCTTATAACTCCTTCCTTAGCTTCTTTTGATCTTCTTCTTCTGGACCAAGGAGTTAGTAGCATAAACCGACACTAATGCAATAAAAAGACTCTAAAAACTACCATAAATGATAGTGATTCCATCACCTATCAAGTAGTGATTTGCATCTTAGTGATTAATTCCTCACTAGCAATATTGCAACAACTACCACCATCAACAATCATGTTACAAACCTTTCCTTGAACAAGACATCTAGTATGAAAAAGGTTTTCCGGAGCTATTTTAGCATGCAATGTGCATCTAGGAATTAAAGACTCTTCATGTTCATATTCACAACCTTCATCACTTTCACTATTACTATTATGTTCATGCAATGCATTGATATGGGTATGATCATGTTCATGCTCTTCTTCACTTTCATTTTGCCCTTGTTGATTTAAAAACAAAACCCTTTTATCAAGACAATCTCTCATGTAGTGAACTCTACCTTGACATTTAAAGCATACAATATCTCTAGACTGTAAAGTAGAGTTAGAAGTGCTCCCTTTGTTATCATTTTACGGCCATTCAAAGGACGCGACTGAGTATAAGATTCATAGACTGTTGTATCGGGAAGGGATCTCTTTCCTTCATCTTTTTGAGAATCTCGGGTCTAGGCCGAGGTTCCTGTAGGATGGCCGAGATTTCTTCTCTGGATTCCACGAACTTGATCCTTGGTTCCATCCTTTGATCTTCTTCTCCACCTTGATAGCCAAATGGAATAAGTTAGTCACTGAAGCATAAAGATATAAATCAATTTCATCAGCTAAAGAAGGATGCAAAATTCGTAAAAATCGAGTCATGATAGACTCCTCATCCTCTTGCAAGTTAGCTATCACCATCGCCGTTTGCATGGCGGTATAGACTTCTTCCATAATCATGGAACCTTGCTTGAGGTTCTCTAAGCGCTGCCTCACTTCCCTACCATAGTGTTCAGGCACGAATCTAGATTTCATCAAGGTCTTCATTTGTTCTCAAGTTGGATCTTCCGTTGCTCACTAAAATTATGGCAAGACCAAAATGTGTTCAATCTTCGTCTCCCATTTCATGAAAGCTTCCGGATCGTATTTGCCTTCAAAATTTAGAATCTTGAACTTTACTCTCCCACTTCCGTCATTATCTTGAGGGGTCTATAATGGCCATTGTCACGTCCTCTCCGTGGAATATATTGACATCGGGGGTAGTCTCTCCACATGCCCTCATCTTCTTCATCACCTAAGTCCTGAAACTCTTCACCAAAACGCGGATTGTGATTAGTGTTAAAGAAAGGAATATGGTGAGGATTAACGGGAACCTAGAGATGGTTTGGTGCTGGTACGGGGGCTGGTGGTGGCGGCGGATTTAAAGAGTTTCCTCCCACTTCGAAGACATATCTCGGGTCAATTCTCGGGCGAGATTATGGCAGAGATTTTGAATTAGGCCTTGCTTTGATCTTTTCCAATCATTTATCGAAGGTATAAATAGTGGTCATTAGTTGTTTGAACATCTTCATGGCATCGGGCCCTAGAGAATCACTTTTTTGGAATACTCAGGGTCTATCTCTTCTTGACTTCTAGACAAACACGCAAAGTAACAACAAATTGTTCTTAGATGGGTTGATGTAATTTCCTTGGATGGGTTGATGCTTCTTTACCAATTGTTAGCATGATATATG
Organism: Fagopyrum esculentum; assembly: GCA_033239045.1. NCBI lineage: Eukaryota > Viridiplantae > Streptophyta > Magnoliopsida > Caryophyllales > Polygonaceae > Fagopyrum > Fagopyrum esculentum. The sequence continues at coordinate 101,173,610 of BSUD01000005.1, forward strand.
ACTATATTTTAGGCACTTATTTTAGTTGTTTTTCCCTCTTTATGGTGTTCTTAGATATGAGTTTGAAGCAATTATGAGCTAGTTCACCCACTTTGTCGATATAGAGATCTACACTAGCTTCGTTTTGTTTTTAGGTGAATAAAGATTTAGATTGGAGCAAAATGGGGAAGGAAAGGAGTATTTGATCATGTTTGATGGCCAGGGGATGCTTTGGAGAAGCTAAGGAAGGACCATGAATGAAGAGTGTCACGAAACAAAGGCAACAACCAAGGATTTGAGGAACCACGCCCTGAATTACGGTCGTGGAGAAGTGATTTGAAGAACCACGCTCTAAACCACGACCGTGGATTTGGCAATATGATCGTGGAAGTGAGTTTGGAATACAATAGAGAGTTACACGGCCAAAACCACGGCCGTGGAAGTCTTATTGGCACCGTAATTAAGTTCCACGCTCTAAATCACGGTCGTGGAAAGTTGTTCATGACCGTGATTTTGGTGATTTTGTGACGTATCATTATTGCCACATCAGCCACGTCATTGGGCTTTCTCGTAACCCTATATCACCCTATAAAAAGGCTTGAGAAAGGAGTTTTTGGGATCCCCCGCTTACAGTTTCGCTTAGAGCTTTGGAGACGGTCTTAGGGTTACATTTCGACCTTGAGGATTGGAGATTCGAGAAGGACGGGATTTCGAAAATTGTGTACTTTTGGGATATTCTAGGGTTTTCATTGAAGGACGGATTGACATCCCGTTCTTTGTGGTTTCTCTAAATCATTGTGAGGGTTTCTATTCCTACTTTTCTGAATTCATAAACGTACGACTTTGTGTTTGGATTTCGAGATTGACTTTGAGTTATTATTGAGTTTTCGAGGGTTTTCATCTTTCATTCTTCTTAATTTGATTATTGATATCATAATGATGATTATTGGCTAATACCCTTTAGCAATTCTAAGGTGAAGGGTTGATAGTTGTGGCTTAGATGATGATAGATCGATCGTAACTTGATTGGACCCTGAGAGTGAGAGAAACATCGTCGACACCCTAAATCACGGTCTGTTCTTGAGTTCCACGGCCTTGGTTCTCAAGATCTAGCCGTGATTTTCCCTGGTTTACGAACTTTGCTTTTGCTTTAATCTAAAGTTAAAGATTAGCTTTAACCTAGCCTTGGCTTACCTTTCCTAGGTAGTAGTGAGACTCAACATCCTCTATTTCGGTTTCGAAGGTCACAACCTTAACCGTTTTAGTTTATATTTGATTCCTTGGGTTTGGGCATGGGCATTTGAGATTAATTCTTACCTTTAGATCCATTCTATACTATAGCCTCAACAACCTTTATAGAGAGAGTCTTTGGGTTAGATATATAGGGTTTTGGAACTTCACCGTACATTACCTTACTTTAGTTATACCTTTGCAAGTCTCAACTCTGTCCATATATATATATATATATATATATATATATATATATATATATATGGTATATCTTGAATCGATTGCCACAATTAGATACCTGGATCTTTAGGGTTGTTGTTTTTCCCAATATTTGCAAAGCTTCTACACTTTTGATAGCTGGATTACTTCAAACTGATTTTGTTTCACCAAATCCCTGAGTTCGATACTCTGGAATTCTTGCTTTACTACGCCGATCCGTACACTGCTGGTTTTCTTGCTTTTATTTTAGTTTTATACATTTAAAAATTATTTGCACGCATGCTTTGAGGCGAACAAGTTTTTGGCGCCGTTGCCGGGGATTTGGTCTAGACCAATTCCGGTTTTTGGTTGTCTAGCTTGGGAGCTTTTGCTCTTGTTATTTGATATCTCTTTGTGAGTGATTTTTGCAGATTCTTTAGGTATATGCGAAAGACTAGATCTACCAAAGATCTAGTTCCTTTCGATCCAGAAGTTGAGAAAACTTTGAGAAGAAAGTTAAAAGAGAAAAAGATGGCTGAAAATAATGAGAGGAACATCCAAGCGGAGTTGGATGAAGCTCAACTTGAACTTAAGTTGAGTGAGAAAGCTTGTTTGGATGAGTTAGCGAGTCATCAATTCCAAATTGATGAACTCAAAGCTATCATGTTGGACATGAAGTTGGAGTTGAATGATGCTAAGAAGAAGAAGGTCAAGAAACCAACTAAGTCCATTAGAGTTGAATCATCCGATGATGAGGATGATGATATGCCACCACTTGAGGATATTGATCCGGTGATTCATCCAGTTCGTAACAACCCAAGACCACCGGTTGTTCCTCGCATTCCCGCTGGAGATGTGAGAGTTGCTATTGGAGGGGATGAACCACGAACTCTTGGACAAAGGATGGATCCAATTCAGCAACCACGCCGTCTAGGTGTAAATTTCGGAGCTGAGGACATCCAGGAATTCAGTTTTAGCCCGCAAGTTATCACCATGGTTCGCCAAAGTCAATTTGGTGAAACTAGTGTTGAATCTCCACACCAACATTTGCAGAATTTTGAGATTCTCATGGAGACATTGAAGCCGAAGAGGGATACCAACAACAACTATAAGATCAAGCCATTCTTCTTTTCTTTGAAGGACAAGGCTCTATCTTGGTATCAAGCTCTTCCAGCCGGACAGCTTAACACATGGAAGGATCTATCTTCGGAGTTCCTCACCAAGTTCTTTCCGCCATCCAAAACGGCGGAGTTGAGAGGTAAAATTAATGCATTTTCTATGAAAGCTAACGAAAGTTTGTTTCAATCATGAGAAAGATTTCAGGACCTCTTATTGGATTTCCCACACCATGGCATTTCAAAGCTGGAGTTATTGGAGATTTACTACAAAGGGTTGGATGTGGACACACAATTCAACCTCCAATCTCTCTCTTGTGGTACATTTATGGACATGAGAGAGGATGACGTTTGGGAGTTCATTTAGAAGCAAGCCCAAGTGATTGAGAAGTATTCCCACCGGAAGGTAGAGCCGGGAGTCAAGCTAACACAAGCTGCACAAACTCAAATATTCTCCATCAACACCGAAATCAAGGAGTTGAAGGAAATCATTAGAGCTAGCTTTCAAAAGCCAAAGGATCAAGATGTTGGCTACTTATACAACAACAACAACAACCACCAAGGGAATAGGAACAACAACAAGAACAACAATTGGAATAACAACAACAACCAAAATTCCAACAACAATTGGCGTTCCAACCAACAACAAAATTCCGGTAATTCCTATCCAAATTCTGGAAATTCACTAACACCTCCTTCTTCTTCTACCCCTTTGAAAAGCCAGGGGAAAACATCAAATGGTTCGAACAATAAGGAGAAGGAGAAGTCCGATCCTATGTTGGAGACGATCTTAGGAAAGCTCCAAGGGTTGGAGAGTCACATAACTTCGGTTGATAAAGCTCACAAAGCTTTAGAGAACCATATGTTCAGCAAGGCCGGAGAAGTTCCTAGAGATCAAGGAAAGCTTCCCGGAAAGACGGAGGATAACCCGAAGGGAAGGGTGATGGTTATCACAACTAGGAGCGGTGTGACAACTACCGACCCGCAGCCTAAGTTTGTAGAAGTTCCAGCTGAGAAGGAGAAAGAAAAGGGTAAGGAGAAGGAAGATGTCTACGTTCCTCCTCCAGCTTACAAACCTCCCCTACCATTCTCGCAGTCTAGAGCAAGAGCGCGTCTAGACAAGCAATTCGATAAGTTCATTGAACTCATGAGCAAACTGCATATTAATATACCTTTCATTGATGCTATTGTAGGTATGCCCGCTTACGGGAAGTTCTTGAAAGAGCTCCTCTCTAACAAGAGGAAGCTAGAAGACTTTAGAGAAGTCAAGATGAGTTCAGAATCTTCGGAGCTCATTAAAACGATGACTGAAAAGATGCCCCCAAAGCTAAGAGATCCGGGGTCATTTTGCATTCCAATTGGATTAGGAGAAGTCACATGTGACGCCCTTTGTGACTTGGGAGCAAGCGTAAGCATTATTCCGCTTGCTTTGTGTAGAAAGATCGGTTTAGGTGAACCTAAACCGTTGAAGATGACGTTATACATGGCGGATCGATCCATAACTCGTCCCGTTGGTATCATTGTTCGCTCCAAAAGGTGTGTGAAAGCTTTAAATTTATAACCCAAGATATATGCTCAAAACAAGGATGCGAACCCGCAGTGTACGGGTCAATCGTAGTAAAAGCAAGAATTCCGGGGTGTCGATCTCAAGGACTTAGGTGAAACAAAGCAAGTATAGGTTGTCAATATTGCAACTAACCACAAAAGCAATTAAAGCAATCAAAGATGATAAAAAGTCAATTAAAGGAATATGCAATTCTAGGGATTAAAGCATCTAGTTGTGGTTCCAACTCAATATCTAAAGATAAGCGGACAAAGCTGAGGTTTTGCAAAGGGAAGGTGTTACTAAAGTGGAATAGATCACCGGGTAAGTATCACTACTCACTAATCCCAAGCCAAAGAACCTATTACCGGGTAAGTCTCAAGGTACTAAGGAAAGGAACTATAATCTCAAACCAACACACCAACTAAGGGAATAGAATCAACCTTTACCTGGTAAGTCTTAGGCTAACTCACAAAGATGGGATGAAGGCACACTCAAACCCCAATAAAGGATAAACCTTTATTACCTACACTTATGATCTTGGGTAAACAAACAAAGAAATTACCGGGTAAGTCTCATCCTAAGCTTGCATTGAACCAGGAAAGGTGTAATAAGAATAGGATTTGGCAAACTCTAACACTTAACTCTCAGTTTCGGATCAGATAAGTCACCTCGGTCAAACGAATTCCACCCGGCCGAGATGTTCATCGACTGAACGAGATGTTCTAGGGTTAAGGATAAAGACTCGAGCTTTCAGGGTCCTACTGGAATTTAAGATTATTCTTTCATTGTTTTTCCCACAACCTTCAGCCAATTACCCTAGAATCACATAAAGAAATTGGCCACTCATCATCATGAAAGCAATAAACAAATATAAGGGAAGAAAGTGAATATTTGAACACAAAAACCTTAAGAACAAGGCTTCAATAACTGAATCAAATATCACACAAATAAGCGTTCCTTGGATCACAAATCCAATAAGACAATCAACAAGAAGGGAATCTCAGAGAATCTTACAAAACCCTTCACAAAAGCTATAATAAGCTATGAATCCTTCCTTCAATCTTCCTTCCTTCAAAACCTTGGAGAAAATCCCTTAATTGCTGGATGCTATCAGCCCTCTCAGCATGTATAAGCATGGTTGAACTTGTGGAAAATCCAACCCTTTATATAGGAAAACTATCTTCCAAAGATAAAATATCTTGAAAAGATATTATCCTAATAAAATATATCCATATCTCATAAATAGATCTCCAAAATATATAATCTTCCTTCCAAAAATCCAGCCCAAAAATATAAGATCTCTCCTTCCAAAAATAAAAGATCTCAGCCAAGAATAAACGATCTCGCCGCGTCAGGGTATTTGCCTCGGTCGAGACGCTCCTCGGGATCACCTCGGTCGAGATGGTACTGTAGCCAACCGAGGTGACTCTAAACTGAATGTGAAATCTCTTAAATCTGGTCCAAAGTGAATCTCTAATCCATTTCCATGCTTCCTGGATTCTTCCTTAAGCTCCTGAATGTAGCTCCAATGACTCCTTAGCTCCTTTAGCTCCATTTTAGTCCAAAATGTGCCATTTTACCAACGATTACAACGAAACTTGGTGTAGACCTCAATTCCTGCAAAGGTAGATGAAATGACAATATAATCACATAATATACATCCAAACATGCAGATTAATGAAGATAAAACGTCTAAACAGGTCCCAAAATATAGACTATAATTCATGCTATCAAAATACCCCATACTTGTCCCTTGCTTGTCCCCAAGCAAGTTTCAAATCTAAAATACAAGATAGAATGGATTATAAGTTATAAAGATCAATGAAAAGTATTTCAAAACATTTTAATGGTGTGCTCGAATCATAGATCACTCTAAAAGAATGCTTCATGGAATTTAAAATCAAAACATGCTCAAAATATTTTATAAATATAAGAAAGTTGTTCATCTTTGCATAAAATCATAGAATGCATAATAAATCATTATTATCGAAATTAATCATTTATAATCCAGTTTAAACCACCAAGTCAATCAACAAGCTCGAGGTCTCAAGGGCTTTCAAAAGAGGTCAAGAAACGTGTGAGGGTGGGATGTATATAGGGAATGTGGTGCTAGAATCCGGGAAAAAGATCTTTTACTTTACTTCCTTTTGAACTTCAACATCTTCCACCAATAAGCTTTGCTTATTTTACTTTTTTACTTTTTGGGATGCATGGACAGATGTGCACAATAACCGAAGCCTAGAAGATCAGCAATCATCAATTTCTCGAGATGCCTCAAACCCTTGATGCACATACCATGACCCGTTAGGAATATCGCTCAATCCGATTTTGGCAAGACACAAACACCCGGCTATGTGAATGGTGTCGAGTTACTCATCATCATGATTGACTTCCCCAAACCTATTTGTTTCTTTCTAACTTTCAGCCAACATCTCAACTTTTCTTTCACTTGCTTTTCACTTGCTTGCTTCCAAATTCCCGGATAGGTAAAGGGAGGCAAATATGTATATGAGGGGCTAAAGCATGACCAAGAAGAAGAAGAGAAGAGAATGAATTGCCTTGGTCTTTCCAGGAAGAAAGTGAGAGAACTCATCATGTGGTGTCAACCTTCAAATTCAACATAATTTTGATAAAAACAAAGTATTAAACATGCCAAAATTTCAAACAAAGGATTTAGCAACTTAAACATATCATAAAACCTTTCAAACATATAAAGATTTCAAAACCAGTCAGCAAACAGAATCATCACTGAGGTCATATCCAAATAAGAAGCACAAAAATCATTTCGAAAACTTTCTCAGTTAAACCGCCTCGGTCGAGATGTTCTAAGTCAACTGAGGTGCTGCACCTCGATTGGTCAGAATCACATCGGTCGAGGTCAAAATTTTTTTTTTTAAACCAGTTTTTGACGTTTTTCTCAATCAAATAACCTGTATGCATGCATGTAGTCTCAGATAAGCATATAGAGTAGGATAAAATCATAAATATCCATCAAGAGTCATACAATCATCCACATAAGTCAAATAATACATATCCGCATACCCCATACTTGGGACACATTGTCCCAATGGGTCAAATAAGTCATAAGAACAGAATACTCACTGGACAAAGCTGAGCTGCATAATAAATAAAGAAAAGAAATCCTGCAAGCTCTAGTCCTGATCTGTTGGCGGTGGTGGAGGGTATGGTATGTACGGATGCTGAGACGGGTCGAATGGATGTCCCATCATATGTTGGAACTGGATCTCCATCATCCGGCGCTGATAGTGCTGGCTCTCCAGTATCTGATGGGTCCGGCTGTCCAACTCTCTGTGAAGGTCATCCAAACGTCCTCCTAGATCAACGGTCATGGCTGCGTAGGAGTCAATCATCTGATCTGTCAGATCGTCGATCCGGCGGTGAGCTATGGGGTCCCTCTGTCTCCAAACTCTACGTCTGGCAGGTCGTGCTGGTGCTGCAGCTGGCTCGTCCTCAGTCTCCTCGTCGTCCAGATCGACGACTGGTATACTGGTCCCAGCTGTATCGGTCCCTGTATCCATGGCAGCACCGCCATCCTCATCCTCATCAGCCTCCTCATCATCATCATCCTCATCCTGCTCCTGGGCTGCTGCTGCTGCGTCTCGAGCGTCCTCAATAAGAGGAATCCACGCCGTGTACCAATACTACAGGTCAAATACTGAGAACTGAGATGGCCATCTAATACCCTGAGGTGCAGTCTGCTCCCAGGGCATCGCCACATACGGCGTAGTAAGTCCGCGAGGAACCAAGATCCTCCTCGTAATCATCTCCTGCAGCCCAAGCGGCTTGGCAGCCGCCACCATAGTACAAGCACTCAAATCAAGGTCCATGTAACTCGCGATGTGAGTCATTAGACCTCCGCAGCAAATATCTCCCTTCGCCTTTGCCTTTATCTTGTGCAAATCCTCTGCCAGCATCACTCCAAAGTCCGGAACTCCTCCGGTCAGCATAAAGTACACACTCAGCAACTCCCCCTGTCTAATCTTCTTGGGCGTCTCAGCACGCGCCAGAAGTGTCTCGCTAAATATCCGGTGGGCTAATCTAAAGGCGAGGTGCAAGATAATACGCTCCCTGGAGTCTCCAGGTCTCCACCTATCAGCATAGTCAACTACGTGAGCTATCTGGCCCCAGAACTCTCGAGCCACGGCTCGAGAAGGAAAATCAACAACTGTGGGGTCGGGAAGCCGAAGATATCCCTCCAATGGTCCATCGGAACTAAGTAGTTCCGGTTCAGCAACCGGTAATTGATGGCACACTCTGTAGGCAAGTAAGTCACGGAGCTAACAAACTCCAAAGTCGGCTCAAGGTAGGCTGGAGCTCTAATCTCAGTAAATTGCTCCAGCCCTACCATTGAATACATCCGCCTCAAATCATCGTCCACGTAGAGGCAATCAAAAGCACCAATATCAAGGAATCGCGGTTCAACCACTGGACGTGCAGCAATGCGGTCATAATCTACCTGGTGACGCTCATGGATCACCGGTATGGATCGACGAGAAGAAGAAGAAGGAGAAGGGGAGGATCTATCCCTCAGAATAATCTGCCTGTCAAAACTTATTTTCCACTCTCTGTCAGACCACCTCGGTCGGCTGTCAGATCCCAAGAACACCTCGGTCGAGACGCATGTCGACTGGACCGAGGTAGATGGTTGTTCGATCGTAACTCTCAGAAATCCAGTTATTTTCCCCCAATATCACTACCAATTGTTCCTATGGGGTACTTAAGCCTTTTTCAACACAATGCAGGGGCAACCAAAGCCCAATTTGATCGAAACAGCAAAGAAAAGCGAGTTAGGGTTTTTATTCGATTTACCCCAGATTCGGTCGATTCGGAGCGGTTTTGTTGCAGATTGTCGCTTGCAAACCGATCCTCTATTCTTTACTTGCAGTTTGGAAGCAAGAATTGTCAAAAACGGATGAAAATCAGAGAACGAGATGAATGGGGACGCCGCGGTCGAGAAGGTGAGAGATGGAAGAGAGAGAAATCGATCTCCCTTTTATACCCTTGTCTGGAACTGTTGTCACCTCGGTCGAGATGGTCTCGACTGGACCAAGGTGGTACTGACCGAGGTGGATCTTCAGTAACCCTAGTCGCCTCGGTTGCTCAAGAATCATCTCGGTCGAGGTGTTGTGACAGCAACCGAGATGTGTCTCAGTCAAACTCCGTCTTTTCAAATTCTCGAACTTCTGTCCTTCCATTGTTGCTCCTGGGTTGTATTCCTTCCTTAGAGATTACCTGTTGTTTGCCTAGGACGCCAAAAACAAAGCAAAGCAAAGCAAAAGCAAACTATCTAAAGCTATACTAGGAAAGGGAAAGAAACCAATACCTTGGGTTACCTCCCAAGAAGCGCTTGATTTAAGATCGCTAGCTGGACCGTACGGTGTCCCTAAACACGCTGGAAAGTATCCTCACCCCATACTTCACCTTCATCGTGGGGTGAGATAAGGAAGTTTATCAAACGTTCCAACAAGTGCAAGTGCTCATCGGAGAATGAATCATCTATAGGTGGTTCGTCCTTCTCGCGTGAAGATGGAGGTAGCCGGATGAGGTGATCCGCAACAGAATTTTCGGATCCCTTTTTATCGCGGATCTCTAGGTCAAACTCTTGAAGCAAGAGAATCCATCGAATAAGACGTGGCTTAGCATCCTTCTTAGCAAGCAAGTAACGAATAGTTGCATGGTCAGTGTAAATAATAACTTTCGCCCCTACTAGGTAGGAACGAAATTTCTCAAAAGCATATACAACCGCCAATAGCTCATTTTCGGTGGTGGGGTAGTTTCGCTGGGCTTCGTCTGGCGTCCTGCTGGCATAGTAAATGGCGGTGGTCCAACCATCCTTCTTTTGTCCAAGCACCGCTCCTACTGCCACATCACTCGCACTGCACATGATCTCAAAGGGCAAGGTCCAATCCGGAGGTTGGATAATGGGAGAGAAAATCAACGCTTCCTTAATCCTGTAGAATGCATCGAGACACTCCTGCGAAAACTCAAAAACAACATCTTTATTCAAGAGGTTAGTTAGTGGTTTAGAGATCTTCGAGAAGTCCTTGATGAATCTCCTATAGAAACCTGCATGCCCGAGAAAACTCCGCACTCCCTTAACAGAACAAGGGGGAGGAAGTTTCTCAATAGTCTCGATCTTAGCTCGATCGACTTAATACCTCGATTGGAAAAGAGGTGTCCTAGCACAATGCCTTCATTAACCATAAAGTGACACTTCTCCCAATTCAAAACGAGATTAGTGTCTTCACATCTTTGTAGCACTAGAGAAAAGTTAGATAGGCAATCATCAAAAGAGGAACCATATACTGAAAAATCATCCATAAATACCTCCATGATCTCCTCTATGTATTCGGAAAATATACCCATCATGCATCGCTGGAAGGTAGCAGGTGCATTACATAATCCAAATGGCATCCTCCTATAAGCGAATGTCCCCCATGGACAAGTAAAAGTGGTCTTCTCTTGATCATCCGGATGGATAGGAATCTGAAAGAAGCCACTATAGCCATCTAAATAGCAAAAGTGTGAATGTTGGGCCAACCGTTCGAGCATTTGATCGATGAAGGGAAGTGGAAAATGGTCCTTCCGAGTGGCCACGTTCAGCTTCCTATAATCGATGCACACCCTCCAGCCCGTGACGGTCCTAGTTGGGATCAACTCGTTGTTCTTATTTGTCACAACGGTCATCCCTCCTTTCTTCGGAACAACGTGTACTGGGCTCACCCACTTGCTATCCGAGATAGGAAATATGATACCTGCATCCAACAACTTAAGAATTTCTTTCTTCACAACCTCTTTCATGATCGGATTTAACCGTCTTTGAGGTTCCCGTGAAGTCTTATGATCATCCTCCATTAGTATTCTATGCATGTAGAAAGAAGGCTTAATGCCAATAAGATTGTCAATAGTATAACCCAAAGCCTTTTGATGCTTCCTCAGGACATGCATTAGTTTAGATAATTCAGATTCGGAGAGGGAAGCACTAACGACGACGGGATAAGTAGAATCCGGTCCAAGAAAGACATACCTCAAGTGACTTGGGAGTTGTTTAAGCTCCACAACTGGGGTGCTTTTTGAGGTGGATCTTTGCTTCCTCCTTCTAGTGGAGTAGATCGAAAAACTGGACTTTCATAAGTCTCAGTTGACAGCATCTCGCTTTCGACCTCGGTCGAGGTCCAGAGAGGGTGACCGAGATGTTCTTCAGTCAAGAACACCTCGCTTGGTCCAGAAAGTGCCTCGGTCGAGGTACTGTAACTGGGACCGAAACTGGAGATCTTCTTCTCCTGGATTAATTTTTCAAATTTAGCTCCTGGATCTTCTTCCAACGCCTTTAAGCTCCGTATATCTGCATCACAAGAAGCATCTATACCTTCCTCCATTAAGCTAAAGCTAATAACTTTTTCAAGTGGACCGTTAATAAGGATAGAGCTCACCAATTCTCTTGATTCTTCTTCATCATAGATGTTGAAGATATTATCTCCTAGCTGCTCTCCCTTCATTTCCGCAAGCAATGCAGACTCAACTTGATCACCGCCAATGTTGAATTGTAACTTGGCGTTCTTACAATCCACATTGCAACCCGAAGTTGCTAGAAATGGTCTCCCGAGAATGATAGGAACGGGGTAATCTGCGGGAATGCCAAGCACAACAAAGTCTATAGGTAAATAGAAGTTACCTAACTTAACCGGAACGTCTTCCAAAATGCCCACGGGATGGGTAATGGAGCGGTCCGCCATGTACAACCGTATCTTCACCGGCTTGGGCTCTCCAAGTCCGATCCTCACACATAGCTCCAGCGGGATGATGTTCACGCTGGCTCCTAGATCACACAATGCTTCGCAAGTGACATCCCCAACTTGAATGGGAATGCAAAATGAGTCGGGATCTCTCAACTTGGGTGGCATCTTCTCCTTCATGATTTGAATAAGCTCCGAGGATTTAGATGTCATTCTTACTTCACCAAAGTCTTCCAACTTCCTCTTCCTTGATAGAATTTCTTTTAAGAACTTCCCATAGGCAGGCATCCCTAGAATGGCATCAAGGAAAGGGATGTTAATATGTAGTTTATTCATCAAGTCAAGGAACTTACCAAAATGCTTGTCTAGATGTGCTCTAGCCCTTGACTGGGGGAATGGAAGTGGCGGTTTATATGTGGGAGGTGGGACATAAACTTTAGTTTTGTCCGACGCTCTTTGAGGCTCGACCTCGGTTGGCACCTCGACCTCGGTTGGCACCTCGACCGAAGTGTTCTTCGACTGTGCCTGGACCGAGGTGTTCGTCGTCCGTACTGGCATCGACCGAGGCACTGGATCTGCAGTTTTCAGTCCACTTCTCGTCGTTATTGCTATGATTTGTCCTTTAGGATTGCTTTCCATCCTTGCTGGAAGCTTCCCTAGATCTCTTGGCGCTTCATTCGCCTTATTAAAGAATTGTTGTTCTAAGGCTTTTTGTGCCTTCAAAAATGAAGTCATGGATGTCTCCATAGAGTTTAGCTTGATCAAGATGGCCTCCAGCACCGCATCTTTCTTTTCCGGCTGGGACAAACTTGATCCTTGCTCCTGGCTCTTCAATAGAGTAGAAGAAGAAGAAGAAGAAGAAGAAGAAGAAGAAGAAGAAGAAGAAGAAGAAGAAGAAGAAGAAGAAGAAGAAGAAGAAGAAGAAGAGAGGAAAGGATTAGAAGAATTGTTTGAATTCGAGTTAGAGTAAGAGTTACCCGATTTTTGATTGTTAGATCTCCAATTGTTGCTGTTGGATCCTCTATTGTTGTTGTAGTTGTTGTTTCGGAAACCTTGATTGTTGTTCCTTGACCCTTGATATCCTCCCTCTTCCTTTTGGGTTTGAGCAACCAAAAGGTCTTTCAATTGCTTCACATCATTCTTCAAAGAGGTGAGTTGATCATTGTTTGATGGAGCTTCTTGGAAGTTGACTCTTTTAACTCCATCTTCAGCTCCTTGGTGGGAGTATGTCTCCATGTACAAAGCTTGCTTCTCTATGAACTCCCAAGCTTCGTCAATCGGCATATCCATGAATGTGCCGGCGGATAGTAGTTGAAGGTTGAACTGGGTGTTTCCGTCCAGTCCCTTGAAGTATATCTCCAACAACTCTATCTTTGGAATCCCGTGATGTGGGCAATCCAAAAGGATGTTTGTAAATCTCTCCCATGACTTGGACAAACTCTCCTTGTCCTTCATGATGAACGCATTAATCTTCCCTCTCATTTCAGCGGTCTTTGAGGAGGGAAAGAATTTAGTCAAGAACTCCGTCGTCATCTCCTCCCAAGTGTTGATTTTTTCTGGAGGGAGAGATTGATATCATGCAAGCGCCCTATTTTTCAAAGAGAAGTAGAAAGGCCTTAGCTTGTAATTGTTGTTTTCCAGCCTTGAAGGTCTCAAGGTCTCCATCAAGATCTCATAGTTTTGCAGATGTTGATGCAGAGACTCCCTCTCTAGCCCTCCATACTGGCATTGGCGAATCATGGAAAGAACTTGCGGTCGAAGTTCATAGTCATGGTCCGCTGGATCACCTAGGTTGACTCCTGGACGTCTCAGTTGCTGGTTAGGGTTCATCCTCTGTCCTAGGGTATGTGGAATACCTGCAAAAAGAACATCTCGGACTAGCATCCGAGGTGGAAGTATCTCGGCCGGGGCAGCTGGAGCTGGGTCCTGCCTCAGTCGAGGATCTGGAACTGGTCGAGATAGATATTGGTCCCGTAAAGTCGCCATATCTGCTTCGATCGCTTCCGTCCTTGCACGAGTTTCTTCCTTTTCGAGTCGTAGTTCTTCTTTACTGAGGTGTAGTTGTTCCAATGCCTCCTTCAATTCGACCTCAAGATCGCAATTCTCTTGATTGGCCATCTTAGCTTCTTTCAAGCGTCTTTTGTATGTCTTTCCTGGTTCGGGATCGTAAGGAACGATTTCCTTCCTAGCGCGGGTTCTTCGCATAAACCTACAAGAAAGAACCTGCGAAAGTCACTCAAGTAGAGTGGTTAGTAGTAACAGGGGCAAGTGCCCCGAAAGACAACCGCAACCGGCTCGGTATAGACCAAGTCCCTCGCAACGGCGCCAAAAACTTGTTCACTCCAAAAGGTGTGTGCAAGCTTTAAATTTATAGCCCAAGATATATGCTCAAAACAAGGATGCAAACCCGCAGTGTACGGGTCAATCGTAGTAAAAGCAAGAATTACGGGGTGTCGATCTCAGGGACTTAGGTGAAACAAAGCAATTATAGGTTGTCAATATTGTAACTAACCACAAAAGCAATTAAAGCAATCAAAGATGATAAAAATTCAATTAAAGGAATATGCAATTCTAGGGATTAAAGCATCTAGTTGTGGTTCCAACTCAAGATCTAAAGATAAGCGGACAAAGTTGAGGTTTTACAAAGGGAAGGTGTTACTAAAGTGGAATAGATCACCGGGTAAGTCTCATTACTCACTAATCCCAAGCCAAAGAACCTATTACCGGGTAAGTCTCAAGGTACTAAGGAAAGGAACTATAATCTCAAACCAACACACCAACTAAGGGAATAGAATCAACCTTTACCGGGTAAGTCTCAGGCTAACTCACAAAGATGGGATGAAGGCACACTCAAACCCCAATAAAGGATAAACCTTTATTACCTACACTTATGATCTTGGGTAAACAAACAAAGGAATTACCGGGTAAGTCTCATCCTAAGCTTGCATTGAACCAGGAAAGGTGTAATAAGAATAGGATTTGGCAAACTCTAACACTTAACTCTCAGTTTCGGATCAGATAAGTCACCTCGGTCAGACGAATTCCACCCCGGCCGAGATGTTCATCGACTGAACGAGATGTTCTAAGGTTAAGGATAAAGACTCGAGCTTTCAGGGTTCTATTGAAATTTAAGATTATTCTATCATTGTTTTTCCCACAACCTTCAGCCAATCACCCTAGAATCACACAAAGAAATTAGTCACTTATCATCATGAAAGCAATAATCAAATATAAGGGAAGAAAGTGAATATTTGAATACAAAAACCTTAAGAACAAGGCTTCAATAACTGAATCAAATATCACACAAATAAGCGTTCCTTGGATCACAAATCAAACAAGACAATCAACAAGAAGGGAATCTCAGAGAATCTTACAAAACCCTTCACAAAAGCTATAATAAGCTATGAATCCTTCCTTCAATCTTCCTTCCTTCAAAATCCTGGAGAAAATCCCTTAATTGTTGGATGCTATCAGCACTCTCAGCATGTATAAGCATGGTTGAACTTGTGGAAAATCCAACCCTTTATATAGGAAAACTATCTTCCAAAGATAAAATATCTTGAAAAGATATTATCCTAATAAAATATATCCATATCTCATAAATAGATCTCCAAAATATATAATCTTCCTTCCAGAAATCCAGTCCAAAAATATAAGATCTCTCCTTCCAAAAATAAAAGATCTCAGCCAAGAATAAACGATCTCGCCGCGTCAGGGTATTCCCCTCGGTCGAGACGCTCCTCGGGATCACCTCGGTCGAGATGGTATTGTAGCCAACCGAGGTGACTCTAAACTGAATGTGAAATCTCTTAAATATGGTCCAAAGTGAATCTCTAATCCATTTCCATGCTTCCTGGATTCTTCCTTAAGCGCTTGAATGTAGCTCCAATGACTCCTTAGCTCCTTTAGCTCCATTTTAGTCCAAAATGTGTCATTTTACCTACGATTACAACGAAACTTGGTGTAGACCTCGATTCCCACAAAGGTAGATGAAATGACAATATAATCACATAATATACATCCAAACATGCAGATTAATGAAGATAAAACGTCTAAACAGGTCCCAAAATATAGACTATAATTCATGCTATCAATCATTAAAGACGTCTCAGTCAAGCTCGGTAAGTTTTACATTCCAATTGATTTTGTTGTGCTTGACATTCCGGTAGATTGGTCGGTCCCGATCATACTTGGAAGACCGTTTCTTGCAACATCCGGTTGTATAGTGGATTGCAAGAATGCTAGACTAGCTTTTGACATAGGAGAAGAGAAGGTTGATTTTGTTCTCTCAACTTTGGTGAAAGAACCAGCTCTTGGAGAGGACATGTTCAATATCTATGACGAGGAAGCGTCTAGAGAAAAAGTGGGCTCGATTCTATTCAAAGACCCCTTGCAAAAGGTCATAACCATGAGCATCATGGAAAAAGGAGAGGAAGAGGATTGCAATGAGGAGATTGAAGCCTTGGAGGAGCTAAAGGAAGTGCAAGAGGAAGATTTTGAAAACCTCTACGATGGGTCAGAAAACATCAGGAATCACGGCCAGTCGTGCTACTTCATGGCCGTGGTTTCACCCATGATGACCGTAACCAGCTATTTTGAGAGCAACAGTAAGTTACACGGCCAAAACCACGGCCGTGGAACCACCAGTAGTGCCGTAATTGAGATCCACGCCCTAAACCACGGCCGTGGAAGTAATAGTGGTGCCGTAATTATGGGAAATTCTGGAACAATTCCGTTCTTTCATCAAATGCTCTTGAGTCTTCTTCCATCACTCCTACACCCTTAGAGACTTCTAAGGAAGCGTCGGACACATGCCAAGACTCATCAAAGGCATCAATAGCTATGGAATTGAAGCCACTTCCCACACATCTTCGGTATGCATATCTTGGAACTAATTCTACTTTTCCCGTAATTATTAGTTCCGAATTAAGTGAAGATGAACATGAGAAACTAATGGCTGTTCTTAGGAAATATAGGAAAGCCTTAGGTTATAACATAGAGGATCTTGTAGGAATTAAACCATCATTATGCATGCACAAGATTCTAATGGAGGAAGATTTTAAGCCTTCGCGACAACCTCAAAGACGGTTAAATCCAATCATGAAGGAGGTTGTTAAGAAGGAAATTCTTAAGTTACTTGACGCAGGTATTATCTATCCTATCTCCGATAGCAAGTGGGTGAGCCCCGTTCAAGTTGTCCCGAAGAAAGAAGGAATGACGGTCATCGCTAACAAGAATAATGAGCTCATTCTCACAAGAACCGTGACGGGATGGAGGATGTGCATTGATTACCGCAAGCTGAACAATGCTACTAGGAAGGATCACTTCCCGCTACTATTCATTGATCAAATGCTTGAGAGGTTAGCACAACACTCCTATTTTTGCTATCTTGACGGTTATAGTGGTTTCTTCCAGATTCCAATCCATCCGAACGATCAAGAGAAGACCACATTCACGTGCCCATGGGGTACGTTTGCATATAGAAGAATGTCGTTCGGGCTTTGCAACACCACAACCACCTTTCAAAGGTGCATGATGGCCATCTTCTCGGAGTACATTGAGGAAATAATGGAGGTTTTTATGGACGATTTTTCTATTTATGGTTCCTCATTCGATAATTGTCTTTCTAACCTCTCTCTTGTGTTGCAAAGGTGTGAAGACACTAACCTAGTTCTTAATTGGGAGAAGTGTCAATTCATGATTAAGGAAGGCATTGTGTTAGGACACTTAATCTCTATTAGAGGGATTGAGGTAGACAAGGCTAAGATAGAGACCATAGAGAAACTTCCTCCTCCATCTTCGGTGAAGGGGATAAGAAGTTTTCTAGGACATGCTGGATTTTATAGACGTTTTATCAAAGACTTTTCTAAGATATCGAAACCGCTTACTAATCTATTGATGAAGGATGTAGTTTTTGATTTCTCACAGGATTATTTAGATGCTTTCTACAAGATCCGGGAAGCTCTCATCTCAGCCCCGAATATCCAGCCTCCGGACTGGAATCTCCCGTTCGAGGTTATGTGTGATGCAAGTGACGTGGCTTTTGGAGCAGTGTTGGGGCAAAAGAAAGAAGGCCGAACCCATGCTATCTATTATGCTAGCAAGACGCTAGATGAAGCGCATCTCAACTATGCCACAACTGAGAAAGAATTCCTAGCTATTGTATATGCCTTTGAAAAGTTTTGTTCTTATCTTGTAGGTGCAAAGGTGATCGTATACATGGACCATTCAGCGATCCGGTATTTACTTGCCAAGAAGGATGTGAAACCGAGGCTGATTAGATGGATTCTTCTCCTACAAGAATTCGATCTAGAGATCCGTGACAAGAAAGGCTCGGAAAATTCTGTTGTGGATCATTTGAGTCGTCTACCACACATAGAAGACGACGATTTACCTATAGATGACTCCTTCCCGGATGATCACTTACACATCATGGAGGAGTGCATCGACAAGATATCTAGAGGTAATGAACCTTGGTTTGCTGATTTTGTAAATTACTTGGTTTGTCAGGAAATACCTCCAAGATTATCCTACGCACAAAAGACGTAGTTCTTTAGGGATGTCCGGCAACACTTTTGGAATAAACCTTTACTCTTCAAGAAAGGTCCAGACGGCATCATTAGGAGATGTGTGCCGGAAGTCGAAATGCAAAGTGTATTCTTCATTATCATTCACTACCTTGTGGAGGACACGCTAGTTCCAATAAAACTAGCGCCAAGGTATTGCAATCTGAATTCTTTTGGCCTACTTTATTTAAGGATGTGCAAACCTTTGTTTCTTGTTGCGATGCTTGTCAAAGAACAAGAAATATCTCTAGGAGAAACGAGATGCCTTTGAAAAGTTTCGTTCTTATCTTGTAGGTGCAAAGGTGATCGTATACACGGACCATTCGGCAATCCGGTATTTACTTGCCAAGAAGGATGTGAAACCGAGGCTGATTAGATGGATTCTTCTCCTACAAGAATTCGATCTAGAGATCCGTGACAAGAAAGGCTCGGAAAATTTTGTTGCGGATCATTTGAGTCGTCCACCACACATAGAAGACGACGATTTACCTATAGATGACTCCTTCCCGGATGAGCACTTACACATCATAGAGGAGTGCATCGACAAGATATCTAGAGGTAATGAACCTTGGTTTGCTGATTTTGTAAATTACTTGGTTTGTCAGGAAATACCTCCCGGATTATCCTACGCACAAAAGAAGAAGTTCTTTAGGGATGTCCGGCAATACTTTTGGAATGAACCTCTACTCTTCAAGAGAGGTCCAGACGGCATTATTAGGAGATGTGTACCGGAAGACGAAATGCAAAGTGTCATTCGTCATTGTCATTCACTACCTTGTGGAGGACACGCTAGTTCCAATAAAACTAGCGCTAAGGTATTGCAATCTGGATTCTTTTGGCCTACTTTATTTAAGGATGTGCAAACCTTTGTTTCTTGTTGCGATACTTGTCAAAGAACAGGAAATATCTCTAGGAGAAACAAGATGCCCCTCAACAACATTCAGGAGGTGGAAATCTTTGACGTTTGGGGAGTAAACTTCATGGGACCATTCCCATCATCTTGTGGAAACCAATACATACTTCTAGCTGTAGATTATGTTTCGAGATGGGTTGAAGTTATTGCCTCTCCAACTAATGATGCCATGGTTGTTGTCAAGTTCTTTAATAGAACTATTTTCCCAAGGTTTGGGACACCACGGACCATCATTAGTGACGGAGGTTCACACTTCATTGCCCGACGATTCGAAGCTCTACTAGCTAAGTATGGGGTGACTCACAAGATCGCCACCCCCTACCATCCACAAACAAGTGGACAAGTGGAGATTTCGAATAGAGAGATCAAGGGCATCCTTGAGAAGACGGTCTTAAAGACAAGGAAGGATTGGTCTTTGAAGTTAGATGATGCGCTATGGGTGTATAGGACTGCATACAAGACTCCCATAGGTACAACACCATACAACCTTGTGTATGGGAAGTCTTTTCATCTCCCAGTTGAGCTAGAACACAAGGTGTACTGGGCTGTGAAGTGGTTGAACTTCGGCATGAAGGAAGCGGACGAGAAGCGCCTCTTGGACCTTAATGAGCTTGAAGAACTCTGCTTGAACGCCTATGAAAACGCCAAGATTTACAAAGAAAGGGCGAAGCGTTGAGGAGATCAAGTTCTCCTCTTCAATTCGAGACTTCGTCTCTTTCCAGGTAAGCTCAAATCTCATTGGATTGGACCTTATCTAATCAAACGTGTTTTTCCCCATGGCGCAATTGAAGTATGGGGTGAAAAGAGCGGAAATTTCAAAGTGAATGGCCAACGTCTTAAGAAGTATTCACCGGAGCTCCCGGTTGAGGAAATCGCTCCGATTGTCCTCGAATAAACACAAGAACGGTCTAGCTACGGGCCCAAAACAAGCGCTTCTTGGGAGGCAACCCAAGGTATTGCACTTATGTTTTTGTTTTTCTTTCTTAGAGTAGTTTAGTTTAGTTGTTTTTGTTTTGTTTTTCCCTCGATACCTCCCGGTATGTTATGTTTTTGGATGTAGGAAAAAGGATTGGGCAAAGGAAAGAAGCAAAAGTTGGAAGGAATTGACGAAACTTGGATGTTGGCACACAACAGAGACTTCCACGCCCTAAACCACGGTCGTGGAAGTTACAGGTAACCGTAATTCCCCACAATCTAGCAAAATTCATCATAACCACGGGTTCCGTACATTTCCACGGCCGTGAAATGCCTCGAGTGACCGTGATTTTCAAAAATTTTACGGGCACTATATAAACCACCTTCCTTCACATAAACACCACAAACACCCAATTCCACGTCCAGTTCCACACCCAAAATCGCCGACAACCTTCATCAATCCGTAATTCTTCGTTCGGAGTCCGATTCGATCGATTCTTGAGCCTAAAGTGGAGCCTTTTCGATCATCTACATGATCCAAGCAACAAACTGAGCGAACAATCCACGCTGGAGAAGGAATTTGAATTTAAAAGATCCAAACCCTAGGTTTTTCTCCCTTTTCTCTACTTTGTCTATTTGGTTCAATTTCTTCGCAAGAATTTAGGAGAACTGAATGAAATTGGAATTGGAATTAGTCTAGGACATTGATTGCTGAGTTTGGTGTGAGATTATTGTGATTTGAGAAAAACATACCAAAACCACGGTCCTTGTACGTTCCACGGCCGTGGTTTACCAAGAACAGGCCGTAATTTTCTCTGATGCTGAAAAATATGATTAGAAGGAAATCCAGTAGGAACAAGAAGAGAAAGGATGATAGTTCCTCCTCTTCCCAACCTCCCCCTAGTGAACCACCATCATCACCACCTCCTAGAATCCCAACTATCCATGAAGACTACGTAGGAGCCTTAGAAAGGATTGAGAAGAGGCCGGTCATAGGACCTAGATACCTTCTCCTAGAGGAGCTTGAGCCGCTCAATGTTGTGAACGACTTGACATGGCTCTTGGATAGAGCTGGATTGATCGTCTTCTCCGCTATTAGAGAGAACGCATATGAGGAGATAACAAGGGAGTTTGTGACTTCCTTTGAGCATAGACATGTGAACCGCACGGATTCTTTTAGGTTGATGGAAGAGAACTATGAGTTCTCCATCATTCAGTTTGGAATATTCTTTGGGTTCAATGAGAGCTTCAATGGTAAGTTTCCTAGTAGGGTGTATGCTAAGGATTTTTGGGAGGAGATTGCCATGATATATGCTAGTGAGGATCGTTGGCAACCGGCCGACACCAAGGCTAAGCTCATCTACCACTTAGCCTTGAAGATAGCTCATAGGGTCCTTTCGGAGTGTCTTTTCCCTAGGACCGAGACCCCACAAAAGATTAAGACCGATAAGCTCTTCCTCCTTTATTGTATGCTCACCGGTAGACCCGCCGATTGCGCCACCCTCCTTGCCTCCACCATGAGTAAATTGAAGAACAAGAAAGCCGGGAACATTGGTTATGGGGGTATGGTGACTCATATAGCCAACCAATTGGGGATAGACTACTCCGCTTGTACAAGGATAGCGGCGAGACCTTTGGGTCTCAATGGGCTCATGACTAGAGACATTATCTTTTTCCCGCCACCAAGCTCCACCTACCGCAGCCATGTCATGGGAGGAGAGAGGTGGTAGAGGTATCCCTTGGCTTCCCGAGTATTTCATTATGCTAGGCCACCACAATTGGAAGGCAACCTTTGCAGTCATGCATGCCAATAGACTTGTAGCTCCTCCGTATGCGCCGGATGATATCCCAGCTGGGGATGATGATGAGGAGATGGGAGGTGGTGATGAGAATAATATAGGAGGTGATGAGCATACCTTTGGTACATTCCCGGATCAGCCGGCTGTTCGCCCCTAGAGGTGTGTGCAAATAAGCTTTAAATTTATAAAACTAGAATCAAGCAGCGAACCCGCAGTGTACGGATCGACGTAGTTAAGCAAGAATTCCAGAGTATCGAACACAGGGATTTGGGTGGGAACAAATTCGATTTCAGGTTATCAAGCAATAAATATGAGAGTTTTGCAAATATTGGGAAAACAACAATCCTAAAGATCCGGGTATTCAGTTGTGGCAATAGATTCAAGATATACTAATGATGTAAAGACAGAGCTGAGATGTGCAAAGGTATACTAATGTAAGGTAATCGTACGGTTGAGGTTCCAAAAACCTTATGTAACTCACCTAAAAGATACTCCTTATACAGGTTGTTGAGGCTCAATATAAGAAGGAACTAAAGACAAGGATTAGTGTCAAATACCCAAACCTATAATCTAAAGGTCAAGACTAACTTATCCGATTGAGGTTGTTGAGGCTCACAATCGAGGTAGAGGTTGTTGAGGCTTCACTACCACCTAGAAAAGACAAGTCTAGACTAAGCTAAAGCAAATCTTTAACTTTGGATTAAGGTAAAAGCAAGCTCGTAAACTCAGGGAAATTACGGTTGGATCTTGAGATTCCACGGCCGTGGAACTCAAGAACAGCCCGTAATTTAGGGTTGTCGGTGACAATTCTCTAACTCTCAGGGTCTAATCTGTTTGCGATCGATCTATCATCATCTAGGCCACAACTATCAACCCTTCACCTTAGAATTGTTAAGGGTTTTTAGCCAATAACAGTCATTTGATATTAATTCAAGAATTAAAAGATAAAAGATGGAAACTTTCAAGAACTATCAATAATCTTCAAACGAATCTCAGAATCACAATCAAGAACAAGTGTTTATCAAAAGATTCAAATAGGAATAAACAATCACAATCTAGGAAAGAAAGGAAACGGGATGTCAATCCGATCCTAAATCAAACCTAAGCAAGAAGAGAAATCTTCTTGCAAAATCCTCCAAGAACTTCGATCTTGCACAAACGCAAAGATCGCTAGCAGCAATTCTTCAATTCCCAACTTTGATCTTCAATGAGATCTCCAAAATCACCTCCAAGAATGAGGGTTTGTGTGTTGCTAAGCTTGCGTTTTTGCCGCTAAACTTAGGGTTGAAAGGTCGTAAGCTAGGTAGCGAGGTGACGGAATCTTGCTTCATCCGTCCTTTTTATAATGCAGGGCAAAATGTCAGCCCGGCCCAATCTCCAAAAGATCATGGCTTCGAAACGTGGCGAAAGGATTCGCCAAGATCACGGTCGTGGAAGATTCCACGACCGTAATTTTGAGGCGTGGAAACAAACACGGGTAACTTCCACGGCCGTAATATCCCCTGGAATGAACATCGAATTTTGACTCACAATCCACGGCCGTAATTTAGGGTAAAACCGTGATTCTTGCCTTCATTCGTGCATTCCTCAATCTAATACTCCAAATTGCTTCCAAAAGGTGTCCTTAATCTAGAGGTACATCAACTCAACTTCCCTTTGCTCGATTTCGTTCGGAAATAGCTCCAAATCACCTATAATCAACATAGAACTCGTGTAGACATCCATATCGACAATATAGGCAATACTAGCTCATATATGCATAAAGCTTAATCAAAGACTATCAATATGAATCAAATACGATTATAAAACGTGCCTAAAATATCACAATATTTCATGCTAACAAATAACCCCATACTTAACACTTGCTTGTCCCTAAGCAAGGTCTTTCAAAAAGCTTTAAACAAGAGTTAGGATGAAATATGTGTACCTTCTTTTGGATGAAAGTGACTTCTAAAGAATAGATCATTCTCAAACCTTGCTTCAATCGTTTTCAAACTTTCACACACTTAATTAGAGAGTAAGAGGTAAAGAAAGCTCATGAAATAATTTAACTTCCAAACAAGCATTATAACCTTCAAACATTATCAAAATCAATCATAAGAACTTCAATTTAGATCACCAAGCCATATAACATTCTTTTGATCTTAAGGACTTTCAAAGAAAAAGGTCTAGAGTATGGAAGGGAAGGGGAACTTTAAAGGAGAGTGGTGCATAAATCCGGGAAAATGGACTACTACCTTCTTCTTCTTTTGCGGTTTCCGCAACTCTTCACTTAGAGCTTCGCTCTTACTTTTCATTTTTCGACTTTACTTTTGGAGTTATGGATAGAGGTGCACAAAAAACGAAGCCTAGGAGATTGGCGTTTCTCATTTTTGCGAGATGCCTCAAACCCTTAGCGCACATACCATAATCCGCTAGGAATATCGCTCAATCCGACTTTGGCAAGACACAAACACCCGGCTATGTGAATGGTGCCGAGTTACTCATCGTCATGATTGACTTCCCCAAACCTATAAATTCTTTCTATTCAATTGATTGCAATTATATGCTCTCATGGCCCTCCCACATCAAACATGCCTTTTTCTCATTCACTTTCCAAGTTCCCGGATGGGTAAGGGAGGCTAATATTTCAATGAGGAGTTAGATGATCAAAGAAAAGAAGAAAGAAAGTATCGAATTGCCTTAATCATTTCAAAAAGAAGCATAAGAACTTATAATGTGATTTCAACTTCGATTTCTTACATGATTTAGGTAACATTTTCACATTATAAAACTTGCAAAAGAGGTAAAATTTATTCATTCAATTTCTTTTCGAATTACTATCCTTTCAAGCATGCAATTGTTATCAACTTAATTCACAAGTAGTGTTTATCATAGAATTCATCTCAATTCATTAGAAGCATCAAATTTTTCAAAAATTTTCAATTTTTATGGGTTTTTAAAGTTCTTTTTCATGCAATGCAAGAATGAAACGTGTGACATATGATGAACATGCAATAATAGTCTCGGAATAGAAGCAACATATAGAGTAGATTTATTACAAACATTTAGTACATCCCACCCCATACTTAGGACGAACATTGTCCCTAATGTTCACAAGAAAGAACAAAAGAAAGAAAGGAAAAAGAAACTCACAAATGGTGGCGGGGATGTCTAAAACGAGTTGTCCGGTCATCGATCACTGCGGTGCCGGTGGAGGTGGAAATGGAGAGAAACTCGGGTCATAGTACCGCCCAAACTGCTGGCGGTAGACGTCCCTCATCATGTGGTCGAGGTCGTCCAAACGTCCATCTCTCGCGTCTGCCCGGATCTCTAATGCTCCGACTCTCTCTGAAAGTCCGGTAGCCCACTCCGGCATCCTCTCATACCATCCCGGAGCGCGATCATACCATCCGGGAGCATCTGCTGGTGCTGGCTGTGGTGGTGGTGGTGGTGGTGCTGCTGGCTTTTATACTCGCAGGCAAAATTTCAAAAATCACGGTCTGTCGGGGCATTCCACGGCCGTGGAAATGTACGGACCCGTAATTTTGGTGATTTTTCACAGGCCTTTGAGAATTACGGCCACTGTAGCAATGACGACCGTAATTTAGACCGTGGAACTCTCTGTAAAGCTTCAAAGTCCAAATTTCGTCACTTCTATTCGACATTATCCCTCCGTTCTCCTTTTCCATCGATCCTACAACCAAAAACACGAACATACCGGAAGGAATCGAGGCAAAATAAAGCCGAAACGTCTATTCTAAACTAAACTATGAATCGAAAACAAAAAAAAAACGAAAATGCAATACCTTGGGTTGCCTCCCAAGAAGCGCTTTGTTTAAGGTCCGTAGCTAGACCATTATCCATAGATGACTCAATGCACCTTGAACATCTTGGATTGCTCTTCAAATCCATCATTAAACTCCTCCAAGAAATCTCCGGTTCCTAATTTCACCGGCAAGTGGTAAGATCTCCCACGTACAAGCTTGTACGGTTTGATTCTCACCGGAATCCTCCTAGCTTTCCTATGCTTTAATGGGACATAATTCGGTCTTCCATCCCATCCTTTCCTAGATCGAGAAATCAGTTTTTCGAGAATCCTCCTAGCTTCCCCATCTCCAGTTTGGGGATGATGTATGGTCTTCGTCATGTGAATGACCCCATACTTGAACAAAAAACACTTATTGGCATTGGCGTTGAAGCTCTTGCCAAATTTACTCCTTATAGTCCAAGGAGCATCTTCTTCCAGCAATTTCAATAGAGGTTTCATCTTCACCTTAGGAGGTTCTTTTGGAAGAGACCTCCAACTCTCCGGTGCATTCCTGGAAAAATCAGAAATTTTAATAGGAATAACAAAGGAAGTAAGACAGTATACCTTGTTAAGTTCTTCAAGGCTTGGGACAAGTTTCATGTTGGCATGATGATCCACACATGAAATATCTCCCAACTCAGCTGGATCTTCTTCAA
Source organism: Fagopyrum esculentum (assembly GCA_033239045.1). Taxonomy (NCBI): domain Eukaryota; kingdom Viridiplantae; phylum Streptophyta; class Magnoliopsida; order Caryophyllales; family Polygonaceae; genus Fagopyrum; species Fagopyrum esculentum. Next base: position 101,200,074 of record BSUD01000005.1, read on the forward strand.
CCTTGGCCACAATTTCAGTAATTTGGCCAAGGTTCACCACTTCTTCCTCTTCTTCAAGCACAACTGACTTTTCTTCAATCTCGACCACAATATTAGCAATTGGGTCTAGGTGTTCCACTTCTCTCTCTTCTTCAATGCGAACTTCAAGAGGTTCTAGAGGAACTTTGGGTTTGATAAGAGCATTCCTCGAGACTTGGAGTTCTTCCTTAAAGGCTTTCAATTTTTCTTCGATCATATCAAGTTCCTTCTTCAATTCTTCAAGTTTCGAGTGTTCCGCATCTTTGGGACGTTTCTTCTTAACCTTCTTTGGGTAGTGCAGCTTTTCCCATTTTGCAAATTCATATTCAATGGTTTGTTCACGTTCTCTTTCGCTGTCAAACCAATAGAAGGCGTATTTCTCTACCAAGTATTCATAATGGTCTGCTCTAGCCGTATGCTTCGCTACCCATATTGGATCGTATGGAGCCATACTTAGCTAGTGGAGCCTCAAAAACTCATACCAAGAGATTAAAAGAAAAACAAAAGCTCCCAAAACTTGTTCTTTGGCGAAACTCTGTTCCGTTGCCGGAACAAGAACTTCGTATGTACCTAAGAACACAAACCTGCAAGAACACTCAAGAAAAGGATATCAAATAACAAGAGCAAGCTCCCAAGCTTGACAACCGGCAACCGGATTCGGCCGAAACCAAATCCCCGGCAACGGCGCCAAAAACTTGTTCGCCCCTAGAGGTGTGTGCAAATAAGCTTTAAATTTATAAAACTAGAATCAAGCAGCGAACCCGCAGTGTACGGATCGAGGTAGCTAAGCAAGAATTCCAGAGTATCGAACACAGGGATTTGGGTGGGAACAAATTCGATTTCAGGTTATCAAGCAGTAAATATGAGAGTTTTGCAAATATTGGGAAAACAACAATCCTAAAGATCCGGGTATTCAGTTGTGGCAATAGATTCAAGATATACTAATGATGTAAAGACAGAGTTGAGATGTGCAAAGGTATACTAATGTAAGGTAATCGTACGGTTGAGGTTCCAAAAACCTTATGTAACTCACCTAAGAGATACTCCTTATACAGGTTGTTGAGGCTCAATATAAGAAGGAACCAAAGACAAGGATTAGTGTCAAATACCCAAACCTATAATCTAAAGGTCAAGACTAACTTATCCGATTGAGGTTGTTGAGGCTCACAATCGAGGTAGAGGTTGTTGAGGCTTCACTACCACCTAGAAAAGACAAGTCTAGACTAAGCTAAAGCAAATCTTTAACTTTGGATTAAGGTAAAAGCAAGCTCGTAAACTCAGGGAAATTACGGTTGGATCTTGAGATTCCACGGCCGTGGAACTCAAGAACAGCCCGTAATTTAGGGTTGTCGGTGACAATTCTCTAACTCTCAGGGTCTAATCTGTTTGCGATCGATCTATCATCATCTAGGCCACAACTATCAACCCTTCACCTTAGAATTGTTAAGGGTTTTTAGCCAATAACAGTCATTTGATATTAATTCAAGAATTAAAAGATAAAAGATGGAAACTTTCAAGAACTATCAATAATCTTCAAACGAATCTCAGAATCACAATCAAGAACAAGTGTTTATCAAAAGATTCAAATAGGAATAAACAATCACAATCTAGGAAAGAAAGGAAACGGGATGTCAATCCGATCCTAAATCAAACCTAAGCAAGAAGAGAAATCTTCTTGCCAAATCCTCCAAGAACTTCGATCTTGCACAAACGCAAAGATCGCTAGCAGCAATTCTTCAATTCCCAACTTTGATCTTCAATGAGATCTCCAAAATCACCTCCAAGAATGAGGGTTTGTGTGTTGCTAAGCTTGCGTTTTTGCCGCTAAACTTAGGGTTGAAAGGTCGTAAGCTAGGTAGCGAGGTGACGGAATCTTGCTTCATCCGTCCTTTTTATAATGCAGGGCAAAATGTCGGCCCGGCCCAATCTCCAAAAGATCATGGCTTCGAAACGTGGCGAAAGGATTCGCCAAGATCACGGTCGTGGAAGATTCCACGACCGTAATTTTGAGGCGTGGAAACAAACACGGGTAACTTCCACGGCCGTAATATCCCCTGGAATGAACATCGAATTCTGACTCACAATCCACGGCCGTAATTTAAGGTAAAACCGTGATTCTTGCCTTCATTCGTGCATTCCTCAATCTAATACTCCAAATTGCTTCCAAAAGGTGTCCTTAATCTAGAGGTACATCAACTCAACTTCCCTTTGCTCGATTTTGTTCGGAAATAGCTCCAAATCACCTATAATCAACATAGAACTCGTGTAGACATCCATATCGACAATATAGGCAATACTAGCTCATATATGCATAAAGCTTAATCAAAGACTATCAATATGAATCAAATACGATTATAAAACGTGCCTAAAATATCACAATATTTCATGCTAACAAATAACCCCATACTTAACACTTGCTTGTCCCTAAGCAAGGCCTTTCAAAAAGCTTTAAACAAGAGTTAGGATGAAATATGTGTACCTTCTTTTGGATGAAAGTGACTTCTAAAGAATAGATCATTCTCAAACCTTGCTTCAATCGTTTTCAAACTTTCGCACACTTAATTAGAGAGTAATAGGTGAAGAAAGCTCATGAAACAATTTAACTTCCAAGCAAGCATTATAACCTTCAAACATTATCAAAATCAATCATAAGAACTTCAATTTAGATCACTAAGCCATATAACATTCTTTTGATCTTAAGGACTTTCAAAGAAAAAGGTCTAGAGTACGGAAGGGAAGGGAAACTTTAAGGGAGAGTGGTGCATGGATCCGGGAAAATGGACTACTACCTTCTTCTTCTTTTGCGGTTTCCGCAACTCTTCACTTAGAGCTTCGCTCTTACTTTTCATTTTTTCGACTTTACTTTTGGAGTTATGGATAGAGGTGCACAAAAACCGAAGCCTAGGAAATTGGCGTTTCTCATTTTTGCGAGATGCCTCAAACCCTTAGCGCACATACCATAATCCGCTAGGAATATCGCTCAATTCGACTTTGGCAAGACACAAACACCCGGCTATGTGAATGGTGCCGAGTTACTCATCGTCATGATTGACTTCCCCAAACCTATAATTTCTTTCTATTCAATTGATTGCAAATATATGCTCTCATGGCCCTCCCACATCAAACATGCCTTTTTCTCATTCACTTTCCAAGTTCCCGGATGGGTAAGGGAGGCTAATATTTCAATGAGGAGTTAGATGATCAAAGAAAGGAGAAAGAAAGTATCGAATTGCCTTAATCATTTCAACAAGAAGTATAGGAACTTATAATGTGATTTCAACTTCAACTTCTTACATGATTTAGGTAACATTTTCACATTATACAACTTGCAAAAGAGGTAAAATTCATTCATTTGATTTCTTTTCGATTTACTATCCTTTCAAGCATGCAATTGTCATCAAACTCAATTTGCAAGTAGTGTTTATCATGGAAATCATCTCAATTCATTAGAAGCATCAAATTTTCAATTTTTGTGGGTTTTTAAAGTTCTTTTTCATGCAATGCAAGAGTGAAACGTGTAACATATGATGAACATGCAATAATAGTCTCGGAATAGAAGCAACATATAGAGTAGAGTTATTACAAACATTTAGTACATCCCTTTAAATTTATAAAACTAGAATCAAGCAAGCGAACCCGCAGTGTACGGATCGATATAGTTAAGCAAGAATTCCAGAGTATCGAACACAGGGATTTGGGTGGAACGAACTCGATTGCAGGTTATCAAGCGGTAAATATGAGAGTTTTGCAAATATTGGGAAAACAACAATCCTAAGGATCCGGGTATTCAGTTGTGGCAATAGATTCAAGATATACTAAATGATATAAAGACATAGTTGAGATGTGCAAAGGTATACTAATGTAAGGTAGTCGTACGGTTGAGGTTCCAAAAACCTTATGTAACTCACCTAAAAGATACTCCTTATACAGGTTGTTGAGGCTCAATATAAGAAGGAACTAAAGACAAGGATTAGTGTCAAATACCCAAACCTATAATCTAAAGGTCAAGACTAACTTATCCGATTGAGGTTGTTGAGGCTCACAATCGAGGTAGAGGTTGTTGAGGCTTCACTACCACCTAGAAAAGACAAGTCTAGACTAAGCTAAAGCAAATCTTTAACTTTGGATTAAGGTAAAAGCAAGCTCGTAAACTCAGGGAAATTACGGTTGGATCTTGAGATTCCACGGCCGTGGAACTCAAGAACAGCCCGTAATTTAGGGTTGTCGGCGACAATTCTCTAACTCTCAGGGTCTAATCTGTTTGCGATCGATCTATCATCATCTAGGCCACAACTATCAACCCTTCACCTTAGAATTGTTAAGGGTTTTTAGCCAATAACAGTCATTTGATATTAATTCAAGAATTAAAAGATAAAAGATGGAAACTTTCAAGAACTATCAATAATCTTCGAACGAATCTCAGAATCACAATCAAGAACAAGTGTTTATCAAAAGATTCAAATAGGAATAAACAATCACAATCTAGGAAAGAAAGGAAACGGGATGTCAATCCGATCCTAAATCAAACCTAAGCAAGAAGAGAAATCTTCTTGCAAAATCCTCCAAGAACTTCGATCTTGCACAAACGCAAAGATCGCTAGCAGCAATTCTTCAATTCCCAACTTTGATCTTCAATGAGATCTCCAAAATCACCTCCAAGAATGAGGGTTTGTGTGTTGCTAAGCTTGCGTTTTTGCCGCTAAACTTAGGGTTGAAAGGTCGTAAGCTAGGTAGCGAGGTGACGGAATCTTGCTTCATCCGTCCTTTTTATAATGCAGGGCAAAATGTCAGCCCGGCCCAATCTCCAAAAGATCATGGCTTCGAAACGTGGCGAAAGGATTCGCCAAGATCACGGTCGTGGAAGATTCCACGACCGTAATTTTGAGGCGTGGAAACAAACACGGGTAACTTCCACGGCCGTAATATCCCCTGGAATGAACATCGAATTTTGACTCACAATCCACGGCCGTAATTTAGGGTAAAACCGTGATTCTTGCCTTCATTCGTGCATTCCTCAATCTAATACTCCAAATTGCTTCCAAAAGGTGTCCTTAATCTAGAGGTACATCAACTCAACTTCCCTTTGCTCGATTTCGTTCGGAAATAGCTCCAAATCACCTATAATCAACATAGAACTCGTGTAGACATCCATATCGACAATATAGGCAATACTAGCTCATATATGCATAAAGCTTAATCAAAGACTATCAATATGAATCAAATACGATTATAAAACGTGCCTAAAATATCACAATATTTCATGCTAACAAATAACCCCATACTTAACACTTGCTTGTCCCTAAGCAAGGTCTTTCAAAAAGCTTTAAACAAGAGTTAGGATGAAATATGTGTACCTTCTTTTGGATGAAAGTGACTTCTAAAGAATAGATCATTCTCAAACCTTGCTTCAATCGTTTTCAAACTTTCACACACTTAATTAGAGAGTAAGAGGTAAAGAAAGCTCATGAAATAATTTAACTTCCAAACAAGCATTATAACCTTCAAACATTATCAAAATCAATCATAAGAACTTCAATTTAGATCACCAAGCCATATAACATTCTTTTGATCTTAAGGACTTTCAAAGAAAAAGGTCTAGAGTATGGAAGGGAAGGGGAACTTTAAAGGAGAGTGGTGCATAAATCCGGGAAAATGGACTACTACCTTCTTCTTCTTTTGCGGTTTCCGCAACTCTTCACTTAGAGCTTCGCTCTTACTTTTCATTTTTCGACTTTACTTTTGGAGTTATGGATAGAGGTGCACAAAAAACGAAGCCTAGGAGATTGGCGTTTCTCATTTTTGCGAGATGCCTCAAACCCTTAGCGCACATACCATAATCCGCTAGGAATATCGCTCAATCCGACTTTGGCAAGACACAAACACCCGGCTATGTGAATGGTGCCGAGTTACTCATCGTCATGATTGACTTCCCCAAACCTATAAATTCTTTCTATTCAATTGATTGCAATTATATGCTCTCATGGCCCTCCCACATCAAACATGCCTTTTTCTCATTCACTTTCCAAGTTCCCGGATGGGTAAGGGAGGCTAATATTTCAATGAGGAGTTAGATGATCAAAGAAAAGAAGAAAGAAAGTATCGAATTGCCTTGATCATTTCATAAAGAAGCATAAGAACTTATAATGTGATTTCAACTTCGATTTCTTCCATAATTTAGGTAACATTTTCACATTATAAAACTTGCAAAAGAGGTAAAACTTATTCATTCAATTTCTTTTCGAATTACTATCCTTTCAAGCATGCAATTGTTATCAACTTAATTCACAAGTAGTGTTTATCATAGAATTCATCTCAATTCATTAGGAGCATCAAATTTTTCAAAAATTTTCAAATTTTATGGGTTTTTAAAGTTCTTTTTCATGCAATGCAAGAATGAAACGTGTGACATATGATGAACATGCAATAATAGTCTCGGAATAGAAGCAACATATAGAGTAGATTTATTACAAACATTTAGTACATCCCACCCCATACTTAGGACGAACATTGTCCCTAATGTTCACAAGAAAGAACAAAAGAAAGAAAGTAAAAAGAAACTCACAAATGGTGGCGGGGATGTCTAAAACGAGCAGTCCGGTCATCGATCACTGCGGTGCCGGTGGAGGTGGAAATGGAGAGAAACTCGGGTCATAGTACCGCCCAAACTGCTGGCGGTAGACGTCCCTCATCATGTGGTCGAGGTCGTCCAAACGTCCATCTCTCGCGTCTGCCCGGATCTCTAATGCTCCGACTCTCTCTGAAAGTCCGGTAGCCCACTCCGGCATCCTCTCATACCATCCCGGAGCGCGATCATACCATCCGGGAGCATCTGCTGGTGCTGGCTGTGGTGGTGGTGGTGGTGCTGCTGCTGGCTGCGTCGTGGACCAAGGAGGGGGTGTCTCGTACCAGGTGGGAGGTGTAGTCATCCACGTGGGCCTCTCGCTCACGCTAGCGCGGCGAGATGACGAGCCTGGAGCTCTAGCCGGACGCGGAGAGCGTCTAGGTACATCCTGCTGATCCGGCTGATCCGGAAACGAGCCGAACTCCTGCTCTGCTCCTCCACCACTCTCATACGGCTCTCCCATATCCTCCTCATCTACAACCGGCGGTGGAACGTAAGGGGGAGCTACAAGCCTGTTCGCATGCATCGCAGCGAACGTCTCCTTCCAGTTGTGGCGTCCCGCCACAATGGAATACTCCGGCAGCCACTCAATACCCCTGCCGGTCCTACTCTCCCAGGGCATGCCCGCATAAGGCGGACCTCTATGTGTGGGGAAGATGAGTCCCCTAACCATGAAAGCGTGTAGCCCTAATGGAACTGCCGGTATACGCGTACAAGCTGAGAAATCCACTCCAAGAGCCCTAGCTATGTGGGTCACTATCCCACCATATCCGATGTTCCCTCTCGATTTGTTCTTCAATTTACTCATAGTCGCCGCCAGAAGGGTAGCACAATCGGCGCGGCATCCGTGAAGCATAGCATAGAGCAAGAATAGCTCATCCGTCTTGATCTTTTGGGGCGTCTCCGTCCTAGGGAAGAGACACTCCGAAAGAACACGGTGAGCTATCTTCAAGGCCAAATGGTACATCAATTTGGCCTTGGTGTCAGCTGGATGCCAACGGTCCTCGTCGGCATAGACCATAGCTACATCTCCCCAAAAGTCCTTAGCGGACACGTTCCTAGGGATGCGACCGTTGTAGGTCTCGTGGAACCCAAAAATGGTCCCAAACTCAACTATACTCAACTGGTAATCTTGGTTCATGAGGCGGAAGGAGACGGTTCTATCAACAGGGCTGTGCTCGAAAGACGTCACAACCTCTCGGGCGAACAAATTCGATTTCAGGTTATCAAGCAGTAAATATGAGAGTTTTGCAAATATTGGAAAAAATAACAATCCTAAAGATCCGGGTATTCAGTTGTGGCAACAGATTCAAGATATACTAATGATATAAAGACAGAGTAGAGATATGCAAAGGTACACTAATGTAAGGCAATCGTACGGTTGAGGTTCCAAAAACCTTATGTAACTCACCTAAAAGATACTCCTTATACAGGTTGTTGAGGCTCAATATAAAGAGGTTCTTAAAGCAAGGATTAGTATCAAATACCCAAACCTATAATCTAAAGGTCAAGACTAACTTATCCGATTGAGGTTGTTGAGGCTCACAATCGAGGTAGAGGTTGTTGAGGCTTCACTACCACCTAGAAAAGACAAGTCTAAACTAAGCTAAAGCAAATCTTTAATTTTGGATTAAGGTAAAAGCAAGGCTCGTAAACTCATGGAAATTACGGTTGGATCTTGAGATTCCACGGTCGTGGAACTCAAGAACAGCCCGTAATTTAAGGTTGTCGGCGACAATTCTCTAACTCTCAGGGTCTAATCTGTTTGCGATCGATCTATCATCATCTAAGCCACAACTATCAACCCTTCACCTTAGAATTGTTAAGGGTTTTTAGCCAATAACAGTCATATTGATATTAATTCAAGATTTAAAAGATAAAAGATGGGAACTTTCAAGAACTATCAATAATCTTCAAACGAATCTCAGAATCACAATCAAGAACAAGTGTTTATCAAAAGATTCAAATCGGAATAAACAATCACAATCTTAGGAAAGAAAGGAAACGGGATGTCAATCCGATCCTAAATCAAACCTAAGCAAGAAGAGAAATCTTCTTGCAAAATCCTCCAAGAACTTCGATCTTGCACAAACGCAAAGATCGCTAGCAGCAACTCTCCAACTCCGAACTTTGATCTTCAATGAGATCTCCAAAATCACCTCCAAGAATGAGGGTTTGTGTGTTGCTAAGCTTGCGTTTTTGCCGCTAAACTTAGGGTTGAAAGGTCGTAAGCTAGGTAGCGAGGTGACGGAATCTTGCTTCATCCGTCCTTTTTATAATGCAGGGCAAAATGTCGGCCCGGCCCGATCTTCAAAAGATCATGGCTTCGAAACGTGGCGAAAGGATTCGCCAAGATCACGGTCGTGGAAGATTCCACGACCGTAATTTGGAGGCGTGGAAACAAACAAGGGTAACTTCCACGGCCGTAATATCCCCTGGAATGAACATCGAATTCTGACTCACAATCCACGGCCGTAATTTAGGGTAAAACCGTGATTCTTGCCTTCATTCGTGCATTCCTCAATCTAATACTCCAAATTGCTTCCAAAAGGTGTCCTTAATCTAGAGGTACATCAACTCAACTTCCCTTTGCTCGATTTCGTTCGGAAATAGCTCCAAATCACCTATAATCGACATAGAACTCGTGTAGACATCCATATC
>BSUD01000005.1:101209384-101303269 GCA_033239045.1 Fagopyrum esculentum
GACATAGAACTCGTGTAGACATCCATATCGACAATATAGGCAATACTAGCTCATATATGCATAAAGCTTAATCAAAGACTATCAATATGAATCAAATACGATTATAAAACGTGCCTAAAATATCACAATATTTCATGCTAACAAATAACCCCATACTTAACACTTGCTTGTCCCTAAGCAAGGTCTTTCAAAAAGCTTTAAACAAGAGTTAGGATGAAATATGTGTACCTTCTTTTGGATGAAAGTGACTTCTAAAGAATAGATCATTCTCAAACCTTGCTTCAATCGTTTTCAAACTTTCACACACTTAATTAGAGAGTAAGAGGTAAAGAAAGCTCATGAAACAATTTAACTTCCAAACAAGCATTATAACCTTCAAACATTATCAAAATCAATCATAAGAACTTCAATTTAGATCACCAAGCCATATAACATTCTTTTGATCTTAAGGACTTTCAAAGAAAAAGGTCTAGAGTATGGAAGGGAAGGGAAACTTTAAGGGAGAGTGGTGCATAAATCCGGGAAAATGGACTACTACCTTCTTCTTCTTTTGCGATTTCCGCAACTCTTCACTTAGAGCTTCGCTCTTACTTTTCATTTTTTGACTTTACTTTTGGAGTTATGGATAGAGGTGCACAAAAACCGAAGCCTAGGAGATTGGCGTTTCTCATTTTTTGCGAGATGCCTCAAACCCTTAGCGCACATACCATAATCCGCTAGGAATATCGCTCAATCCGACTTTGGCAAGACACAAACACCCGGCTATGTGAATGGTGCCGAGTTACTCATCGTCATGATTGACTTCCCCAAACCTATAAATTCTTTCTATTCAATTGATTTCAATTATATGCTCTCATGGCCCTCCCACATCAAACATGCCTTTTTCTCATTCACTTTCCAAGTTCCCGGATGGGTAAGGGAGGCTAATATTTCAATGAGGAGTTAGATGATCAAAGAAAAGAAGAAAGAAAGTATCGAATTGCCTTAATCATTTCAAAAAGAAGCATAAGAACTTATAATGTGATTTCAACTTCGATTTCTTACATGATTTAGGTAACATTTTCACATTATAAAACTTGCAAAAGAGGTAAAATTTATTCATTCAATTTCTTTTCGAATTACTATCCTTTCAAGCATGCAATTGTTATCAACTTAATTCACAAGTAGTGTTTATCATAGAATTCATCTCAATTCATTAGAAGCATCAAATTTTTCAAAAATTTTCAATTTTTATGGGTTTTTAAAGTTCTTTTTCATGCAATGCAAGAATGAAACGTGTGACATATGATGAACATGCAATAATAGTCTCGGAATAGAAGCAACATATAGAGTAGATTTATTACAAACATTTAGTACATCCCACCCCATACTTAGGACGAACATTGTCCCTAATGTTCACAAGAAAGAACAAAAGAAAGAAAGGAAAAAGAAACTCACAAATGGTGGCGGGGATGTCTAAAACGAGTTGTCCGGTCATCGATCACTGCGGTGCCGGTGGAGGTGGAAATGGAGAGAAACTCGGGTCATAGTACCGCCCAAACTGCTGGCGGTAGACGTCCCTCATCATGTGGTCGAGGTCGTCCAAACGTCCATCTCTCGCGTCTGCCCGGATCTCTAATGCTCCGACTCTCTCTGAAAGTCCGGTAGCCCACTCCGGCATCCTCTCATACCATCCCGGAGCGCGATCATACCATCCGGGAGCATCTGCTGGTGCTGGCTGTGGTGGTGGTGGTGGTGGTGCTGCTGGCTGCGTCGTGGACCAAGGAGGGGGTGTCTCGTACCAGGTGGGAGGTGTAGTCATCCACGTGGGCCTCTCGCTCACGCTAGCGCGGCGAGATGACGAGCCTGGAGCTCTAGCCGGACGCGGAGAGCGTCTAGGTACATCCTGCTGATCCGGCTGATCCGGAAACGAGCCGAACTCCTGCTCTGCTCCTCCACCACTCTCATACGGCTCTCCCATATCCTCCTCATCTACAACCGGCGGTGGAACGTAAGGGGGAGCTACAAGCCTGTTCGCATGCATCGCAGCGAACGTCTCCTTCCAGTTGTGGCGTCCCGCCACAATGGAATACTCCGGCAGCCACTCAATGCCCCTGCCTGTCCTACTCTCCCATGGCATGCCCGCATAAGGCGGACCTCTATGTGTGGGGAAGATGAGTCCCCTAACCATGAAAGCGTGTAGCCCTAATGGAACTGCCGGTATACGTGTGCAAGCCGAGAAGTCCACTCCAAAAGTCCTAGCTATGTGGGTCACTATCCCACCATATCCAATGTTCCCTCTTGATTTGTTCTTCAATTTGCTCATAGTTGCCGCCAAAAGGGTAGCACAATCGGCGCGGCATCCATGAAGCATAGCGTAGAGAAGGAATAGCTCATCCGTCTTAATCTTTTGGGGCGTCTCCGTCCTAGGAAAGAGACACTCCGAAAGAACACGGTGAGCTATCTTCAAGGCCAAATGGTACATCAATTTGGCCTTGGTATCAGCTGGATGCCAACGGTCCTCGTCGGCATAGATCATAGCCACATCCTCCCAAAAGTCTTTAGCGGACACGTTCCTAGGGAGTCGACCGTTGTAGGTCTCATGGAACCCAAAGATGGTCCCGAACTCGACAATGCTCAACTGGTAGTCTCTGTTCATGAGACGGAAGGAGACAGTCCTATCAACATGGCTGTGCTCAAAAGACGTCACAACCTCTCGGGTGATCTCCTCATAAGCGTCTTCACGAATGTTCGTGAAGACAAGTAAACCGGCTCTATCCAAGAGCCATGTGAGGTCATCTACAATGTTGAGAGGATGTAGATCCTCCAACAACAAGTATCTAGGGCCAATTACTGCCCTCTTCTCGATCCTCTCAAATGCAGCTTGGTGGTTTTCGTGTATGATCGGGATGCTAGGGTGAGGTGGTGAGGATGGAGGTGAAGATGGAGGTGAAGGTGAGGGGGATGAGGGTGGTGGTGCCCTAGATGTGGAAGGGTTACCCTTTCTCTTCTTATTCTGCTCCCCTTTCTTTTCCTTAATCCTTCCCGAAACTCTCCTCACAAAATCCATTCTGTTGAAAATTACGGTCTGTTCTTCCCAAAACCACGGCCGTGGAACCTCTGTAAACCGTGGTTCGACACAGAATTTCTCAATTCTCAGCAACTCAGCAAATTTCACCACAACAATCAGTCCTAATCTAATTTCTTCCAATCTCAATCAGTTCTCCCTAAAAATCTCTAACAAAAACGAACAAAAACGACTAGAATCAAGAAGAGAGCAAAAACCTCTTTTTCGGATTGAGAAATCCAAAATGCGGGTTTGTTGATCGTTGTCCGCGCGATTTGTTGCTTGGATCTTGTTCTTGGTTGGATTTGCTTCAGTTTTGGGCGAAGAATCGTTGAAAACGATTAAAGAACAAAGATTTGGGATGAGCTGTGGGATTTCGGTGTTTAGGGCGTGGAAATTGGGGGTTTTTGTGGTGTTTTTGTGGTGAAGTGTGGCTTTTATACTCGCAGGCAAAATTTCAAAAATCACGGTCTGTCGGGGCATTCCACGGCCGTGGAAATGTACGGACCCGTAATTTTGGTGATTTTTCACAGGCCTTTGAGAATTACGGCCACTGTAGCAATGACGACCGTAATTTAGACCGTGGAACTCTCTGTAAAGCTTCAAAGTCCAAATTTCGTCACTTCTCTTCGACATTATCCCTCCTTTCTCCTTTTCCATCGATCCTACAACCAAAAACACGAACATACCGGAAGGAATCGAGGCAAAATAAAGCCGAAACGTCTATTCTAAACTAAACTATGAATCGAAAACAAAAACGAAAATGCAATACCTTGGGTTGCCTCCCAAGAAGCGCTTTGTTTAAGGTCCGTAGCTAGACCAATCTCGCACTTATTCGAGTGCGGTAGGTGCAAACTCCTCAGCTTGGAGTTCCGGTGAGTACTTTTTGAGCCGTTGACCGTTCACCTTAAAACTTCCGCTAGCTTCACCCCATACTTCAACTGCACCATGGGGGAAAATACGCTTAATTAGAAAAGGTCCAGTCCAACGAGATTTTAACTTACCTGGAAAGAGGCGAAGTCTCGAATTGAAGAGGAGAACTTGATCTCCTTCTTGGAAGTCCTTTGGGATGATATGCTTATCATGCCAACGCTTTGCTCTTTCCTTGTAGATCTTAGCGTTTTCGTAGGCGTTCAAACGGAGTTCATCCAGCTTGTTGATGTCTAGGAGACGCTTCTCTCCCGCTTCTTTCATGCTGAAATTCAGCCACTTGATAGCCCAAAACGCCTTGTGCTCTAGCTCTACCGGCAAGTGACAAGACTTCCCATACACAAGGTTGTATGGTGTGGTTCCTATGGGAGTCTTGTATGCAGTCCGGTATGCCCATAATGCATCATCTAGTTTCAAGGACCAATCCTTCCTAGTCCTCGAAACCGTCTTCTCTAGAATTCCCTTGATCTCCCTATTTGAGATCTCAACTTGTCCACTCGTTTGTGGATGGTAAGGGGTGGCGATCTTGTGAGTAACCCCATACTTGGATAGAAGAGCTTCAAAACGACGGGCTATGAAGTGAGAACCTCCATCACTAATGATCGTCCTTGGCGTCCCGAATCGCGGAAAAATGGTCTTGTTGAAGAACTTAACCACCACCATGGCATCATTTGTGGGAGAGGCAATTGCTTCCACCCATCTAGAAACGTAGTCTACCGCCAATAGTATGTATTGGTTTCCACAAGAAGAAGGGAATGGTCCCATGAAGTCAACTCCCCAAACGTCAAAAATCTCCACCTCTTGGATGTTGTTGAGGGGCATCTCGTTTCTTCTAGAGATATTGCCTGTTCTTTGACAAGCATCGCAGCAAGAAACATAGGATTGCACATCTTTAAATAGAGTAGGCCAATAGAATCCAGATTGCAATACCTTTGCGCTAGTTTTGTTCGAACTAGCGTGTCCTCCACAAGGTAGTGAATGACAATGACGGATGACACTTTGCATCTCATCTTCCGGCACACATCGCCGAATGATGCCATCCGGACCTCTCTTGAAGAGAAGAGGCTCGTTCCAATGGTATTCCCGGACGTCCTTGAAGAACTTCTTTCTTTGCGCATATGATAGTCCGGGTGGTATTTCCTGGCAAACCAAATAGTTAACGAAATCAGCAAACCATGGTTCGTCACCCTTGGAGATTACCTTGATGCACTCCTCTATGATGTGTAGGTGTTCGTCCGGAAAGGAGTCATCAATGGGTAATTGGTCATCCTCTAGATGTGTTAGACGACTCAAATGATCCGCAACAAAATTTTCCGAGCCTTTCTTGTCGCGGATCTCAAGATCGAATTCTTGTAGGAGAAGAATCCATCTAATCAGCCTTGGCTTCGCATCCTTCTTTGCAAGGAGGTACCGGATCGCAGCATGATCCGTGTAGACAATCACCTTTGCACCTACAAGATAAGAGCGAAACTTGTCAATAGCGTAGACAATGGCTAGAAATTCCTTTTCCGTAGTGGCGTAGTTGAGCTGGGCTTCGTCTAGCGTCTTGCTAGCGTAGTATATGGCGTGGGTTCGTCCTTCCTTTCGTTGCCCAAGAACAGCTCCAATGGCTACGTCACTAGCATCGCACATAATCTCGAAAGGGAGAGTCCAATCCGGTGGTTGGATAATGGGTGCTGAAATTAGAGCTTGCCGGATGGTGTTGAACGCATCTAGACATTCCTGTGAAAACTCAAAAACCGCATCCTTCATCAATAGATTAGTGAGAGGTTTTGATATCTTAGAAAAATCCTGAATGAAACGTCTATAGAATCCAGCATGTCCTAGGAAACTTCTTATTCCCTTCACCGAAACTGGGGGAGGGAGTTTCTCTATGGTCTCTATTTTAGCCTTGTCTACCTCTATCCCTCTACTAGAGACTAAGTGACCTAAAACGATTCCTTCCTTAACCATGAATTGACACTTCTCCCAATTAAGAACTAGGTTAGTGTCTTCACATCTTTGCAAAACAAGAGAAAGGTTAGAAAGACAATCGTTAAAAGAGGAACCGTAAACGGAGAAGTCGTCCATGAAGACTTCCATGATTTCCTCTACGTATTCGGAGAAGATGGCCATCATGCACCGTTGAAAGGTGGCTGGGGCGTTGCAAAGCCCGAACGGCATTCTCCTATAAGCGAATGTACCCCAAGGGCACGTGAATGTGGTCTTCTCTTGATCATCCGGGTGTATCGGGATCTGAAAGAAACCACTATAACCGTCAAGGTAGCAAAAGTACGAATGTTGTGCTAACCTTTCAAGCATTTGATCGATGAATGGCAATGGAAAGTGATCCTTCCGCGTTGCGTTGTTGAGCTTGCGGTAGTCTATGCACATTCGCCATCCAGTTACAGTTCGGGTAGGAATGAGTTCGTTGTTCTTATTGGTGATGACCGTCATTCCTCCCTTCTTCGGAACTACTTGAACCGGGCTCACCCACTTGCTATCGGAGATAGGATAGATGATACCTGCATCAAGAAGTTTAAGAATTTCCTTCTTGACAACCTCCTTCATGGTCGGATTCAACCGCCTTTGAGGTTGTCTTGAAGTTCTAAAGTCCTCCTCCATTAGTATCTTATGCATGCATAGGGAGGGTTTAATTCCTACTAAGTCCTCAATAGTATAGCCTATGGCTTTTCTATGTTTCCTAAGGACAATCATGAGCTGTTCATGTTCATCTATGCTTAATTCGGAACTAATGATAACCGGGAAGGTGGAATTAGATCCAAGAAAAGCGTACCTTAGATGAGTAGGAAGTGGTTTAAGTTCCATCGCTTTCGGGGCTTCCAATGATCCTTGAGGAGCTTCCGATGTTTCCTTAGAAGTTTCTAAGGATGTTGAATGGTTTGGAGAAGAATTAGGAGAAGTTGAAGAAGTGTGCCGATCACCATTTTCCACGGTCAAAATCACGGTTTCCTCTGGTTTTCCACGGCCGTAATATCCTCTGGAATGGAGGTCGAATTTGGTTGTGGAATCCACGGCCGTGGAATACAGAGTATGGCCGTGGAATCTTGTATTCTCAGCCTCATCGTGGAGTTTCTCAAACTCTACTTCATGCATCTCTTCTTGTGCTTCTAAGGCTTCAATTTCCTCTTTGCACTCTTCTTCTTCTCCTACATCGGTTAGACTCATAGTAATAACCTTTTGCAAAGGATCGTTAAAGAGAATCGCACTTACCTCCTCCCTAGATAAACCTTCTTCGTTTTGGACATTGTAAATATCCTCATCAAAGATTGGTTCCTTCACTAGAGTGGAAAGAACGAACTCTACTTTCTCCTCCCCAATGTCAAAGGCGAGTCTCCCATTCTTGCAATCGACCATGCAGCCGGAAGTTGCAAGAAACGGTCTTCCGAGTATGATCGGGACCGGACTATCTGCAGGAATGTCAAGCACAACAAAATCAATGGGGACAAAGAACTTGCCTAGCTTGACAGGGACGTCCTCCACAATGCCGACGGGACGAGTGATGGATCGATCCGCCATGTATAACGTCATCTTCACCGGTTTAGGGTCGCCTAAACCGATCTTCCTGCACAATGCAAGTGGTATGATGCTCACACTTGCTCCCAAGTCACATAAAGCGTCGTATGTGACCTCTCCCACTCCTATGGGAATGCAAAATGACCCCGGATCTTTCAGCTTTGGGGGCATTTTCTCCTTCATGGTTTTGATGAGGTCCGAAGAATCCGAACTCATCTTGACCTCTCCAAAATCTTCTAGCTTCCTCTTGTTAGAGAGGAGCTCCTTCAAGAACTTGCCATAAGCCGGCATACCTACAATAGCATCAATGAAAGGTATATTAATATGTAGTTTGCTCATGAGTTCTATGAACTTACCGAATTGCTTGTCTAGGCGCGCTCGCGCTCTAGATTGAGGGAATGGTAGGGGAGGTTTGAAAGCTGGAGGGGGGACATAGACGTCCTCCTTCTCCTTCCCCTTTTCTTTGCCTTTCTCTACGGGGACTTCAACAAACGTAGGCTGCGGATCGGTGGTAGTCACTCCGCTCCTAGTTGTAATCGCCATTACCCTTCCCTTAGGGTTGTCCTCCGTCTTTCTTGGAAGTTTCCCTTGATTCCTAGGAACTTCCTCCGCATGGTTGAACATTTGATTTTCTAAAACCTTTTGAGCTTTGTCAACCTTAGAAATTTGATCATCAACCTTGATGATGCGGTTCTCCAACCCTTGAAGCTTTCCCAAGATCGTTTCCAACATGGGATCCGGCTTTTCCTTTCCAGTATTGTTTCCTCCATTTGATGATTGCCCCCGGCTTTTCAAAGGAGTAGAAGAAGAAGAGGGTGGAGTTAGTGAATTGGAATTGGAAGGATAGGAGTTACCGGAATTTTGTTGATTGGAGCGCCAATTGTTGTTGTTTGAACCACGATTGTTGTTCCAATTGTTGTTATTCCGGTTGTTGTTTCCATTCCAATTGTTGTTCCGGTTATTGTTCCGGTTATTGTTGTTGCGGTTGGTGTTGTCACCGCCATTATTATTGCCCAAATAGCCAACATCCTTCTCTTGCTGCTTTGGGAAGTTGGTCTTGATAGTCTCCTTCAACTCCTTGATTTCATTGTTGAGGGAGAAAATCTGATTTTGAGCCTCATGTGTGAGCTTCGCTCCTTGCTCCACACGATTTCCCTCCACTTTCCGGTGGGAATATTTCTCTATGACTCTTGCTTGCTTCTCAATGAAGTCCCAAGCGTCATCTTCTCTCATGTCCATGAACGTTCCGCATGAGAGGGATTGGAGGTTGAATTGCGTTCCCGCATCCAGCCCCTTATAGTAAATTTCTAGCAAGGCAAGCTTGGATATGCCATGATGAGGGCAATCCAAGAGCAAATCCTGAAACCTTTCCCAAGATTGAAACAAACTTTCGTTAGGTCTCATAGAAAAAGCATTAATCTTACCTCTAAGTTCCGCCGTTTTGGAGGGCGGAAAGAACTTGGTGAGAAACTCTGCGGAGAGGTCTTCCCACGTCTCTAGCTTTCCACTAGGAAGAGCTTGGTACCAAGATAGCGCTTTCCCTTTCAAAGAGAAAAAGAAAGGTTTGAGCTTATAGCTGTTGGTAGTAGCGCTCTTTGGTCTCATTGTCTCCATCATACACTCAAAGTTCTGCAAGTGTTGGTGTGGAGATTCAGTGCTTGTACCGCCAAACTGACTTTGGCGAACAAGAGTGATAACTTGAGGGTTGAAACTAAACCCTTGTACATCTTCAGCATCAAAGTTCACACCTAAGCGGCGTGGTTGTTGTGTTGGATCCATCCGCTGGCCAAGAGTTCTTGGCTCATTATCCACACGTTCGACCCTCGCATTCCTAGGTGGAATGCGGCGGTTAGCAGCTCCTTGTTGATTGAAAGGATTTATATTGATCGTGGGATCAATCTCTTCTAGCGGAGGCATGGAAGAATCACTATCATCAGCGGATGAGTGGCTTCTTCTTCTAGACCTTGTCCTTCTTCTCGAGGACTTCTTGCCCACCTTATCTTCAAGATCGCTCATCTTTATCTTCATTTGGACGATCATGTCTTGTAGACCGTTAACTTGAGTTTGATGACGATCCATCTCATCCTGGAGGAGATTCTCATTCCATCGGAGTTGAGCTTCCTTCTCCGCCAACTTAGTTTGAAGATCGCTTTCGTTCTCTTGAGCCATCCTCTTTTCCTTGCGTCTTTGTCTCAAGGTTTTCTCTACCTCTTGATCAAGAGGTAAGAGATCTTCGGTGTTCCTAGACCTGCGCATGCACTCAAGAAGAATCAAATAACGAGAGCAAGCTCCCAAGCTTGACAACCGGTTACCGAATTCGGCCGAAACCAAATCCCCGGCAACGGCGCCAAAAACTTGTTCGCCCCTAGAGGTGTGTGCAAATAAGCTTTAAATTTATAAAACTAGAATCAAGCAGCGAACCCGCAGTGTACGGATCGACGTAGTTAAGCAAGAATTCCAGAGTATCGAACACAGGGATTTGGGTGGGAACAAATTCGATTTCAGGTTATCAAGCAATAAATATGAGAGTTTTGCAAATATTGGGAAAACAACAATCCTAAAGATCCGGGTATTCAGTTGTGGCAATAGATTCAAGATATACTAATGATGTAAAGACAGAGCTGAGATGTGCAAAGGTATACTAATGTAAGGTAATCGTACGGTTGAGGTTCCAAAAACCTTATGTAACTCACCTAAAAGATACTCCTTATACAGGTTGTTGAGGCTCAATATAAGAAGGAACTAAAGACAAGGATTAGTGTCAAATACCCAAACCTATAATCTAAAGGTCAAGACTAACTTATCCGATTGAGGTTGTTGAGGCTCACAATCGAGGTAGAGGTTGTTGAGGCTTCACTACCACCTAGAAAAGACAAGTCTAGACTAAGCTAAAGCAAATCTTTAACTTTGGATTAAGGTAAAAGCAAGCTCGTAAACTCAGGGAAATTACGGTTGGATCTTGAGATTCCACGGCCGTGGAACTCAAGAACAGCCCGTAATTTAGGGTTGTCGGTGACAATTCTCTAACTCTCAGGGTCTAATCTGTTTGCGATCGATCTATCATCATCTAGGCCACAACTATCAACCCTTCACCTTAGAATTGTTAAGGGTTTTTAGCCAATAACAGTCATTTGATATTAATTCAAGAATTAAAAGATAAAAGATGGAAACTTTCAAGAACTATCAATAATCTTCAAACGAATCTCAGAATCACAATCAAGAACAAGTGTTTATCAAAAGATTCAAATAGGAATAAACAATCACAATCTAGGAAAGAAAGGAAACGGGATGTCAATCCGATCCTAAATCAAACCTAAGCAAGAAGAGAAATCTTCTTGCAAAATCCTCCAAGAACTTCGATCTTGCACAAACGCAAAGATCGCTAGCAGCAATTCTTCAATTCCCAACTTTGATCTTCAATGAGATCTCCAAAATCACCTCCAAGAATGAGGGTTTGTGTGTTGCTAAGCTTGCGTTTTTGCCGCTAAACTTAGGGTTGAAAGGTCGTAAGCTAGGTAGCGAGGTGACGGAATCTTGCTTCATCCGTCCTTTTTATAATGCAGGGCAAAATGTCGGCCCGGCCCAATCTCCAAAAGATCATGGCTTCGAAACGTGGCGAAAGGATTCGCCAAGATCAGGGTCGTGGAAGATTCCACGACCGTAATTTTGAGGCGTGGAAACAAACACGGGTAACTTCCACGGCCGTAATATCCCCTGGAATGAACATCGAATTCTGACTCACAATCCACGGCCGTAATTTAGGGTAAAACCGTGATTCTTGCCTTCATTCGTGCATTCCTCAATCTAATACTCCAAATTGCTTCCAAAAGGTGTCCTTAATCTAGAGGTACATCAACTCAACTTCCCTTTGCTCGATTTCGTTCGGAAATAGCTCCAAATCACCTATAATCAACATAGAACTCGTGTAGACATCCATATCGACAATATAGGCAATACTAGCTCATATATGCATAAAGCTTAATCAAAGACTATCAATATGAATCAAATACGATTATAAAACGTGCCTAAAATATCACAATATTTCATGCTAACACCGGCCGATTTCCCAGAGCCACCTAGACGTTCTCCCCGCCCCTCCAGGCCTTCCGGTGCTTCTTCTTCACACAAGGCTAGTGTGAGTGAGAGACCGACTTGGATGGCGACTCCACCCGCTTGGTATGGAGAGCAGCCGTCATGGATCGGAGCTCCTCCTCCATAGTATGAGAAGGCACCGGTAGCACCGACTCCTCCTCCTCAGGACGCTCCAGCATGGTATGGACAGCCGCCGGATTGGTACTCGCAGCTTCCGAGATAGGCTATCGATCTTTCGAGAAGAGTGGGAGATCTAGAGATCCGACAAGAGACTCATGACGCACGGAGCCAGGAGAACGACCACATCTTGAGGGACGTCTACCGCCAGCAGTTTGGGCGGCCTTTTAGCCCGGATTTCTTTCCATATCCACCACCGCCTCCTCCACAGTGATGATGTTGATTGACCGCCGGTTTGAGCCACCACACTGCCATTAGTGAGTTCCTTTTGCTTTTCTTTTCTTTATTTCTTTTGAACATTGAGGACAATATATGTTTCAAGTATGGGGTGGGGTGTGACTATTGTTTGTAATAACTCTACTCACTTTGCTTTGCATGACTATGAACACTTGCATGTTTCCTTTCATTGTCACACGTTTCATTATTGCATTGCATGAAAAAGGCTTTGAAAAACCAATAAAAATTTGAAAATTTTGAAAAGATTTTGTGCTTCTAAGATTTGAGATGATTTCTATGATGAAAACTACTTGTGGAATGAGTTTTTGATGACAATTGTATGCTTGAATTGAGTTATGAATTGTGAAGAGATTGAGTATGTTGTTTATCCTTTCTTGCAAAGTTTCATAATGTGAAGGTTTTTATCTAAATCATATTGAGAAACAAAGGTTGAAATCACAATATAAGTTCTTATACTTCTTTATGAAATGATTAAGGCACCTCGATTTTCTTACTTCTTTCTTTGATCATTAAGCCCCTCAATGAAAAAATATTTGCCTCCTTTACCTATCCGGGATTTAGGAAGAGTTGATTTTGGCATGTTTGATGTGGGAGGGCCATGAAAGAAATTGTTTTCAAAGTGTAGGAAAATATAGGTTTGGGGAAGCAATCATGACGATGAGTAACTCGGCACCATTCACATAGCCGGGTGAATGTGTCTTGCCAAAGTCGGATTGAGCGATATTCCTAACGGATTATGGTATGTGCATCAAGGGTTTGAGGCATCTCAAAATTGAGAAACATCAATCTCCTAGGCTTCAGTTATTGTGCACCGCTGTCCATAACTCCAAAAGTAAAGTCGAAAAAATATGTGCAAAAGTCTTAGAGCAAAGCTCTAAGTTGGTGGTTAGTTCAAATGGTGAAAAGAAAAGAGTTTGTGTTGTCCCTTCTTCCCGGATTCATACACCACATTCCTTTACAAGTTTCCCACCTTTTCCGCATTCTTGGCCTTATTTGAAAGTCCTTGAGATCATAAGAGTGTTATTTGACTTAGTGATCTAAATTGAAGTTTCACATGCTTGATTTTGACAACACTTGAAGGTTATGATGTTTGTCTTGAAGTATTTGCAATTTATGAAGTTTCTTTGCTTTGCATACTTTGGTTTGTGTGTATAAACGTTTTCAAGGATGAATGAAGCAAGGTTTGAGGATGATCTATTGGCTAGAAGCACATTAACCAAAAAGATTGTTTTGCTTTGTTTTGCATTCATATTTCATTCTACCTTATGTTCTAAGCTTTTGAAAACCTTGCTTGGGGACAAGCAAGTGGCAAGTATGGAGTATTTTGTTAGCATGAAATATGACTATATTTTAGGCACTTGTTTTAGTTGTTTTTCCCTCTTTATGGTGTTCTTAGATATGAGTTTGAAGCAATTATGAGCTAGTTCACCCACTTTATCGATATAGAGATCTACACTAGCTTCGTTTTATTTTTAGGTGAATAAAGGTTTGGATTGGAGCAAAATGGGGAAGTAAAGGAGTGTTTGATCATGCTTGATGGCAAGGGGGTGATTTGGAGAAGCTAAGGAAGGAGCATGAATGAAGAGTGTCACGAAACAAAGGCAACAACCAAGGATTTGAGGAACCACGCCCTGAATTACGGTCGTGGAGAAGTGATTTGAAGAACCACGCTCTAAACCACGGCCGTGGATTTAGCAACATGATCCTGGACGTGAGTTTGGAACACAACAAAGAGTTACACGGCCAAAACCACGGCCGTGGAAGTCTTATTGGCACCGTAATTAAATTCCACGCTCTAAATCACGGTCGTGGAAAGTTGTTCATGACCGTGATTTTGGTGATTTTGTGACGTATCATTATTGCCACATCAGCCACATCATTGGGCTTTCTCGTAACCCTATTTTTCCCTACAAAAAGGCTTGAGAAAGGATTTTTCGGGATCCCCCGCTTACAGTTTCGCTTAGAGCTTTGGAGACGGCCTTAGGGTTACATTTCAACCTTGAGGATTGGAGATTCGAGAAGGACGGGATTTCGAAAATTGTGTACTTTTGGAATATTCTAGGGTTTTCATTGAAGGACGGATTTGACATCCCGTTCTTTGTGGTTTCTCTAGATCATTGTGAGGGTTTCTATTCCTACTTTTCCGAATTCATAAACGTACGACTTTGTGTTTGGATTTCGAGATTGACTTTGAGTTATTATTGAGTTTTCGAGGGTTTTCATCTTTCATTCTTCTTAATTTGATTATTGATATCATAATGATGATTATTGGCTAAAACTCTTTAGCAATTCTAAGGTGAAGGATTGATAGTTGTGGCTTAGATGATGATAGATCGATCGTAACTTGATTGAACCCTGAGAGTGTGAGAAACATCGTCGACACCCTAAATCATGGCCTGTTCTTGAGTTCCACGGCCGTGGTTCTGAAGATCGAGCCGTGATTTTCCCTGGTTTACGAACTTTGCTTTTGCTTTAATCCAAAGTTAAAGATTAGCTTTAACCTAGCCTTGGCTTGCCTTTCCTAGGTAGTAGTGAGACTCAACATCCTCTATTTCGGTTTCGAGTGTCACAACCTTAACCGTTGTAGTTTATCTTTGATTCCTTGGGTTTGGGCATGGGTATTTGAGATTAATTCTTACCTTTAGATCCTTTCTATACTGCAGCCTCAACAACCTTTATAGAGAGAGTCTTTGGGTTAGATATATAGGGTTTTGGAACTTCACCGTGCATTACCTTAATTTAGTTATACCTTTGTAAGTCTCAACTTTGTCCTTATATATATAGTATATCTTGAATCGATTGCCATAATTAGATACCTGGATATTTAGGGTTGCTATTTTCCCCAATATTTGCAAAGCTTCTACACTTTTGATAGCTCGATTACTTGAAACTGATTTTGTTTCACCAAATCCCTGAGTTTGATACTTTGGAATTCTTGCTTTACTACGCCGATCCGTACACTGCGGGTTCGCTTGCTTTTATTTCAGTTTTATACATTTAAAACTTATTTGCACGCACGCTTTGAGGCGAACACCAATCAGTGCTTTGGTCTCACAAGAACTCCTTGGTTGAATCAAGTAGTCAGCTTAGTTCGGATAAATGTTCTTGTGTTGTGAGATGGTTAACGAACTCCTGCTAAAAGTTTACACCACACAAGACAAGGTAGAAAGAATATTGCGGATAGACACATTAGTATGTTAGGAAGTATAGATACTAACTAACACACCCAATGATTATGACTCAAGTGTTTAGAGTAAAAAGAGGCTAAGAAAAGGCACACAAGAGATTAAGAAGAGAGAAACAAGTGTACCTTTGAACTTGTACAGTTGGAGAGAGAGATAGCCGGGATTGGTTTTGGGTATGACTAAGGCTTTCAACTGGATCAAGATGGGTATAGAAACTCTTCCTTTGGTGTACTCTTGCACAGGGTGCGCTTTGAAACTTCAGATTATGCCTCAGAAAATTTCTCAAAACTGGACAACAGTAGCTTTCTCAGGTGAAATCTTGGCCGAGATTCCTTATGAACTACTTGAGATAGTTGAAAATTTGATAATTTGATGTCGATGTTCAGTAAATGCTACTTCTTGGTTGCCTTGGAATCATTTAGGCTAGAGAAGCGTGTATATTGATGTTTGAAAAGAATGCATAAGATCTTACCTACTAGATAAGATCTCAACTTTAAGCACAAACTTTTGAGCGCAATATCCGAAGGGTTGGCGAGGTTTCGAGGTTAATGGTTGGCTTGTGTTTGGCTATGGCACTTCTCTCTCCCAAACTTGCACAAGTCAACGCACGTTAAACTCAAATAATCTCGCAAAATGGAGAACAAGAAAAGACTCAATTTTATATGACTCAAATTTGATATGGACTTCAATCGCCTAGCTTTGATACCACTTTTATGCGGGGTTAATGCCGTAGTTTCTGATCTAGATTGAAAGTCCTCGACAGAAGCAAATCTCTAGTGGATAATGAAAATCTCAGGCGAGATTTTGGGAAGTACAGACCGAGATTAAGTAAAACTCAAAATACGGGATAATGAATGATATGGAAAGATAAGAAGATGAATAATGGAATGAAATATGATAAGTATAGGAAGATATGAACCAAGATATTCCCGCACAAAACCTTGAACAATGATGTGTAAAATCCCTTTAACGAAGATCTTACCTTAACCCTCACTTCTTTAAACTTACACAAGTCTTCTTGGTACGATAAGCACAAGGAGGGACTAGTATAGACCGGGAGCACCAAACTTCAAAAAGATTAACACACACAAGCACAATCTAGCAAGGACTTTACGACGATTCAATTCAGGCTCTCTCTTTGATTGAATAGGAATGAATAAAACACAAACTTCATAAACGAAGTTGCGAGTTCACACAATATGTGGAAAAAATTAAATCAAATCTATCTATAAATCTCTCCTTCTAAGGCTATTTATAAGAGAGACTTTCCTACCTTAAACTAAGGAAGGTATCTTCAAAAGATAATCTAGGAGAGAAATCTTCTTAAGATAATCTAAAAATATAAAACTAACAATTATCTTATATAATGTTTAATAGCTTTTGAGGTAATAAAATAAAATATAGTTGCCAAAATTAAAAGATCTTGGCCGGATCTTCAAGAACGCGTCAGAGGAAAAATCTTGGGTGAATATCTCGGCCGAGATTCCTGTAGGTTGACCGAGATATCTTCTATGAGTCTCTTTCTTCGTCCTAGCCACCTTTTGTTCTTGCTGGCTCTTCTTGGTCATGGCTTGGCTCTTCTATAACAGTCAACAATGCCACCAAAGGATTGCTAAGAGTGAGTAGGGTCTCTTTTAGTGTACATGTTATTAGCATGCTTGCAACTTCATCTTGGATGGCCTTTGCTCTTGACCTTGTGATTGTTCCTTCCATGATGGGATTTGAAGAAGGTGTATCTGGGTCGTCCTCCAATGCCTTAGCCCTTGATCTAGTGATTGATCCTTGAGGTGGTGTTGAGGATGGTCCCTCATCACCTTGTTCTTCCATTTCTCCTTCATGAACTCAACCTACATACCTCCATTAAAACTCACTCGCTCCTTTATAGACAATGATGTAAGATCAACAAAGGTTAAGGAAAACAAGTCATCAACATACTTAAGAAAATTCAAATATAGATATAGATCAAAAGTCCTAGAATAGGCAAACTCTATAGATGATAACACTACAACCTCAAAGATATGAACTCTCCCCTTCTTAGTTCCAGATAATCTATTAAATAAGCCTATGTTAAGGGGTAGTTCGAATCATGAAATACATACAACCGTGAGTTATGACTCCTAACAATGTCATGCAAGATTCCAAACAACTCCTAGTCTTAGGAACTACATTCTTAAGCAATTGTGGTTGAGAAGAATTAGTGTGAAACTTATCATAAAACTTTTAACTCTACAAAGATATAAAATACATACAACCGTGGGGTATGACTCCTAAAAATGTCAAGCAACACTCCAAACAACTGTTAGTCTAAGGAACTACATTCTTAAGGATATTGTGGCCGAGAAGAATTGGTGTGAAACTTATCATAAAATTTGTAACTCTCACAATATATGAAATACATACAACCGTGGGGTATGACTCCTAACAATGTGAAGCAACAACCCAAACAACTCCTATTCTTAGGAGTTACATTCTTAAGCAATTGTGGCCAAGAAGAATTAGTGTAAAACTTATCATAAAAATTGTAACTCTCCAAATGAAAAATTACAACAATCATATTCCTTCATAAAAATTTCAAGGTAACAACTAAGAATGCACACATGATCAAGCTTAATTTGGAACTCTCTAAACAAGTAAAACTCATTCCTTGAGTTCTCTAGAACACAGTGCATATAAGAATCACCTAAATCAGCATGTGCAATATATATGTCCTTAGTATGCTTAATGCCTAGAATATTATAGTCTAAGATGGTGACTAACAAAAACATCCTTGAAAGAGCAACAAGAACTACTCTATTAGTAGTACATAGGTAAAGTAGCCATTTTCTAAACATCCTAAAAAAGGTAACTAGATCATTATCACATCTATAGAAGTTTATACATGATTCTTTCATCTTCACACACGACAACGTAAGATGCTTTCCTCCCATCGTAAAAACAATCGGGTTAGGCGTCTTGATCATCAATATAGCAATGTAAGATGTGGATGTGGTAGCCTTGAACTCGTTACCTGATGTTGGTTTAAATAGACTATCCTGAAACCACATAGTACCGTAAGTATACGAATGTGTCAATGTAAGTGTATGATGTTACTTCAAGGTCAAATTCCCAAGAGACTACGTATATCTCAACTTTGTCTCAAGTTCAACCAGTAAAGGAAGAGTGTGTAATATGAAAGGAAAAAGGAGTGATCAAGTGCTTTGGTTTGAGGGGGTAACAAGTAGCAAGTAACAAGGATGAAATATCAATAAGAGAAAGAACTAGGAATAGGGGATATTCCTGCAAGCCATAACTAGAAGCATGCTTGGTTATGTTGTATATAATCAACAAGGAGAGTACTAAGTCAAAAATACTATTTTACACACTAGGGATGTATAACATGGTGACAAACTAGATTAAATTTAAGGAATGTAGGAAAACAAATCGAAGCAAACAAACTTACCAATCCAACAGTATGATAGAAACAAGACCGAAATAAGATCTAGAGATAGAAATGTCAAAAACACCAAGAACTTCCTTCAAGTCTTCAAATCGTCCAAAAGAGAGAAAATCTTCTACAAACTAGAGAATTGTTTGCTAAGTGAGTTGGTACATTTGCAAGAGCCATATATATAGACTTAGAATTATGGTCCCCCCATTCTAGAATCATCCAAAAAGCAACCATTCAACAAGTATGAGTTAGTTAGAAAAGTGGTCCACACTAGCCTTGGCTACCTTGGGTTGAGCTGGACCTTAGGTTAGATGGAGGTTTCACTCTAGGTCGAGTTCTTCCATCGCCTAACAACTTTACACTTCGGGTGGGTTTTTTGTCTTCTTTGGTTGGGTTTTTCGTCTTTTTTGGTCGGGTTGCACATTTCACCCGAGGTACGTTGTCACCCTTGCTCAAAAGGCTTCTTTTTCTTGGCTTTCTTGCCTTCTTCAGTCGAGCTCGAGGTACACCTCTCCTATGTGGACACTTAGTCTTCTTCACTTGGGTTTCTTGTCATTTTTGGTTGGGTTTTTTGTCTTCTTCACTTGGGTTTTAGGATTAAGCCGACCTTAGTTGACATATGCACCTTGGATTCTTCTTCGTTGGGGTTTTCATGTATTCTTCACTCGGGTTTTTGGTTCGCCCAAGGTTCCTCCTTGAAGTTCCTTTGCTCCGTTAGCCACTTGCATGTGTTGATATCTCGCTTCCTTTCCTCCTTTGTTTGATGATAAAAGTGATGCCTCAATGAGTGTTCCTTGTATTTGATCATTTATGCTCCATTTTAGACCTAAGTCACCTATACAGACAAAAACACACAAGGAGTAGACATTCTTTGACAATTTAAGCATAAGCAAAGATGTAGAAGCCTTTGACAATTTAAGTATAAGCAAATATGTAAATGCCTTGTCCCATACAAAACTAAGAAAAATCACACAAAAAGACATTTATAAAGATAGCATACAAGCATGCTATAAAAATATCCCATGCTTATCTCTTGTTCCCAAGTAAGAACAAAATACAAAGCTGAAAGAAAGAAAATAAGCAAAGAAAGGTAAAGGAGAATTTTTATTTTTTTAGTTTTATTTAGAGTATGCTTCAAATGATAGATCATTTATTCAGAATTTTAGAGTCATGGCAAGGCATTATGACATAGTTAAAAATAATGAGCATGAAAGTAAGCATGTAAGAATATATGTTAAATATTCACACATAAAACCTATATTCTAGAATCCTAAGTTAAAACAAACTATGCTTGTTACTTAGACGTTTTATATGATGCTTGCATATGACTTGTATAGCTCATCCAAATGTTTATAAATTAGCTAAAGATTCACATGCTTAAGTGCAATCAAATGTGATCAGGACCTTTATAATTCATTTCTTCTTGAACTCGGCCTAACAAATAAAATATTCATGCTCTTTTGGCATGATTTACATTCACTTGTGCATTCATCTTTTGATGTAAATATACTTGGCCTCATTGGAATATAAGCAAAAAAAATGAAAAATAAGCATGCATCACATAGCCAATTGGCCTTTTGAACTTTGATGAGCTTTTTGTATGGATTTTTAACTTTTTCATGATATGCCTGTTTCTTTCAGGGTTAGTATTTTTCACTCAAGTATGTGTCAATTAAGAGTTCATAACCAATACACGTTATCATGAACCTAAGCATGTTTACTTTAGCTCAAATTTCTTAGCATAGGATTCACTAAGCCATACATCAACCAATAGAAAGCTATAAGTGCATAACTAAATTCATCTTTCATATACATTTCATGGATGACTATCTAACATGTTTCTAATACACTTAATTCACACACTTTACAATCAACAGGTCTAAAATTATTGTCATGACTATAACATAATTTCATCATCAAGATCATTTAAACATTTTAAGAAGCATAAAAAAAATTTGAAAATTTTCAATTTGTTTTTTTGGAATTTAAACTTTTTCAATGTTTTTGGATTTCATAAAAGAAACAAACTAACACAAAAATGAAAATATAAACATGCAACACATATATACAAATGAATGTAAGCATTATCATGCCCCATACTTCAACTTTGCATTGTCCCTATTGCAAAATAAAACGAGATAGAGTTTAATAAGTTCTTACAAGATGCAATGTGTTTGTGGTAATAGATGAGGTCTAGTCTGAGTCTTGGTACCAAATTTCTTAATCCTTCTTGATTGTGCCAAGATCTTTGTGAATATTCTCTTGATCAAGCTTGATGTTACTAAGGGTTTTGACTTGCTCATCAATTGTACCCTTGAGATCACAATAACATCGATCTTGATTTTGCTTCCAAGTCATGTCGTCCTCCTTCCATATAGTATTCTCTTCTATCCATACTTGTTGTCTATGCATGTATTGGAGGATATCTTCATTGTTGTGGCTTTGGTAAAAGGTTCGTTTAGGGAGAGACCCGGATGCAAAATCCATAGGAAAATCATCATCATAATTGAGGTTTCCTTCTTCCTCCTTCTCGAGGTCATTGTCATCATCACCACTCCTTCCTCCTTCTCGAGGTCACCACCACCACCACCACCCATCATCACCATCACCATCACCATCACCATCAACATTATCGTCGTCCTCATCGTCATCACCATAATCGTCGTCGTCATCATCATCATCATCATCATCATCATCATCATCATCATCATCATCATCATCCTCGTCGTCGTCATCCTCGTCCTCGTCCTCGTCATCCTCATCATCATCGTCTGAGTCTAAAGGCGTTTATGTCTAGCGAACTTGGGGGGAGGGGTAGAGCTGTGAAGTGGCCGAGAGGTATATCAAAGAACTTGGCTATCTTGGTTACCATGCCTCCTATGCATATGGTACCTTTAGACTTAATGGTCGATCTCCCAAATAACTTTAACAACATATAACCTATGTTAGGTATGGTGTCATCAAAGGCACACCAAGCAATGTAAAGCTCATCAAAAGTGGGTGTAGCAACACTATTCACTCAACTAAAGAGGCTCTCACTGAAGATCCTAAGTAAAGGTGAATTGTGGGATGGTACAGGGTAGAGCATTTGGTCTTACTGGCCCCAAAGGATCCTCTAGCTATAGTCTTCAAAAATTAACGATCAATATGAGTAGGGTTCTCCTCAAAGCTTGACATTCCTAGGATCTCCTTAAGATAATCAATGGTTAAGGTTCGGTCTTAGTGAAAGGGATAGTAGGATTTGTGGGATCCTTAGGTGGGTAAGTGGCTTCAAAAGTGCTAAGGAATTGTAAGGTGAGATCCTTATAAGTCTCTTCATCCCACTTCAAGAAAACTTTCAAACCTACTTTGGAAAATAAGGCATAGATATCATCATCCATTTCCAATTTCTCAATCATGACATGATCAAGGTACCTAGTTGGCCGAATCTTAACCTTTCTAAGTGTAGCATGGTTTTCTTTGTAAGCTTTAGTGATCGTAATCTTAACCTTGGTTATGAAAACCGGTGGAGGGCTTTGTTGGGGGATTTCCATAGGTTGATCCTCATATTCATCTGAACTATCTTCCCTCTTTATCATTGGCCTCTTGCCTTTTCGTCTCATTGAAGAATCAACAAAAACTTTCTTTCTTGGCATAGTACCTAAGCTATCAACAAAATGATAGATGATATTAAATTTCAAGAATGCAAGATTTACTCATGAAAGTGTATGAAAATTTCAATCAATATATTGAACAAGTATATCGAATAGAAACATGATCAAGAGCATAGCAAGCCCACTAAAGGTATTCAATCAAATGTAAGAAGATAAACTATCACGAGCTATCATGATCAACATACTTTCCATAGAGAACTAGAATCAAAGAATTCATACTAATCATCGTAGACATAAGACATGATAAAATTGATCTCATAAACACAAGGGACAAATGATCAATCAAAAATCATATAAGCATTTATCAAGATCTTAGTAAACAATGACTAACAATGAATAACCCAAGTATTCAAAGTAATCATCAATGGGAGTGAAAAATCAAAGAACATCATCATGGTTTAATTTAATCAAATTCTAGCTAGGATATAAATCATATCAATATTCAAAGAGTTTCTCATATTCATATATAATTTTAATCAAACATCAAACATTCAAGTGAAATTTCCAATTGTATAAATAATTAAAATCCTAAAATTCAACTCATACCTCAAATTTTTCAATCATAGCTCTATTGAGTAAAATAAGATAAATGAGGGGAATTCATACCTTTAGGTGATGAAATTGAATTATCCAAATGAAATTTTTTTGACAAAAGCTTCAAGCTCCAACAATGGTGAAAATGGGGTTTGAAGATGAAAGTAGGCTTTTGTGAGTAAAAATGGTAGAAAGTGAATGGGTGAAGGTAAGAAATGATGTTTTGTGAAGGTTTTCAAAGGTTTGAGGTATGGAATCTATGGAGATGAGATTTTAAATTCCTAGAAGAATTTAAAATTTTGGGTAGAAATGGAGAAATTGGAGAAGAAGTGTAGAATTGAAATTATTTGATGAAAAGGGAGTGAATCTCTGACTGTTCTTGATTGAATAGAGTCCAGATTGAGCAATGGAGAAAGGAGGGATAAGCGGTTGCGTAGGTTGTGTGAGGAAGAAGGGGGAAGAAGGTGGAAGAAGAGTTTTAAATTCGAGTCTTGGTACTAATTTTCCTAATCCTTCTTGATGGTGCCAAGATCCCTATGAATATTCCCTTGCTCGTGCTTGATGTCACTAAGGGTTTTTGCTTGCTCATCAACTATACCCTTGAGATCATCATACCTTTTATCTTGGTTTTTTTAAATAAGGTAAAGTCATAGACTAAAGAGAAATAGTATATCCGGGCCCGTTACGACCTAGTTACACTAAAATAACAAAGTTTATGTACATGCCCGTGACTTAAGGTCTATGGCCCAAAACATCGCACATAGTACTCCAAAGAGGCATGAAATCCTCCTAAACATACCTACTACCTGAAACTGGTAAATCTGAAAGTACATCCAAAACCGGCACAACTCATGAGGCTTGTCCACCTTCGGCAAACCATCAGTAGACAAGACACTTACAAAGTGCACAAACCTCTAGACAATGGTCATTTCACCTTCGGCAAAGCTATCACCACACTAAAACCAAACACAATACACATATAATAACAAATACATCAGCATAGAGCATAATACAACTCCGGAAAAACCAACTACTAAGATATAATCCTCTCTCTAACACATCAACTTGTTGACATTATGACCAAAGCTCTTGGTCCTACTAGATTCAACTTCTTGATTTGCAAGCTTGAAATTGTTTCTTCCCCACCTCCAACTTGAGGGTGAGTGTTGGAGTTTGGGTTTAAGTTTATGTTAATTTATTATATTTTCTTTTACTCTTGTTATAAATTCATTACTCGATCAATGAAATAAACAACCCTTTAGTTCATAACTAGTGTATTACCCGCACTTTGTGCGGGTTCAGTTTTAATAAATGTTTAATACTTAGAAATTTATATGCATATTTTTGTAAAATAAAAATCAAAATAATGAAATTATAATCAATATTATGATTTTTAATTCTCTTTTAAAAATTTATCTCTTCTAATTAATTATATTTTTAAATTAATTTGTTAAGATATGCTTGTTGGTAAAAATCGTAAAAATTTAAAAAATATTTTTATAAAAGTATTTATTTAAATTGTTTTTAAAAAATTTAGAAATCAATTTTCAATTTATATTAACATTTAGAAATCACTTTTTAAAATAATTTTTTAGGGTTCGAGAAATCTGGCGTTGACACCTGGGAATACAGACTTCTGCTTTAATAGATATAAGATTCTCTACAGTTACTCAAACAACAACAAAAAACCCTTACTTTCTCTCTTCATTCTCTTCTATATTTCCCTCTTGGCTAGTGCAATTGATTATACAACCGATATCTCAAACTCATTGTGTTCAATCTGAACCCTTACTACAATCGGATCTTGTAATTATTTCATGAGATGCGGGCTCAAGTCTAGAGCTTATTAAACGTCAACACCCTTGTAGGAGGTGGTAACTTGATTCAATGGATTGGTCTATTATGACACGTGATTTTGACTTTATAATTTTCCTTTCTATATACTCTAGATTAATCTATTGTGCCGATCAATTAGGCTCGTCTCCCGTAACCCTAACCTTTGTGACACACATCTGATCATCTTGATGACACTTAGTTTAAACGATGGTTTGGTGACTCAACCCAAATTAAAGAGAAAACACCTAACAAACAATGAATATTGAATGGGCTAAACTAAAAAAATAATATTACTAAGTTGGACCACCGTGAATGGACCAACAAGAATCAACACAAACAACCCCTTTGACATTTTCAAAGAATAATAGAATGTTGAAATACTCTTTATGAATAGTGTTGGGTGTAGTAAGAAATCACCCATTAATCTACAAAGTAAGACTTATCCGTTAAAAGGAACTTAGAAGACTAATATTTTTCTTTTTCGGCATTTTTGAATCATTGTAGTTCTGAATGTCAATTTTTTTTTTCAAAAAAAGTTATTTTAGTGACCAATAAATTTGTTGGGATTTTTTTTCATTTTATTTATGGCGACAAATATTGTGAAAAACTGAATTTCAACAGTGTCATTTAAAAAGAATATTTTAGGCTTCGTAAGGATTTCAATTGATCCTTATTTTCTTTTTCTTTTTTTTTGACTAAAAAAAGTCTAATACCATTTTTTTTTGGGATAATTTGACATACTAGGCCTTTTTGAGTTTTTGTTTAAGAAAGTGTACCCCAAATTTTTTACTACTTTCATTTACTAGTAGGTAAAAATTATTAACCTCTCCATTAAAAAAAGAATAATTAATACTTGTTGTTTCTATTAAAAAAAGAATAATCAATACTTGTTGTTTGTTACGTAAGTATCAGTTTGGTTTTTTAATTAATGAATTTGTTTTTTTTATAAATTTTTTTTGCCTTTTTTATTTTCTTTTTTATTTTATTTTTTATTTCTCATGCTAGAATTTCACGTACTAAAAAAATTTTCATACCAGAAAAATTTTTATACCAGAATTTTTCATACCAGAATTTTTTCATACCAGAATTTTTCATACCAGAATTTTTTCATACCAGAATTTTTTCATACCAGAATTTTTTACTAGATTTACATACAAGAAATTGACATACCAGAATTGACATACCAGAACTTCATACCAGAAATTGACATACCAGAAATTTTATACCGAAAAATTACATACCAGAAAATTGGATACCAGAAAATCACACAAAAAGTCATGGATACAATTAGGGTTCATTAGGATCCATACCATAAATTTTTTACTAGATTTACATACAAGAAATTGACATACCAGAACTTCATACCAGAAACTGACATACCAGAAATTTTATACCGAAAAATTACATACCAGAAAATTGGATACCAAAAAATCACACAAAAAATGTACATACCAGAACACTTATTCACTTTGTTGCAGTGATGATGAATCAAAAAATTCCGGCATGAGTTTTATTGGCGACAAAAGCCACGAGTAACACTTTTTTGCAGTGCTGATGAATCAAGTAGCATCACAAACAATACAATGTTCCAGAAAACAGGACACTTGAATAATGATTGATGATATAAAAACACTAGGATATACACCATCACCTCCGTAAGAGAAGACCCAAGCGAGGCCACTTGAACAACTCAAGGAGGTTTACCATTTGTGCCTGGGATGTTGATTCTTGCAATTGTCCGTTTATCTCCTCCAAGCTTTTCTGTAATCCACCAATCTCCTGTAACATGCTCTTAGCCTTAGCTTCTTCCTGTTATACCCAAATCAGCCAAGGGACCCACAACTTTGAACTCAAATCAAAAATACTGATATAGATCTCGTACCTGTCTAGTTAGGGTTTCTTTCACATATGATTGTTCCTGCAAAGCAAGACGGCTCCGGGCATGCTTCAATTCGACCGCCAAAGACACTGCGCTTCTCCTGAAACTCTGCTTCTTTTCGCTCAGATCTAGATCTGATCTAGATCTGGATTTAGATCTAGATCTGATCTAGATCTGGATTTAGATCTAGATCGATTAGTTATAGCGCCACAGATCGAACAACTGTTGGCTCTCAAACTCAACGTGGATCTGAGTTGCAGCAAATTCGAACGACGCAAGTGGCTTCATTCGGATCCATATCAGTTGGCGGTGGAGTACTTGTTTCAAATGGGTGAGGGATGATGAGACGAGGTGGTTGCAGGGGTGACAGAGGTCGGCGATAGAGCAGAGAGGTCGGTAGAAGGTGGCGGTGATCTTGCCGGTGGTTGCGACGAGGGCAACAACGGATGAAACGAAGGATGACAGAGGAAGGAAGTGAGGGCTGTGAGATTGAAGTTAGGTTCACAGTGAAAAACGTAATAGGGGTACACTTTCTAAATGTAAAAATATAAAAAGCCTAGTTACTAATGTAATTCTTAAAAAAGCCTAGTTTCTTAATTTGCCCTTTTTTTTTTGGATGGAAAAAAGTCTAATACTATGATATCCGTTAATTACATCAATAAAAAGAAAAAAGAATGCTAATTGTAAGGTTTATGAGTCATAAGTAATTTATATATCTCTCATGTAATACATAATCCATTATAAATGTTTTCACCTTTTTTAGTATAAAATGAATGTGATCTTATATATCATTATACAATTTTAAGATTATTCATGGTAATAAATATTTTTATTTAAAAGATATAATATTTCTTAAATATCTAAATATCACCCAAAAATATATATTTATAAGAATTAAATTAATCAAATAGTCACTAGTAGTTAGAAATGTATAGTTTCAGAATTTGTTTGTTGATATATGATAATTAATGTTTCAACATTTGTAGAAAGAAAGTTGCTTGAAGAAAATATGGATTCCCTCGTCTGTCGCACGCAGTCATAACTTTCCACCGTTTCAACCCCGCCAAAGACCCCTTCTCCCCCTGGGTTTCCTCATCTTCGCCCCCAAATTCCTTTATATACCTTCTTTATTGATCGGAATATCACCGTCGAAGCTCCGTCAATCTCTTATGCGCACTAACCTTGGATCCTTCCACCAACAATTCATTTCAAAACGACTTTTTCTTTCTTCATTTTGAGAGCTGATTTCTTTCCATTGCGGAGATGACCGGCGCTACACCTTCTTCGTCGGAGGTTCGAACCTTTAGGGACATAATATGCGATGCCACTGCAGGCGCTGCTGCAGGTCTTCACTCTCTCTTTCACCATGGAACTGTCCTTCGTGTTCGCATACCGTCCTGGAATAAAATTAGGGTTTTTCCGCGGATTTTGCTTAATTTACTGACATTTTGAGGAATCGTGTCATGGGATTTAGTTCCAATTTCCGAGGAACTATCTTTTCGCTGTTGTCTGTGATTTTGAGGTTCGTGTCTTTGTGTTGTGGAATCATACAGGTACTCTCGCTGCTAGCTTTGTTTGTCCTTTAGATGTGATTAAGACAAGATTGCAAGTCCGTGGCCTACCGGAAACGTGTGGATCAGGTCACAAAGGTACGCCATTTCATATTCTGTTTGCTTTGTGATTTTGTGTTTGTTACTTGATCATTCTTTTTTTGTTCCGTTTATGAATTGGAATTTGTCGATGAAAGACAAAAATCATGTAAGTGGTCAATTCTGAGCTTTACCTGTGATGTAAGTGCGTTAATGTCCTTTTAAGTATAATAGGAGCCTATATCTACTAGGAATACAACTTCATGAATAAAATATTAGGGGCTTCAAGCTTTTGAGTGCAAAAAATAGATACGCTTGTTAAATTTATGTGTCATGATCTTCTCGGAGTTGTCCTGTTTAATTACCTTTCTGCTTGATTGGTCTGAACTTGTTGGCTTAAAACAGGTAGTATTATCATTACTAGTCTACAAGATATCGTGAAGAAGGAGGGTGTTAAGGGATTATATCGCGGTCTTTCACCAACACTTGTGGCATTACTTCCTAACTGGGCTGTAAGTTATATGTCAATTCCTTATTATTACATCAGAAATGGATGCTATCCTTCATTATGTGTCTTGATATTCAACATTTGCTTGGTGGTTGTACTATATTTATCAGTACACTACTAGGACTGGTTAGATAAATCTTTAATTCATGGTCTGAAATGTGATAGGATTAATCAGGCAGTTAGCATTGGGCTGTTTCAGAATTCATCTTCCCTCCCCACCCAAATCCTTTCTAGCTGAACACCCTGTTGCTCTATCAATTGCAATATATATTCTTGGGTTCTGAGCTTATGCATTCTTCATATTTCTCTAAATGACAGACATGCTCATTTCGTACGTAGGTGTATTTCACAGTTTATGGACATATGAAAGGCCTGCTTCCATCAAATGGTTGGTCTTACTTGACATTATTTCTTATTTGATTGCTCTTCTGAATCTTCTATCAATGAAAACATTCTCCTATTTTCATTGAGGATCTTGTTTTACATTCCCATGATATAGAGGACGGCAACCTTAATTTTGGGGCAAACATGATTGCTGCTTCTAGTGCTGGGGCTGCCACTGCAATTGCTACAAATCCCTTGTGGGTTGTCAAGACAAGACTACAAGTAAGTTGTCATTTCTTGTCTGTCACGGTTTCCGAACATGTATCACTAATTTACGAATATATCAAGAATTTGACTGCTTTATGCTGTGGTGCGTGGTTGATTTAGAGACAGGGTGTTTCTGTTGACCATAAATTCCCGGTGAC
Source organism: Fagopyrum esculentum (assembly GCA_033239045.1). Taxonomy (NCBI): domain Eukaryota; kingdom Viridiplantae; phylum Streptophyta; class Magnoliopsida; order Caryophyllales; family Polygonaceae; genus Fagopyrum; species Fagopyrum esculentum. Next base: position 101,238,743 of record BSUD01000005.1, read on the forward strand.
GAAATATTACAAGATCTATGATGGTTTAACCTAATGAAATGTCAAAAACTACACAACCACCTATTAACATCGATATGATAAAATAAACAAATTTTGGTATGTAGTTGAATTTTAGAAATTACTATTCTTGTTGAGTTGACTTTACTTATGTGTTCCTTTCCAGACTCAGGGTATGAGGCCAGATGTAATTCCGTACACAAGCATTCCTTCTGCTTTTAGAAGGATTATACACGAGGAAGGATTTCGTGGACTGTACAGGTTACTCTTTCATTTTCTGTTTATCTTGCTTGTTCAAGCATAGTCATTGGGCCAAATTCTAATTTTGCCTTCTTCATCCTCTGAATTGTCCCATCTGTAACCAATCTATGCATGGAACAGTGGCCTTTTGCCATCATTGGCAGGAATAACTCATGTCGCCATTCAGTTTCCTGCATACGAAAAAATCAAGCAGTATCTGGCAAAGAAGGGTAATCTAAAGTTTCTACTTAACTCTTGGTTAAACTATGCCATTATTATATTTTGAGGTAATGTTTCTGACATGTACGTATATACTAGTTCTAATTATAGTTTTTCTGACCCAGAAAATACCAGCGTGGATAGCCTAAGCCCAGGAAATGTTGCGATTGCATCATCATTGTCGAAAATAATTGCTTCGGTAATGACTTACCCCCACGAGGTATGATCCCCCTTTGCCTCTAAGTTCTCTATGTAGTTATGAATTGAAAGAAGATGAGGCAAGGATATCTGTCATATCAGGTGGTGCGGTCCAGGCTTCAAGAGCAGGGGCAGTTGCGAAATCAGGAGATGCGTTATATGGGTGTGATTGATTGTGTCACTAAGGTATTCGAAAAAGAAGGCATTCCTGGATTTTACCGTGGTTGTGCAACAAACCTATTACGGACTGTACCATCAGCTGTCATAACATTTACTAGTTATGAGATTATGCATAGGTTTATGAAGGGAGTAATACCTCCCAAAACTAAAGACTCACCAGATAGTGGCTCACAGACGGAGCAATCGAAGAACAACTCGAGCAAAAGAAGTGCCGTGATTCCTGTGGGTAAGAACCAGCTGACAGCAAAAAACTAAACAATGGTGATATTTGACCCTAAAAGAGTCACATCCACTACTTACACTGTAACCATCAAGCATCTGAGGAGAAAACCAAAACGGCCCATTTAATTCATATGATCTTGCTGCCTAGGCAAAATAGCAAATAAAAAGTAATTCAATTGTCAGAGAATTGGTTGTGTTGAAATCCTAGCGTCGGCGTGAAAGTTGGCGTCAGAAGCTTGCAAAGAAAGCATAGTGACCGGTTGTATTGGAAATTTCATCTCCTTTTTTTTGAATCTGTAGTTTTGTACAAATGATTTTCTATTGAGATTGTACAAGGCGTTTTCAGTGGCCGATTTTCATTTATATGCTGTTGTTCAAGTGTACTATTTGCAGCATTGTTTTTAGGTATATGCTGGATAAGTTACTTTTGTTTTACTGTACTTTTTTGCGTTGTCTGTTTGATGTCCATTTCCTGAGCAATTATCTAATAGAAGGCCATATTTTGAACGTCCAAATTCTGGTATCTTATTGTAAGTGAAGTTCTAAGTAATAATTTTGTATCTACGACGTTTCTAAGATAGCAGGTGCCATTTACTTGTGCTTTCAATTGTACTTGGAATTTGGTTTTATCTACGAAAAATCCTCTATTGAATAGTAGGGGTGTAACGGCACGTTCAAGCTTGACTTGTTTATAAACTAGCCGAGTCTAAATTTTGTACGAGCCTAGAAACTGAACGAGCTCGAGCCGAGACTGAGTAGCTCGGATAAAATAATGCTCCTATAGTAATATATTGGCCGAACGAGCCGAGCTTTACCCAAACGAGCCGATCATTGACATGCTCCTCGAGTCGTTTATAAACGAATCGAGCCCGAATCGAGCCTAAAACTTGTACAAAGTTGAAAATGTGTTCGTATTGTGCTCGTTTAGAAAATGAACGAGTCGAGCGCGAGCCGAGTCCGAGTAACTTGTACGATGTTATAACCGTATACAATAGTATAAATGCATAAATATATTGAAATTTAAATTTAAGAAAACGATGTCACTCGGCGATTACAACGAGCGAAGGGCGCCAAGCGCGCTTGCTAAACCGATAACGAAAACGCATCCATGACGGCTTGCTCAAGCTTCGTCTCCCCACCTCTTCCTTTGCTTTCGCAATTTCTGAAGTTTCAGCGTTTTCATGAAGCATAGTCGATGTGGTTGCGAAAAGCTCCTTGAGTGTTCGACGGTGAATCCGCTTGTCGTTGTGGCGGCCTGGTGATCGCCGGTCTCTTCTCCGGATCGTCGGCGAGGTTTCATCGTTGAGAAGCATTCCTAAGGTTACGCTGCGGCTTCGCCGAAGATGGAGTACGGGACTCATCATGGGGCTGCGAGTTGCGCCGCTTGTAGCCGCGCAATGCGTTGCCAGGTGCTTCAACTTTCGCAAGCTCGCCATATTCTCTTTCAATCTTGTGTTGGTGTTTTGAAAATTGGTTCTATTTAATCAAGATTTGGAGGTTCAAATTTTGAATGGGGGAAATGATTTAGCGTGTTCCTGATCATGGGAGTGAGGGATGATTATGGAATTAGGTTTTGGTGTAATTTGAAAGTACCGATTTTGATTGTCTCCATCCTAAATTCAAGAAGCTAGGCCGCACGCTTCATCATTGCACCTCTCATGTTTGTTTGAAAAGGGAATAGAATAACAGTAACTAAAATGGTCCAGAACGGCATTCTTCTTCGATTCTATTTCACTGCCGCAATAAGACAGTAATTGTCATGAAATTCACAAGTCAAATTGTCCAAAAAACGGTACAAGTATTTTTGTCCATTCATGCCTATAAGTTCATCCACTCGTAATAGGATTGTAATTCGAGTCAACGAGTTGAGCAACCATCTCGGAAAGGTGAGAAGAAATTTGTGCCCGTTGGTTACACCTCCGTCGCAATTGATGAGTTCTTCAATCGGTCCCTATTGTTTGAGCAACCATCTCGAAAAATTTTTGAAAAATCAATATTATGTAGAACCTCAACAACATGAGTTTTGATGCAGGAGCATCTTCGGACCTAACTCGCTTCAAGACCATAACCATGAATATGAGGCAATGAGCGGAGAGCATTCAAAGGAGAAGAAGGAGGAGAATCAAAGTCATTTCTAGGAGAGAAGTGATGACCATCCTCGAAGAAGAAATGATGACCATCTCTAATGAAGAAGTGAAGATCATTCATAAGAGATGGAAGATAACAAGACTCACGTATGCGTGAAAGTTAACATCCCCATGCAGGTACACGTGTGGAAGGAAGAGACGATGGAGATCAAATCCACGAAGGGAAGAGCTCTCCAATGCACGTGAACATAATAAGCCATTAGATAATCCATAAAACCATTCAAACGTCAGGACGGGCCATCCATGCACTACCACATTCACCAACGGGCCAACCATGCGTGGACGATAAGTTGGATGAATTCCAAGGCTGGAAATCAGACAAAGTTGTGTTACTTTCTAGTCCATGAAGACATATCTTTAATTATGAATTATATTTGCAGCCTTTTAAATGTTATTTGGGCAATTTTGGTAACTAGTCCTTTTTGAGAAACTAGAGTAGTAACTAGACTTTTTAATGTTTCAATTAAGTAAATATACCCCAACCTTTTGTATTTATTCTCAAACTTTACACACTCTTCTCTCAAGGGGTACATTTACTAAACACAAAACTTGAAAAAACCTAGTAAACCAAATTGTTTCATGTGTGTTATTTTTCAACCCATGCTATTTTATTTAGTTCTTTTGCAAACATTTAAGTCTTCTTCTAATAGGGAATCTTAAAGATAAACTTAGAATAATATTGATTGATCCTCGAGTCTTAGAAGATCTATCTTATTAGAAGATCGATTTTATTTTATTATTTTCTTACAGCAAGATCATATCTTATTATCGGTAAGATATGATTCTTCGGGCTAGACTACATGATGCCCACAACCGAGCCTCAACCTATAAATTGGGAGCTCAAGCCTCTTGTTTTCTCAACTCGAAATTGAATAAACACATTGGTTATATATTGCGGTATATGCGTGTGTAGTCCGTGTTAGGTATCTTCTGCCTGGGAAGGGAGAGCAAGAGAGGTCTTTTGTGCAACTCGCTTGGACTTGTTTGAGTGAGTTCTACTTGCACGTGTCATAGTAGGGTGCTTCAACTAGTCACCTCCATACCTCCAAGTGCTCTAGGGTTTGTCAGAATGCCAATTGTGTTTGGTTGTACGGAAGGCTTCTATAGAACAACCGTTAGTTGTGTGTTAGGGTTCATCGCGTCCTAGCGTATCATAGTAGGGTGCTTCAACAGTCACATCCATACCTCCAAGTGCTCTAGGGTTCGTTAGAATGCCTATTGTGTTTGGTTGTACAGAAGGCTTCTATAGAACAGTCGTCAGTTGTGTGTTAGGGTCCATCGCGTCCTAGCGTACCTTTGAATTGTTGCTTAGGGTTCGACCATGATTTATCCATCTAGCAATTCATCACATCATCGAATCAATCTCTTTTCATATATCTCCTTGTGAAATTGTCGTTCTGTCGAGTTTTTTAGGTGTCGAAAGATGGGGTCATCCAATTACGGATAATCCCCGTATCAAGTTTGTTTAGGATAAGAAAACACCATCTCGGAAAAACTTTGCAAGACCATTGATGAGTTCTTCATCCTCCAACAACTCAAAGGGTTCTATAGAATGGCCGTCAGTTGTGTGTTAGGGTCCATCACATCCTAGCATGCCTTTGAGTTGGTTCTTAGGGTTCGACCTTGATCTATCCATCTACCGATCCATCACATCATCGGACCAATCTCTTTCCACATATCTTTTTTTTGATATTGTCGCTCTATCGAGTCTTTTAGGTGTCGAAAGATCAGGTCATCCAATTACGGATAATCCCAGTATCAAGTTTGTTTAGGATAAGAAAACACCACCTTGGAAAAACTTTGCAAGCGCCATTGATGAGTTCTTCATCCTCCATATTTTGGCGCAGTCGGATCAACACATCAACACACTCAAACAACTTTCGCGATTGGAAATGCACGGTGGCATCCTTGGCAAGTGCTGGAGTGAGGGAGAGGACACCATCATCCGTTGCGAATCAAACGTATCTAGAAGTCGTCATCAAAGAAGACTATAAGGAATCTAATGAATCCATCTAGCAGATCGAATTATAACAGAAGAAAAGGAGAAGTTCGGGACACTGAGAAAGAGCACATGGCAAAACTAAATGCAACGAATAAATCAAAATGAAACCCAACTTGAATGAGTCTGTTGTAATTAACAATAGAAAAAGAGAAATTAGGTTAAATTGAGACCTAGAAACAAAAACGCTAGAATGGATAAACTTGGATCCCCAAACTAAAGCAAGAAAATCAAATCCAATATGAATGAAATTGAGCGTCGATGAGTCGATTGTGATGAACCAGACTTGTTCGTTTATGCTTGAGAAAGCGAGGGGTGATGAGTTCTTCGAAGCAGCGACGTGTTTCACATGTGAGAGAAGGTCATTTATATGTGTGGTGACAAATCGTAAAAATAAAATAAAGTAGGGTAATAGAGTTATTCATTTTAAGATACGTTGAAATAAACACAAACCCGCCTTGATATCAGTGTTTCAAAAACGCTCCCTAAAAAAACTTCTCACTAGTGTATATTGTCAAACCAAACGGCTGTTAAAATTCTTAAACTAGTAAACACTCATCTACACTAGTTTAAAAAGCCCAACAAACACACCCTTAAGCTAGTGTATTATTCACCTCTTATGTTAGATTTTAACAAATTGTAAATATCTATACATTAATATATATATTTTGAAAAATGGTGAGCTGAAAAATGAAATTACATTTAGTATTATACTTTTCAATTCTTTATCCAGTATTTTTCTCTTCAAAATGGTTCGGTTTTGTAAAATGGGTGTTAAATGTAAAATAAGATGCGTTTTCTAATATTTTAAACTCTTAAAAGTATTATAATATGTAATAAGTATGTAAAATAATGCAGTCGCACTTTGTTAAGCAAATATTATGTGACATGATAATTATAGAACACACTTGCACGTGATATTAAAACATATCAATCATATGCTATTTTACATAAAGTACTAATTGTGCTAAAACAAAAAACCATCAAATACAAGTAACCTCCCCCTCCCGAAAAATACCTCGCTCGTTGAAAACTCTAATTAGAATAACAATGTTCTTACACCCTTAATCGAAATTTACCCTTGTGAAAATCACTCGTTGACATAATCCCCGATCAAAGTTTAATGATCAAAATACTTCTTATAACATACACAATTAAATTTTACTTGAACAAGAAACGATGTTTTAACAAATAACATGGTTAGCGAATAACTTCAAATGAAGCAAAATTGATTTCACTGATTTGAAAACTTTATAGGTGTACATATACATTAAAAACTAAAATAATTGAAGTGTCAATATTAAAATAAAATATAATTTTTAGATTTTGTTTGAATCGAATATGTTATTTTATTTGGTAATTAAAAAATAGAAATATTAACCTTATTACATTATAAGAACACTCCCCCCACTCTTTGGCGGGACCTGACAAGGAATTACCGAAGGATGTTGAAGCCCTCGTCCATCTAGATGCGTTGGGAAGAACGGTTTCTAAAAACTAATTTTCTCATTTACTTACATTTGTATCAAAAAAAACACCACCCCTGCAATAGTACACGGACTTTTATACCCTTTCCATTTGATGTTAATTACATGATTTTCATTCAGCTGATCTAGACCGTTTTCAATTGGGTTTTTTTTCATTCTTACATGGACCGATTTTCTTTACTCATCCACATGTTTTCATATCTATTAAACACACGTTTTCTTAATAACACGCATTGATAGCATGTTTTCCTGGTATGTTTATAGATGTCTTTTTGTTTTTTTTTCCTTGTTTTGCTTAATTTGGGCATTCATATCTGTAGCTAAAGTTTTAAATGTCAAAAGAATGTCTACTCCTTTTGTCTTATATCTTTGTAGGTGTTTTGGACTCAAATGGAGCAAACATTTTAAGGAGTATTCATCATCTCACAATCACCCTCATGGAGCAAAGGAAGGAAGGACAACAAGCTCCAAAGAACCAAAGAAAACCCAAGGATGGAACCTCGAGTGAAGCCTCACTCAAACAAAGATTAAGGCTTTCATTTGAGCAAAGAAGCATTTGGAGTGAAGCGTCAACTAAGCACGAGTTTACCTCACCACTCGAGAAAAGAAGACAAGAAAACTCGAGCAAAGAAGACATGTAACTCGATCAATGAAGACGTAGTTGCAAGAAAGTTCAACGTTGCCAGTGTGGACCCTTGAGTGACTTTTCACTCGAGCAAGTACATGCTCACTAGACCAAAGAAGTCATCAATCCAAAATCTCAATGTCTCTTGAGTTTCGGACCGATCCATCATGTTTTTTAGGGTTTTACATTTTGAGATAAAAAGCCCACAATAGTTTTTTTTAAAACTTGGCTAACCAGTCCGGACCTAGATTTCGGCTTAGGTCCAAGTATGGTCCTAGACTAGTGAACATCCCTACTAAATAGAGTACATGAATCACAATGACCCGATAATGACAAGCACAAGAGGGAAAGACAAGTAACCCAACAAAGGAAAGTAGAGAGGACATGTAAGCCGAAAAAGTGCACAGAGAAATATTAGGGATCGCCAACGTAAATCTCATATTTGGACTCTCTCTTCAAACTTTAGATCTTGATCACCAACCACAATCCCTCCAAATGAACAAACTCAACTCGACTCTCAAACGATGCTCAAATCACCAAGACACGTGCCCCAAACATTCAAATAATGAAAAGTGAAACAAAACACCCAAGTAGTGCTATGTTTTGTCAATTAGTTCACTTTGGAGTTTATTTATAATAAATTGTTGATTTCTTTTTGTTAGGTTGAGATGCAAAATTATTTTCTTTTTAATTTGTGAACTTATGCTTTTGTATGTTACCGGGTGATAAAAAAAACAAAATTATTTTTACATCCAATTCTAGATATCTCAAACACTCTCTAATGTAGCAACAAAAAAAAATCCCCATACACCAACCCTACAAAATATCATCAATAACACATAGATGAAAGTCACAAGTAAAACTTCACGGCAAGCAAAGCCGATTAGAAAGGTAAGATCTTAACGATATAAAATATTGGTCTTAGAATTGACTTACTCAAAATTTCAAGAAAACCTCTTCTCCCACTTCTTGTGTACATGAAAGCAATAAATATGAAGCAAAATTGGGCATCATTTTTATAAAAGCCTATCACTATTAATCAAAGAAACAACTTTGGCAATCAAATCAATTCAAACCAAAAGAAATAACATACAAATCATCTTCTTTCATATATCAACATGCTCTCTTTGTCTCTAGTTTCTCTTCATCACTAAAATAAATCAAACCTTATTCTACAACAAATCAATAGATCAAAACTTATCATTCACCTGCTATGACCACCGTTGTTATCAATTTTCTTCTGCGCATTTCCGAATTTTATGGGTAGATCTTCTACCCGCCACAAAAGTGAACATCTGCTTGCATCCAAATTTAAGCGAAAATCCACAAAAAAAAGAAGGATAACAGTAACTGATCATATTATGACTTTCAGAATTGATTTTTTCACACAAAAGTCGCAGAAGCCAATCTCCTAAAATCAGATTTGATTTTGCAATTGAAGGTTTATGTTTAAGAAGATTTCATTTTCTTCCGATGAAACAAATAAACAAATATTGCAACCCTCGAATATTATCACTAGCTTTTTCCCCTCCACCACCGCGACTCCTCCAGACTTTTGGTTCCTCCCCTCCTCTTTTGGTGATTGTCGGTGACTACAATAACCACCTATGCTTGATTCTTATGTTGAACAGAAGATAACGAATAAAAGGTCATCAACCACCGTTGACCTTTCTTATATACACATGGACCCGCAATTTTTAGAATTGACTCTTTTTTTCTTTTTTAAGAAAGTATGGCTCTTTTAAAATCCATCATAATATTTAATAATATTTTATAAATTTTTAAAATTATATATTGGATGTGAGACTAACATGATGTACTCAATCCCACTATGTGAAGTGCACGATCGTGCGCACATAACTCATGATCGTGCACTTTGTAAATCTAATATTGTCGATCACAAGTAGCACGACCATTGAAATAACAAGGTGTGTGGTTGTGCATACAAGCTGTCACGATCGTGTGCTCATTGATAACACGAACATGTAATCGTTTACTCGTTTGATAGCACAAACGTGCAATCATTTCTTACTACTAGAAAATCATGTTTGTGCTACGCACAAGACTACTAATATTATTTTCTTGCATTTGTATCCATTGTTCTTACATTTTGTACATTTTGTGATTATTATAAATTCATTAATTATATTTTCATTTAAATATCAATAACTTTTTTTCCAATTATTTATTTAACATTTGAAAGTATCTAAATCTTACTATCATATAAAGTTTTCTAAAGCCTAATATTATTTTCATTCAATTTTGGGTTTTGACGTGCTTGTAGATATGAATTGTACATTAATATATTATTTGCATCCCTCGTTGTTCATTCATTTAGACGAACAGTATTCAGTGAATAACTTATGAGCAATATAATAAAACCTCTAGAACAATTATAATTTTTTGGTGTCGAATAAAAATTCAAGATATCCAACTTATCCATTTGGTAATAAGGTGAGTGAGAGCAGACTTGTTCATTAGGTGGTTCTTTTCGTTCTGTTAGCATATGTTGTTTTAATAGTCCATTGGTAACCTTCCATGCTTTTGGATGATTTGAGCTAGGAAGTCCAATGCTCAATTCTCCTCAACCCACTTATGAAATTTTCATTTAATTTTTATTTTCTTTTTACTATTTCTACAAAATTCGATCATTTCACATTTTTTTTATCATTGTTTTAATATATTGAAATGCTATATAATTAGTCTGCTTTAAGAATTCCTGATTAGGTTTATTTTTGTCATCAAAATTTTTCTCTTGTTAATGGATTTTTTAAGATTGAAAGTTCGGCAATTTTGATAATTAGGCCTTTTTGATAAACTAGAGTAGTAACTAGACTTTTTAATGTTTCAATTAAGTAAATATACCCCAACCTTTTGTATTTATTCTCAAACTCTACACACTCTTCTCTCAAGAGGTACATTTACTATACACAAAATTAGAAAATGTCTAGTAAACCAAATTGTTCCTTGAGAAAGAAAGAATTTGAATTGAAAGTTTTATTTGTCTTTTGAATATAGTTTAAGAATAACAAGTATTCATCTTATTATATGCTTATTTTAACTATTTTTATAACATATTTTAATGATTGATTTTTATATATGAATTATAGGTTTTCTCTTTGTATTTATGTTTTCGTTTTTATATATTCATAAATATTTCTATTTTTATAATTATTTTAATTGAAATAATTAATAAATGTACATTTCGCATAATTTATTTTGACTCGTTAGTTTATTTTAACAAAGTAATTTTTTTGGCAAGCGCGGTGGTTGTAATATCCGGAATTTTTATTCCGTTTATTTCTCTAACAAACCCGATCTCGATCAGTTGACCCATATCCGTCTACTTAGTTAGACACATTATTATAAAATTTATCATTTTATGTAGCTTCCCTTTACATAAAATGATAGGATCTTTATAAAATTTTATCATTTTATGTAGCTTACCTTCACATAAAATGATAGGATTATTATAACCAATCCTAAACTATAACATGATCCGTATCCGTCTATTCCATAGCCTACCAGTTCCGATCCCTTGACTTCACATAAAATAATAAGTTTAGCCCCAAACCCTAATTTAGAATATGACTCGTCGTTGACAAGTCTGTGACGAAGCTGTGACAAGGTCTGGACAAGTCTGTGACGAAGCTGTGACAAGGTCTGGACAAGTCTGTGACGAAGCTGTGACAAGGCCAGACAAGTCTGTGACGAGTCTGTGACAAGGCCAGACAAGTCTGTGACGAGTCTGTGACAAGCCCAGTGTCCGCCTCAGCCCAGCAGCGCCATCTTGCCCAGCCCAGAAACTCGCCAGTTTCAGCAGCTTGTCCACAGCCCAACTTCAGCACCGTGGATCCACAGCTCCAGCCCAGCGTCCAGCCTTCAGCCCAGTGCGCAACCTAGGATTCAGCAGCCAGCCCAGCTGTGATGTATTAGATTCAACGGATGAATAAATGCAGTGAGAGAGAATCGATTCACTTGCCATAAAACGCTCCTAGAATCACGCTGTGCAGCTCTCACCTTCCTTCCAGCCGTTACGCTCCTCTCCCTCCCTGTGACTGCTTCCTTCGATCTCCATCTGGACGTCTCGACTTGCTGCAATCTGGTGTTGTTCAATCTACAGGTGAGACAACCCCTTTCCTTCTCTCATCCGTTTTCCTCCTTCCTCTCTTCTGCATTACTTGCTAATGGACGGATATGATGCTCTACAGACTTCCTGGACCAACGCAGAGCCGCCTGGGACTTCTGCACTCGAGCCATCTGCACAAGCGCCGGACTGCTGCACTCGACCCATCTGCACAAGCGCCGGACTGGACGTTGCTCCGTCTGTCGACTCAAAACGTAGCACCAGCGGGCTGCCTCTCTTCTGTCGATCCAGCAGACCACTGATATGGAGGAGCCCAGATTTGATCCACAACAACAACCTTGGTGTTATCCTTCTCGTGCCTTCGAGTCATGGAATCGAGTAAGGTCCCAATCCGTCCTACCTTTGTCCTTCTTTTGAGCAATCCTTAACATATATATATATATATATATATATATATATATATATATATATATATGTGCTGATAAGAGCTCCTTTTCTGTCATCAATCCATTCCTAACAGCCTCGGAAGATAGCTTGAAGAGTTGAGGCGTTTTCTGAATTTTTCGGAAGTGACAAGCAGTCAACTTCAGGTCCAGATTTGGGTAAGTTAGACTTCTTCTTTTTGGCTGATTTTCGGATATGTTATAGATGGTATTTCAAATTAAATCATACTAAAATTTCAGAGGAATCCATGTTATGGTTTGAGAGATACGGGGTTTCAAAGTTCAGTTTTATAAATGTGTTGAGTTGAGAAAAACAGCATGGGATGCTGTTTTGTGAGATAGTTTTGAATAGGCTTTTGATCTCTGTTAGGCTTGAATTTTTGATATGATATAGTTGACATCTTGTTGTAGATCATATTAAAATTTGGGAAGAATCGGAGTTACGGTTCGAGAGTTATTGTGTTTCAAAGTTGACGTTTTTATATATGTGCTGAGTGTTGGGGGAAAACAGCAAGTGATGCTGTTTTGTGAGATGATTTTGAATAAGCTCTTGATATCCTTTCCGGCTGAATTTTGGATATATTATAGGTAAGATTTTATAGTAGAACATATCAAAATTTGGGATAAATCCAGTGAGTGGTTTAGGAGTTATGATTTTTCAAAGTGTACTCAGATTTTGGCTAAGTATAGGAAACTTTAAGTGTTGTAACCAACTTTGGAATTTTTATAAAAATGATGGATGAACAGTTTTGAGAAATTCTTGCTCCTAAGGGTAGAGGGAACATCATAGATGATCTAGAGAATTGTTTCGGAATTTTTATAAGCTTTTACGAATTTTATATTTGAAACCAAAGTTAGACCTTTACGATCTTTCGGAAAATAGGAAAATAGGAAAAATGCCAGTTTGTAACCAAACTAAACTTTAGGAGTTAGAATATGATTTTAGAGTCTCAAATAGAAGTTTAGACATGAATTTTGGAAATTCTGGGAGTTTCGGGACCAAGGGTAAAATGGTCATTTGACCCTAAATTAGTACTGTAACTAGTTATGTTTTACTACGTTCTTTTAACTTAGAAGTCTTAGACTTCTAATTACGTGGGAGTGTGCTAATGCACTCATCTCCTTTGACAGGCAACTGAGTTGCTACAGTTTACAGAGCGAGTTTGGTTTACAGAGAGTCGAGCTTTATACCAGGTAAGTCCTTTGAGCTTACTTAGCTGACTTCTAAATATGAGCATGAATGAAGATAGTGGTGTGTGATTGAGATGTTAGAGTTATAGGTTGTGATAAATAATTACCGACCTATACTTGGCCTAAGAGTAACGGACGGTGGCATTCTGCTCAGTTAGCTTGCGAGCGCTGGGGGTTTCTTTAGGGACTAGTCCGTACTCGGTTTGTAGTGATGCTACCGGCGGAGGTCAGCTAGACCTACACCCAGTTGGATAAGGAACGGAGGCGAGAACTGTTAATAGCTCTCGTGCCACAACTGTAAATTGAATAAGATGAATCACTTAAATAATAGATAATAAACGGTTGAGTGCCAACATGATGTTTGTTTAATTTTTGTTTCTGCTTGTGTTTGTGTTGTTGTCATTCTACTTATATTTGGATTGTTAGCTAACGGTTTATCCGTGTTGTAGATCTGTAGAGATAGACAGTTGCATAGAGATCCGGAACGGATGGTCAGCCGGGTCCACGTACTCATTAGATGGGGACGGGGAAGTCTTCCATACGTCATGCATGTTATATATCTTTATGTATGTTTGTAAAGCTGTCACATGTGTACTTTCATACCATTAAAAATATTATGTTTTGGAAATTGTTTTAATTACATTTGTGCCTTGTTGTAAGATCTTAGTAAAGTTGTTGTTAAACCAGGGTCGGAACCCATTGTGAGGTCCTAACCAGTAGCTCCCCGAGTTTCGAGAATTTGGGGTGTTACAACATGGTATCAGAGCTCTGGGTTGGCAACAATGGCACTTGAAATCTTCTAAAAGACCGAATGTATAAAATAACTAGAACCCGAAAGGGGTCTAAGATTTTCAAAACGGATTTCTGTTTTTACACACGTGCATAGTCGGGTTGTTGGTTTAGTAGTACGTCGGACCACCATCGTTCTCCGTGGATCTCTGCAGCTTAGTAGATGAGAAATAGTTTGTGGACTTATAGTATTGTATGTTTATGTAAGTTATATGTATATCTATACGCATGTAACTTTTTAGTACCTTAAAGGATAGGAAATATACTTTAGTTGAGTTAATATCATGCGATCATCGCCTTATGATAAAATTTTAGTAGATCGTAAAGAGTATCTCTATAGGAAAATAATGGACTCCGACCTCGGAGTAAAGTAATGTGTCCTGACGTACATTCTGGCGATTCCTACAATCATTTGAAGAACGAGTTGACATAAAGTGAAGATTAAAAGATGATTCTTAACCACGAGAATAATTAGATAAGAAAGAATATCAAATAAACTCAGATAGAAGTGATAGAAGTCCATACAAGGAATTTAGCGGTGGGAAGACGAGAGATGAAACTCAAGAATATACGTAAGGACTGATAAGAAGCGCAAATTGAAGCGGACAAAATCGGAATACAAATTAAGTGGTGTCGAGTACAACTACACTTGGCGGGTTAAATGACAGTGCAACAAAGCTGGACGACGCCATAGGCAAGTATGGGCCTGAGAGTACAAAGAATATATGGTGTTGACCCCGATGTGAAGAATTAAAGAAGTACAAAGACAGAAATTGAAAAAAAAAAAAGTTACAGACGAGAAATAAATTTCTTCATCATAGAGATGGCTTGACTTCCTTAAAGATGCAAGAATTTTGAAAGAAATCATGAAACAAGTATCAAATACAATAGAAGTTTGAAATTTCGACAACATATTTCTATAAAGGTGGAATCACAGAACTACGCCAACCAATTCGGAAGAATGTGAGAAAATGAGATTGGTGGACTCAAGGGTCCGCAATAATTTCTCATTTACAAAGAGATTTAAGTTACCAACACTAACGGTTCATACCAGAGAACCGCAAACAGATGATGACTAAAGTAAGGAGAATCGCGAAGACACGCTTACAAGCTAATGTGGAAGACTTGATGAACTCATTGACGACAGATGAATGCTAGGACTAGACTCAGAAGAGTATAGTGACCTCATAAGAGAACAAGAGAAGTGCAGACTGTGGAAGAAACTAAAAGAGTATTAACAAAGAAACTAGAGGAGATAGATTTTCACCAAGTCTATCAAACTTCAAAAGAGATAGAAGAACAATAAGTCCGTGATCTTATGGAAGGTCAACTACATACCAGTCAGTAATAATTGAGACATAACACGTGCGGGTCAACCAGTGGTAACTGGTTATCAGATAAGGAGGATAACCATAGAATGATGAAAGAATTTTATAGACGTCTAGAGGACCCTTCAAGAGATCAACAACGACAAATGTGAAGCTAAATCGATCCGCGTGCTAGTACCTTAATAATAACATGGAGTGAGTTCGAGCAAGGAACCCTAATTAAGAACTTAAGAAGAAAGACTAGACGGTCAGAAAGGACCCCCTTTATGTCATTGAAAACCAAGGGAAGCGTGTGAGGGATTTACTACCTACTGGCTAGGAAAAGGGTGCATATCACAGTTAGTACAGATGGATTATAAAAGAAGAACTAGAGGAGTAAGGAGTATATGATTTTGATAAGGTTCTATGTCAATCAAGACAGAGTGTGTGTAGCATTCCCTACTAGATAAACCGCAAGTGGAAGGAAGTTAAGGTCATGAGAGTTTTGTAGACTTGATTACAAGCTATATTGGAAGACCTAGAAAAGACCATTGATGTCAGATGGACGACACAGTGAGACTCGAGAAATGGAGTTAGCTCACGGGGGAACTGGAAGTTGTAATGTAGAATGAGCTAAAGGAGTATAAATTGATGAACTCGAGTAAGTAGTGTTCACCAGGAAATTTAACGGCAAAAGAGGTATGAGAAAAGTGAGTCCCGGAAATGGAGATAAGTCAACTATTGACTGACCGACATCAACTGAGGACGTGCAAGGGTTGTTTGGGATTGTCGAGCTATGTACAGTTAAGAAGAGACATCTGTGATTGAGGAGTATTGAATTAACTATACCGATGCTTTGGAGGAGTTCCTCAAGTAGGCAACAAAACCTATTTAGACAATTAAAGGTATCAGAGAATTGTGTAGAGGTTACTTCTCAGTGGTTAAGATCAAACTTCAGTCGAGTCGGGAAGTTTGGATCCATGTTAGAAGAATTCCAAAGGTAAAGGGAAGAGGTCGTCTTCCAACCGTTATCTTATCCCTTAAGGCAAGTAAGGAAGGTACTTGGTATTTCATCCGGATAGGACTTATGGTGTAATTGAGAGGGAGAGTTTTGGGTCCATCAATTTGGACTCACGGGAAATGTCCTTATGATTAGCGGGTGACAACATAATTATCAAAGTAGCGCAGTGAAAGCGTGATGAGTCCTAACCCACAGAACCGGAAACTGGAGAGTACAACAAATGACGTGTCGATTTTAAGACGATGATAATTGGTGAAATGCGTTTCATTTAGAAGGAACGTGAAATAGGCTACGTGGAGTGACAAGAAATTTTGTAGAGGAACTGTATCACCAACTAGATAGACGAGAAAGTATGTGCACGCAGAAGTATAGAAAGAGAGTGTACCCCATTATAGATCCAAGTGAAGCATGCCGACCTAGTCACATGTTGGCAGACCAGTAAATTTGGAATTTAATACCTAGCATGATAATGTAGAACGAGTTTCTTGATGAAATGAGAAAGGAAGTAACGAAATAATAAAGGTGTTGTGTAGGGCCTGCACTAACAAGCTCAAGGTGAGTAACTATCAATTTGAATCGAAAGACAGATAAGAAAAGGAAGCTACGAGAGTGTACTTACGGACCGGTACTCGTACATATAGAAAACATATTATCAAGAGTGGAGTATAAGAAGAATTTTATCTCAGAACGGAGTCGAGTTGCGTTTTGAGTAAGAGGGATATTATAGGACACAATGCAATGTTAACAACTATTGAGTAGTGTGAGCAAATGACGGTGATGTGAGATCACCTCGTATCTAATACCGTCATTCCGAACATATTGTATGTCACTCAAGACCTTGAAAAATACGTGAGAAGCCTAAGGTGAGCTAACAATATATTAGATATCCATAAATATTATAATAATGTCAAGTGAATACAGATGATGACCACTAGATTGTGCCTCCACTACTAGACCGGAAAAGGGTAAAGGGATGATTCTTTACCTGAGGAATAAGATGACCGAGTCATATTAAAAGACAAGTGAGTCGTGATACAAAGAGCATTAGGCACTTGGCGAAGTGCTGGCGGAGGTCCAAGACCTTTGGCCTGAGTGTGTAGTCAAATAAACATAACGAAGGGAAGAAAGTTGACTAGGTTATTTTCTGTACGGTCATCAAAGGACCTGGAGGTGAGTTGCAAAATGTGACCACTTGAAGCTCTAAAGTGGTTTATAAGTGATTGATGGACTAGTAATCCTCACCCTATTGGAGAGTGTAACCCTAGTTTTCTACGGATTCAGTAGAGGTATAATTACCAGACAAAAGTTAGGACATCGGCTTAGAGAATCGGACAATAGAGCCGGATGATACCGGTGAGATATCTAGTTACCACACTAGAACGTGGTAGTAGGCACTTGTGAGATCTGTACATGAAAATATTTCAGAGTTAGTGGTTTTATAAAAGCCGACGAGGCCACCTTGGATACTATGGGTAGTATGAGACATAACCTTTTAGAGACCTTTGTAGAGATAGTGTAATCTAGGGAACGACGAGTTAGGGCTTGACCCTATATCTGTGTTATGTTGTCTGACTACTTGTTTATTTCATGCTTGAGTGCTTAGTCAGGATGTGTGTTATTAATAACCTTGATATGCGGGATACTTATATGTGGAAACGATGACTCTTGTGCGATAACAAGTTGATACATTAGATTTGTACCTGGAGAGCTGACCCTCTCACTGGCGTACTTTAAGTTTCGGGGCGAAACTTATTTTAAGGGGGGTACTGATGTAATATCCGAAATTTTTATTCCGTTTATTTCTGTAACAAACCCGATCTCGATCAGTTGACCCATATCCGTCTACTTAGTTAGACACATTATTATAAAATTTATCATTTTATGTAGCTTCCCTTCACATAAAATGATAGGATCTTTATAAAATTTTATCATTTTATGTAGCTTACCTTCACATAAAATGATAGGATTATTATAACCAATCCTAAACTATAACATGATCCGTATCCGTCTATTCCGTAGCCTACCAGTTCCGATCCCTTGACTTCACATAAAATAATAAGTTTAGCCCCAAACCCTAATTTAGAATATGACTCGTCGTTGACAAGTCTGTGACGAAGCTGTGACAAGGTCTGGACAAGTCTGTGACGAAGCTGTGACAAGGTCTGGACAAGTCTGTGACGAAGCTGTGACAAGGCCAGACAAGTCTGTGACGAAGCTGTGACAAGGTCTGGACAAGTCTGTGACGAAGCTGTGACAAGGCCAGACAAGTCTGTGACGAGTCTGTGACAAGGCCAGACAAGTCTGTGACGAGTCTGTGACAAGCCCAGTGTCCGCCTCAGCCCAGCAACGCCATCTTGCCCAGCCCAGAAACTCGCCAGTTTCAGCAGCTTGTCCACAGCCCAACTTCAGCACCGTGGATCCATAGCTCCAGCCCAGCGTCCAGCCTTCAGCCCAGTGCACAGCCCAGGATTCAGCAGCCAGCCCAGCTGTGATGTATTAGATTCAACGGATGAATAAATGCAGTGAGAGAGAATCGATTCACTTGCCATAAAACGCTCCTAGAATCACGCTGTGCAGCTCTCACCTTCCTTCCAGCTGTTACGCTCCTCTCCCTCCCTGTGACTGCTTCCTTCGATCTCCATCTGGACGTCTCAACTTGCTGCAATCTGGTGTTGTTCAATCTACAGGTGAGACAACCCCTTTCCTTCTCTCATCCGTTTTCCTCCTTCCTCTCTTCTGCATTACTTGCTAATGGACGGAGATGATGTTGATCTACAGACTTCCTGGACCAACGCAGAGCCGCCTGGGACTTCTGCACTCGAGCCATCTGCACAAGCGCCGGACTGCTGCACTCGACCCATCTGCACAAGCGCCGGATTGGACGTTGCTCCGTCTGTCGACTCAAAACGTAGCACCAGCGGGCTGCCTCTCTTCTGTCGATCCAGCAGACCACTGATATGGAGGAGCCCAGATTTGATCCACAACAACAACCTTGGTGTTATCCTTCTCGTGCCTTCGAGTCATGGAATCGAGTAAGGTCCCAATCCGTCCTACCTTTGTCCTTCTTTTGAGCAATCCTTAACATATATATATATATATATATATATATATATATATATATATATATATATATATATATATATATATATATATATATATATATATATATATGCTGATAAGAGCTCCTTTTCTGTCATCAATCCATCCCTAACAGCCTCGGAAGATAGCTTGAAGAGTTGAGGCGTTTTCTGAATTTTTCGGAAGTGACAAGCAGTCAACTTCGGGTCCAGATTTGGGTAAGTTAGACTTCTTCTTTTTGGCTGATTTTCGGATATGTGATAGATGGTATTTCAAAGTAAATCATACTAAAATTTCAGAGGAATCCATGTTATGGTTTGAGAGATACGGGGTTTCAAAGTTCAGTTTTATAAATGTGTTGAGTTGAGAAAAACAGCATGGGATGCTGTTTTGTGAGATAGTTTTGAATAGGCTTTTGATCTCTGTTAGGCTTGAATTTTTGATATGATATAGTTGACATCTTGTTGTAGATCATATTAAAATTTGGGAAGAATCGGAGTTACGGTTCGAGAGTTATTGTGTTTCAAAGTTGACGTTTTTATATATGTGCTGAGTGTTGGGGGAAAACAGCAAGTGATGCTGTTTTGTGAGATGATTTTGAATAAGCTCTTGATATCCTTTCCGGCTGAATTTTGGATATATTATAGGTAAGATTTTATAGTAGAACATATCAAAATTTGGGATAAATCCAGTGAGTGGTTTAGGAGTTATGATTTTTCAAAGTGTACTCAGATTTTGGCTAAGTATAGGAAACTTTCAAGTGTTGTAACCAACTTTGGAATTTTTATAAAAATGATGGATGAACAGTTTTGAGAAATTCTTGCTCCTAAGGGTAGAGGGAACATCATAGATGATCTAGAGAATTGTTTCGGAATTTTTATAAGCTTTTACGAATTTTATATTTGAAACCGAAGTTAGACCTTTACGATCTTTCGGAAAATAGGAAAATAGGAAAAATGCCAGTTTGTAACCAAACTAAACTTTAGGAGTTAGAATATGATTTTAGAGTCTCAAATAGAAGTTTAGACATGAATTTTGAAAATTCTGGGAGTTTCGGGACCAAGGGTAAAATGGTCATTTGACCCTAAATTAGTACTGTAACTAGTTATGTTTTACTACGTTCTTTTATCTTAGAAGTCTTAGACTTCTAATTACGTGGGAGTGTGCTAATGCACTCATCTCCTTTGACAGGAAACTGAGTTGCTACAGTTTACAGAGCGAGTTTGGTTTACAGAGAGTCGAGCTTTATACCAGGTAAGTCCTTTGGGCTTACTTAGCTGACTTCTAAATATGAGCATGAATGATGATAGTGGTGTGTGATTGAGATGTTAGAGTTATAGGTTGTGATAAATAATTACCGACCTATACTTGGCCTAAGAGTAACGGGCGGTGGCATTCTGCTCAGTTAGCTTGCGAGCGCTGGGGGTTTCTTTAGGGACTAGTCCATACTCGGTTTGTAGTGATGCTACCGGCGGAGGTCAGCTAGACCTACACCCAGTTGGATAAGGAACGGAGGCGAGAACTGTTAATAGCTCTCGTGCCACAACTGTAAATTGAATAAGATGAATCACTTAAATAATAGATAATAAACGGTTGAGTGCCAGCATGATGTTTGTTTAATTTTTGTTTCTGCTTGTGTTTGTGCTGTTGTCATTCTACTTATATTTGGATTGTTAGCTAACGGTTTATCCGTGTTGTAGATCTGTAGAGATAGACAGTTGCATAGAGATCCGGAACGGATGGTCAGCCGGGTCCACGTACTCATTAGATGGGGAAACAATTAATTGTTTTAACTTAATAATTATTCAGTTGTTAAAAATTAAATATAAGGTAAATAAATAAACATGTGATGACATTACATAGAATATGGCCTCAAAGACAATTAGACGGCCCTAGATGAGAGGACCTATTAATCACGGTTCGAAACTCCAAAAATACGCAACTCTTAGTTTTACACTTGTATTTAATATGAACAATGTGCACGAAGCACGATCACGTTGTTCATTCGTCCACGCCTGTCCATCTTGTGAGCACGACCATTCTATTTATACGCATGATTGTGACACCATCATCACCACCAATAGTGCACAACCGTGTATTTACAAAGGCACACGATCGTACCTCACATCCTCACGGCGGGACACGTATTCAAATCAAAAGTGTTGATTACTTTAGATCAAAGACATATTAGAGGTTCTCACTCCTTATCAATGGTGAAAGTAATTGACGGTGAAGCACACATGAGTAGTGGTGGATGTTGGTTGGAGTTGCGGTGGTTGTATTAATGGTTGTGGTGGCCAGATGGTGTTGGGGAGTAAGAGGAGCAGACTTTGGTGGCCATATGGTGATTTTCGGTAAATTTTCATTTCTTACATGCATGAATACATTTAAAGCTTTAAACATAGTTTGTGTTTAGTTGCGTGGTTTTTAGTAATTTTTTAGATTTTTTGTTTTTGCTAAGAAACTTTGGTGTGTAGGTTGGGTTAGTAGTTTTGTGGTTGTGAAACGTTATATTTGAGTTGTGAAAACGCCAATCTAGAAATCTAGAAATACAAGATTTTAGTAGTTTTCATGTTTTTTTCCCAATAATTCGTTTCATACGTGCCCATCCTCACTAATCTGTTTTCTCATTCGTCTTCCGCAACTCATCTACTCAAAACTTGCATATATGAGATTTCTCATCAATTTCAGATTTTCCATTGATAGATATTTATGCGAGGGAAAACATGCTCCAATTCGGCTAATTTTCAAGTTGAATTGGTAGTAATTGAAACCTAATTAAACCTCAAATGTAAACCTAGATGTCAATCGAAACTAGAATGCAATTGCCCCTTTTCAAATGACGCATCTCATATTGGTCAGCAAATTCCCAACTGCAGGACAAGAAGACAACCGAATAAATATCTTTTGGAGGTTTCGGTAAAGAATTCGTTCAAATTTAATTTTTGTGGGAAAAAAAGGTTGCAAAAGTTCTTTGTTTTCTCTCTCCTTCCCACTAAAAAAAATAAATACATCTTTAATTACACGACTTTTCTCTTTCATTCCTACTTGTTTCTTCAATTATCCTTTTAAAAATGTTGAGCATTGAAATGGAGACGCTCTCTTACAACCACAACCATAACCCTAATCACGACAACGAATTAAATTTTACTAAACAGATATATATAACCTATTAAATGTATATCTTGATTTAATTATTTGTAGTATCTTTTGCTAATAAAAACATAACCACCTTGAGCTTTTTCTCAAGTCCGTAGAACCTAAAAAGTAGATCAAATAGAATATTTTATACAATAATTTGCTTTCTAATTTGAGGTAAAAGAGAAAGTAGGCTAATTATGCATTAATGTAGATTAACTAGCCTCTTTTGTAAAAATGTAGATAAAATAGGCCCCTTGTAATTTTGAGAAAAAGATAAAATAAAAAAATAATTTAAGATACTTTCAAAGTTAAAAAGGAAAATGAGAGTGGTCCCCTATAATTATTCAAAATTAAAAAGATTCTCCCCCTTAATTTTTTTAAATAAAAAAGGAAAATAAGAGTGGTCCCCTACAATTAAGGAATTAATTTTAAAAAATAAAAAGATTCTCTCCCTTAATTAACATTGCTTTTTTTTTTTTTTAATAATCGCTTATTTGCTGCCATTAAAATTAATTACATAATTTTATGTACATAATCTGCGTGCGAAGTTATGTACATTATCTGCGTGCGAATTTATGTACATAATCTGCGTGCGAATTTATGTACATAATCTGCGTGCGAATTTATGTACATAATCTGCGTGCGAATTTATGTACATAATCTGCGTGCGAATTTATGTACATAATCTGCGTGCGAATTTATGTACATAATCTGCGTGTGAAATTATGTACATAAAATTATGTACAGAATTTGTGGGAATCACTCTCATTTTCCTTATTTAATTAAAAAAACAGCCATATTAATTAAGAGAGAATCTTTTTAATGAGAGCGGTTCCCACAATTAATATTCAATTATCTTTTTAATTTAGTTTATCTTTTTAATTTTTAATAGTTATTTATCTTCCTTAATTAAGGGAGAGAATCTTTTTAATTAGAGTGGTCCCCACAATTAATAACCTCTTTATAATTTAATTTAGTTTTATTTTTTGAGAGAAAATTAAAAGGTCCTAGATTATATCGTGGATACAAAAAGGACTCCTTTACACCAATTTTCTTTTCTAATTTCAAACTTTCAACTTTTGATCTATTGGATTTTATGAGGACATGCAATTTTTATTTGTCTACGTGTATTATAATTTCTATCATGATAAATTTTTTTCTTTTATTTCAGAAGTTGCTTAAGTTTTTAGGTGAATCCGATTCCATTATTCACCCGCAATACTATGTTATAAAGTAATTATATGGATAGTAGTTTGGGTTAGATTTGTTCATATCCGAACATAACTAGCGGGTGTTTTTTACTTTTATTTTTTATCATATAAAAATATGTCAAAAATGTTTTTTAATTTAGATTTTTTTAAAAATAAAATATATTTAAGATATTTTTGGGGATATTTATTAAATATTTTATATTTATACTTCAAATCTATGATATAAACTATATAGTATATTCATTACCAAAAAAAACGATATAGTATATTTTATATTTATTATTTTATTTGGGTCATACAATTTGGTCAAACGGGCAGTCCGGATTCGATCAGGTGGGCTCGACGGGCCAAATTTTATACACTGTTTATGCCCAACTATTTTTTTAATAATTAGGTGTACTTTGGGTGAGCTGATTTTTTTTTTTAATCATGGAACTTAAATAAAAGTGATATAATCGTTCATCATCCTACTCATCCCGAAACAAGTCCACCAAGGCACCAAACCCCCACTTCCCGCCAAAGGCTTCATTAAATAGCCTAACAGAATTCGGAATTCCTCAACTGATCACTTAACTAACTAGTACAGCTCAGGCGACCGGAATTCATGGCGGCAAGACCAAGATCCGCCAGAGCCCTCAATTTCACGACGATGGACAACTCCCGCTACCCATCTCGCCGCCCAACAGCAGCGTTGGTCTTCCTCCTCCAACTTCTCTCTCCCTTCTCCTCCACCTCCAAGACCACCACCACTAGCACTCTTCTCCGATCAACCTCAAACCCAATCCCCCAATTCTCACTCCTGATCCTCTCCCTCCTTTCGTTCCTCTCTCTAACCGCTCTTCTCCTCACTCTTTCCTCCCCATCCACCCCCTGCCCTTCTTCCTCTCCTCTCCCCTCCATTTCTCTCTCTTCCTTCACCTTCTCCGATTCCGACGAACCTCCTTCCCTCTCCGGCGCCTCCATGGTTCCTCTCCCTGCAAGAACCTTATCCTCCGGTGGAAACGCCACTGACGAAGAAAGATATTTCTGGCGCCAACCAGATAACGAGGGATTTCGTCCTTGCTTGCAATTCAGTCTACATTACCGGAAAGAATCGTCGGAGTTGTCCAAACAACGCCGGAGATTTCTCGTGGTCGTTGTTTCCGGCGGACTCAACCAACAAAGGAATCAGATTGTTGATGCTGTGGTCATCGCTCGCATCCTCAAGGCTGCCATCGTAGTCCCTGTTTTGCAGGTCAATTACATCTGGCGGGACCAAAGGTAAATCTTGTCAGTTTTCACGTTGTTCTTGACACTAATTGCGAAGCTGATTAGTAATTCATGTTTCTGTCAATTCGCTTGGGGCAGTGAGTTCACAGACATTTTCGATGTCGAACACTTCAAGAAGACTCTCAAATCTGATGTTCGAGTGGTTTCTTCTCTTCCCTCAACTCATCTCCTCACCAAACAATCTATTGAAACCCAAATCCCCTTCGACGTTTCACCTCTGTGGATCCGAACCCGTTTCTCTAAACAGTTAAATGAAGAAGGCCTGTTAGTGCTAAAGGGCTTAGACTCCAAGCTCTCAAAAAACCTCCCTTCTGATCTCCAAAAGCTCCGTTGCAAGGTTGCTTTCCACGCACTACGTTTCTCAGGCCCAATACGGGCAACTGGGGCCCGTCTGGCCCGTCGGATGTGGATAGAGGGTCCGTACATTGCCATCCATCTCCGGTTGGAAAAGGATGTGTGGGTCAGGACAGGCTGCAGAACCGGGCTTGGAGAAGACCTGGACTCAGAGGTGGCAAGTGATCGGGCTACCCGGCCTGAGTACTTGACAGGTCGGGTCAACATGAGCTATGCTGAGAGGCAGGCTGCTGGGCTGTGCCCGCTGAGTGCGGAGGAGGTGGCAAGACTGCTACGGGCACTTGGTGCGCCCCGTGAGGCCCGGGTGTATGTTGCTGGAGGGGACCCGTTTGGTGGGTTTGAACGGGCCATGGGTCCACTGAAGGCGGTTTTCCCGAATGTGGTGACCAAGGAGACGTTGGCCAAGGCCGGTGAGTTGGAGGTGTTTGCGAACAAGTCGTCTGCCATGGCTGCATTGGATTACATTGTGGCTCTCAGTAGTGATGTGTTTTTGCCTTCTCATGGTGGGAATATGGGCCGTGCAATGCAGGTCCAATTGATTGCTTAATTCACACTGTGTATATGATGAAACTAAATTATGCTTTGTTATGGTGTACAAAACTAGCAGTTTGAAGTTTATGAAGTATCTGAGGAGTTTTTTTTTTCTGAAATGCAGGGTCATAGAGCATATTCAGGGCACAGGAAGTTCATAAAGCCAAACAAGAGAATGATGGTTCCATTCCTGCAAGATAAATCACTAACAGAAGCTCAGCTGAGCTCTGTCATGAAGAAGCTTCACGACAAATCCCTTGGCCAAGTTGAGCCTAGACTTGGTAAGAGGTATAGGGATGTGCTCGCTTACCCAGTGCCTGAGTGTATGTGTAAACCCGCTCGCTCCTTTAGCATCATTCCCCCAAACTAAGAGCTCAATCATCCCCGTCTGTTGACAATGAGGTTGAAAACGGCTTGTATGGAAGAAAAATTGCATAAACTGTGATGAAGGGGTCATATCGTCCCAACTGGGAACTAAATGCAAGCATACAGCAGCCTGCAACTGAGATTGTTTAGAAATGAGATGATTTTGAGCTGTTTGGTGCCTTAGATGGCATTCTGTGTATGCCTATTTGTTTTGAGTTAGGCATAGATGAATCAGACTGCCCTGTGTAGCAAAGGAAATCAAAATTCCCTTTTTGAATCTACAAAAGTCTAAGCTTCAATTTTAGCAGAATTTGTTGATTCATGAGTAAGAAAATTGCAAAAGTGACAAAATTGAGATACAAATCAGGAAAGAACTGCAACTGAAGTCTATTAGAAGATTGCCATGGTCAGATAGAATGTGATACTCAGTGGATGAAGAAAGCATTGCCAAGGTCAGATTGAAATCGAATTCAAAAGAAACAACCTCGGGTAATATATATAAGCAGATCTTCCTCGAAGTTGGTTTTGCAGCAAAAAAAAAAAAAGAATCCTCTCGTGTAAGAAAGTATTGGGTTTTGGCTGGAAGCTTTTCATACATGTTGAGATTAACAAACGAGGTAAAACAATCTTTGAAAGGAAAATCATCACCCTCAAACTTCAAATAACACGCCCTTTAAATGGTAAAGCCAAAAAGCAGAAGAACCCAAAGACCGACGATCCCCATCAGTACATATAGACAAGTAAGATTTAGGGTTTTTCTGCCGAACCTTGAACAGACACCCATTGGAGGGATCATAGTGACCGTGGAGGATGGCAAATTGCGATAGGCAATAGTAAGTGCTCTTTCTATGGTATGGAAGTGTTACACGTACGCAAACATTTTTCCAGTTTTTTCTTAACAAGTATTATATTAAAATCCTGTTGTTTCCAATCCAGCAAATATTGATGGTATGAAATACAGGGGGAAAAGAGAAAATTATCCTCCATCTCTCTATCTTGATTCTGATCGAAGATGGTGTCTATTCACTGTAATCTCATTACCTTCTCCCATAAATCATTCGGAAAGTGTAGGTTTTCTCCACTGACTTGTACCAATTATGCGCATGCGATGCCCACTTCTTTATGGTTCCCTTGCAATTACTCCAACCCGTTGAAATTGCCGACTCCCAGGTTTAATTTGTGTTTTCCCCTCGCAACTTCCATGTTATCATAAACCCTAACTTCTTCTTCTGAATTTCTTGTGTTTTATGTTAATTTTAATAATGAACCGAGACAGGTTGACAAGGTCTGCACGGTGTGTAGTTGCTGAACAAAATGCAGCTGGGTTGAGCTCTTCTTCCACTTCTAGTTTCAAGCTCACTTACTTGGAGGTAACCGCCCCATGAATCTCAATTATTGATTGTGTTACCAGTTTCTACAAAATTCATTCAAACTTTGCTTACATTTGGACATGATTTATGTATGCTAAGTGGTCAAGACCTTTGGAGTTCACCAGATTTGATATCAGATATGGTTTATTCCTGTGCTTGGATGGCTCCATCTATATTATCCACTATTTCACAGATAGTGTGACCAGAGTATCTGCACCTTGTTTCATAATATTCCTAAATATTGTTTTTATAGGGCAACAGTTGGTTGTGGGAAGTTGATGGGGTGAAACTACTGGTTGATCCAATCTTGGTGGGTAACTTGGATTTTGGAATCCCATGGCTCTATGATGCCGCTAAGAAGTTCTTAAACAACTTCCAGGTTACATATGTTATCTCTTGTTGTGTGTTTATTTACTAGTTCATGAATGTATCCAGCTTGTTCTTATGTGGTTTAATATTTGTCTAGCTTAGTGATCTTCCTGAAGTTGATTGCTTGTTGATTACTCAAAGCCTCGATGATCATTGTCACTTGAAGACCTTGAAGCCTCTTTCTGCAAACAATCCAAATCTCAGAGTCGTCGCCACTCCTAATGCCAAGCCATTGTTGGATCCACTTTTTACCAATGTAAGTAAATAAGCATATGAAAATTAGATTGCAATGGTAGGGTTCTCTTCTTTGAGATTGGTGAAGATAAGAACACAGTGGATCACGATACAATATCAATTTATAAGAATTCAGAAATGTCAATGGATTATCTAGCAATATTAGAACCTTATCTATGGTATATAAATTATCAGGTTACCTATTTAGAACCTGGTGAGAATACAGAAATTACAGGAAGCAATGGTTCAAAAGTAATAGCCCGAGCAACTGCAGGGCCAGTGCTTGGACCTCCTTGGCAGCGTCCTGAAAATGGGTAAGGCGCCGTCTTCTGCACTTTGCAAATACAATCCACCTTCCTAATTTAATTTTCTTGCATGGTTTCCAGATATATCGTCTCATCTCCAAAAGTCGAGTTGAGCCTTTACTATGAACCTCATTGTGTCTACAATGAAGACATCTTGAAGAAAGAACAGGCTGATATTGTTATTACTCCCGTAATCAAGCAGCTTCTACCAAACTTCACCCTAGTCTCCGGACAAGAGGATGCAGTCAAGCTCACGAAACTGTTGAATGCAAAGTATGAAACCTAAGTTGATTGAATTGGCAGTATGAGTTCATATCTAATGAAAATGGCGATTTTCCTGAATGTGATTCACAGGTTTGTGGTTCCAATGAAAAATGGTGATCTTGATAGCAAAGGGATTCTGGCAAGTCTAGTTCGAGGTGAAGGAACAGTTGAGTCCTTTAAGGTCAGCATTCTTCATCACTGTAATACAGTTGTACCTTGAATCATACATAACTAAACAAATTTGAGCAGAGGAAGTTGTCTGTGATGAATTTGTTTGAAATTTGATGTAGGAGCTGTTGTCAAAAGAAGTAGGAGGAGTTCAAGTTGTGGAACCTGTCCCAGGCATACCGTTGGAGATACCATTGGCATAGCCATTTGAACATACAAAATGTACAATATGTTGAACTAGGAAGTTTAGATTCTTGTGAAGGCTTATCATGCAAGGATGTACGGTTACAATATATTTTATATACTTGATAACCCTTCTTTAATTCCACCATTCAACTTCAATCACTATCCATGGTTATGGCTAGCTACGACCCACATTTATCATTTAAGCTCTTTTTCTTTTATCCATCTTTAGTATCAGCCAATCCGATTGATATCAAATTTTAAAGTGAAGTTAAAGAAAGTCTTATAGAGGAGGTGTTACAACCAACAACCATGGATTCGCACAGTGACAGACATGAATGAAAGAGAGAGATCGATAATGTGAGAGAAGAATGTGTATTGTATTTCTGGTATATGAGAGAGAAGACTTTATACAAGCATCCTCTAATTCTGTAACAAAACCGTTGTGATATTATGTGGTTATTACACAGCCACGTCACTGTCTACACCCCCGCAAGCTGGAGGGCAAGTCTGATCGAGCCATTCCGAGCTTGAGCAATATATGATTCTGGTGAGAAGATGGTAGAACCTTTGTGAAGACATATGCAAGTTGCTGTGAAGAAGGGACGAATTGAAGCTGGAGTAAGTCATCCATCACTTTCTCCCTTGTGAAATTGCAATCCAACTCGATATGCTTCGTTCTTTCGTGAAATACAGGATTCTGGGCGATTTAAATAGTTGAGCTATTGTCACAAAACAGCTGAATTGGTTGAGACTGAGGTAAACCTAAATCAGTGAGCAAGCGTACCAACCAAGTAACTTCGGATGCTACATTGGCCATTGCTCGATATTCTACTTCAGCAGAACTTCTGGATATGGTGCCTTGCTTTTTAGATTTACAGCTGATCGGAGACTGGCCAAGGAGGATAACAAATCCACCTACAGATCTACGTGAAGTGGGACAGGCTACCCAATCGGAATCGGTGTATGCTAGAAGAGAAGGAGAACCCGAACCATTGAGTAAAACACCATGGCCAATTATGCCTTTAATGTATTTGAGTGTGTGAAGCAATGCATTCCAATGTGAAGAATGAGGATGCTGCATGAATTGACTAAGGTACTACACAGCAAAGCATAGATCCAGTCTTGTGTGAGTCAAAAAAATTTAACTTGCCTACTAGTGACCGATATGTTGAGGCATCTTCAAGAGAAGAACCTTCATTAGGCAGTAGTTTGGCATTGAGAGGAAGAGGAGTGTTGGTCTGTTTAGCATCATGAATAGAGGCTTCATGTAACAGTTCAAGGGTAAACTTGTGTTGGTACAAGACAACACCAGCTGGTACATAAGTTATCTCTAAGCCAAGAAAGTAATAAAGAATACCTAGGTCTTTGACACTGAATGTGGTGTCTAGATAGGCTTTCAGTCAGCTAGTTTCATCAATATCAAAGCCAGTGATAAGTAAATCATCAACTTATATGGCTACAATAGTAATAAGAGATGAACGATGTTTGGTGAAGACAGAATAGTCATTCTTCGACTGAATGAAGCCCTGAGTTGTGAGAGAATGTGTCAGACGATGAAACCATTGACGAGAGGCCTGCTTTAATCCATATAAGGATTTCTTGAGCTTGCAGACTAAGGATTGTGGGTTAGGAACTCCTGGAGGCATCTTCATATATACATCTTCATGTATCTCTCCATGCAAGAATGCATTATTTACATCCAATTGATGTAAACACCAAGACTTAGACATTGCTATTGCTATAATACTTCTTATTTGTCATTTTCACAACAGGTGAAAAAGTCTCATGAAAATCGATGCCAACCTTCTGAGTGAACTCCTTTGCAACAAGCCTATCCTTGTATCTCTCGAGAGTACCATCAACTTTGAGTTTAACCTTATAAACCTACTTGCACCCTATTGCCTTCTTTGAGGGTGGAAGAGAAACTAGGTCCCATGTATGATTATTCTGTAGGGTAGTGTATTCCTTATGCATTGCTTCAATCCAATGAGGGTTAGTGGAAGCTTGAGTGTATGTAGAAGGTTCAACATAAGATGATAATGATGAAACGAAGGCATGATGAAAGGGAGGAAAAAGGGAAGAGTGAAACAAACCTGGTGACGGAAAGGATGAAGAACCAAACGTGCAAACAAAGTCATGAAGGTAAGAGGGTTTTGTATGGATGCGAGAAGCACAACGAAGGTTTTCTGTGGGTTGTGGAATACTTGGTGAACTCTCTAGACAAGGTATAGTTTCTGGAGAAGTTGTAGAGGAAGGTGTAGGAATATTGTCCGGACAAGAATTATTTTGTTAAGGAGATGATATATTGTCTGGAGAAGCTGGAGGCTGAGATTGATGTGTGAATGTATGTAAATCATCATGAGGAATGAACATGGTGGTGTCAAAATTGGAAGTGTTGAGAGATAGAACGGGTGTTGAGGGAGTGAGGATATGACGAAAAGGGAAAACAGTTTCGTGAAACACAACACTCGAGAATGAATAATTTCTCGTGATTGAATATTGAGAACCTTAAATGCTTTCTTACCAAAGGGCTAACCTAGAAAACACATGGTATGACTCTCGGTTAAAATTTATCTCTATGGAAGTCTTAGTGTTGACAAAACATAGACAACCATAGGTTCTAAAATGTGAATAATCTAGGACTTCGTTAAACAACAACTCGAAGGGAGATTTGTTGTTGAGGACTGAAAGAGGGCAACGATTTATTATGTGAGTGGCTGTAAGGATACATTCACCCTAATAGTGAAGAGGTAACTTGGATTGATGGTATAAAGACCGGACTACCTCTAAGATATGTTTATGTTTGCGTTCGACAACACCATTTTGTTGTGGTGTATATGGGCA
Source organism: Fagopyrum esculentum (assembly GCA_033239045.1). Taxonomy (NCBI): domain Eukaryota; kingdom Viridiplantae; phylum Streptophyta; class Magnoliopsida; order Caryophyllales; family Polygonaceae; genus Fagopyrum; species Fagopyrum esculentum. The sequence goes on from BSUD01000005.1 coordinate 101,270,585, forward strand.
AGATGTTTGATGTATTATACCTTCTTGAGCATAGAGTGCTAGGGCATTACGGCTAAAAAACTCAAGAGTATTATCGGTCCTAATGATCTTGATTTGGGAATGAAATTGGGTATGAATAAGGTTGGAAAAGGATTGAAGAAGAGTGAAGGCATTGCTTTGTGGGACATGAGATAGGTCCATGTAGATCTTGTGTAGTCATCGACAATGGTAAAGAAATATGTAAATCCATTGTAGGTAGATTGGGCATACGGACCCCAGGTTTCGACGTGAATCAACTCAAAGGGATGATAGGTTTTGGTTATAGAAATAGGGAAAGATTGGCGACGTTGTCGAGCTTGAGGACATATTTGACACATATGATGATTCTTGAATTTTGGGAGATGTACTTCAGTGTGTATCAATTGTTCGAATGGTAAGTGTCCAAGGCGACAATGCCAAAGTTCTGGACTCAACATACAATGTTTAAGGGAGCAAGAAGAAGCAACATTGTCAAGATTATTACAAGGATTAGAAGGTAAAATAGAAGAGGAATCATGAGCTTTGTCGACAACGTAAAGGCCTCTCCATGCTTTACTAATCACCAAGGGAAGTTTCGTCAAAGGGGCCTGTATATAGCAATGTTCACGAGAAAATGTAATTAGTGTTAGTAACTCAGTGGATACCTTGTGAATGGATTATAAATTATAATGGAAGTCGGGGACATGTAGAACATGATGAAGAGTAATATCTGGGTTTAGATTGATGGTACCAATGTGATGGACTTTAGCATTAGCACCATTAGGCATAGTAATGAACATGTCATGAGTAATGGTTTTATATGAGGAAAAGAGATGAAGATGTGGAGTAATATGATTGGTGGCCCCACTATCGAATATCCACTGTGTTTTCAAGCTAGGAGAAAAGAAGCATAAGGGTGTGTGTGTACCAGCAAGAAAAGCATTATGAGAACCATCACTGGAGATTTGATTGACAGTTTGTGGTAGAAGAGCAAGAAGCTGGTTCACCTGTTCTTGCAAGAAGCTAGTAGCAACTAACTTGTGCCCTGCTGGATATCCATGCACCTTCTAGGACTTGGTAATGACATGACCTGCAACTTTACAGTGGTCACAGAATGATACTCCTGGAGCAGCTATAGTAAGGTAGCCATGAAGCTTCCAACATTTCTCAATGTTATGATTCTTGGCCTTGCAATGATCACAAAACATTGGTTTGTGAGAAGATGATTGTCCTTTGACATAGACTTGGCGTTGAGACGAATTGCTTCTATTGTGAGAATACATTGCAACAACTTCTTCATCTGTGGTTGATGTGTTGTGGAGACCTCGTTGTGCTTCACCTTGAAGAACGAGTTTGTAGACATTATCAAGGCTGGGAGAAGGCTGCATCATGAGGATATTCGATCTCACCATGCTGAATGACTCATTGAGACCAACAAGGAATTGTATCACTTGTTGATCTTTAAGGAGAGAAGCTGTAACTTCATTAGAACCACAAGAGCAAATTTTATCTTCTACAGCTATCATATATTCGTCCCAAAGATTTTTCAATTGAGTAAAATACAGAGTAATGGATGAATTTCCTTGCGATATGGAGCTCAACTCTTTTTGGATCTGAAATAAATTGGTTCTAGTTGTCTTGACATACCTCACAACAAGTTTCTGCCATATCTGTTCAACAGTCTTGCACTATAAAACTGACTCAACAATCTCTTATTCTACAGAGTGTAGAACCCACGATATTATCATATTGTTACATTGCTCCCACGTGGTAGCAAGCTTGAGAGAAGGGGATCTGAACGGTGTATGAACATTTGGTCATAGAATGGATTTTCTGAAGAAATTTGAGATGAATTTCTGTTGGTGCTTGGATCAAAATGATCCATGGAGTCGGAAGTATGAGGATCTGGAGTGTTTGAAGTGATAGGGGAATTAGGAATGTCATTGTGAGCAGCCATGATTCCTCTGATACCATGTTACAACCAACAACCATGGATTCCCACAGTGACAAACATGAATGAGAGAGAGAGAGATAATGTGAGAGAAGAATGTGTATTGTATTTCTAGTATATGAGAGAGAAAACTTTATACAAGCATGCTCTAATTCTATTACAAAACTGTTGTGATATTGTATGGTTATTACACTGCCACGTCACTGTCTACACGAGGAATGAATAAAAAACTGATTATTAGTCAAATGATATTTTTTAATAATTCCGGTAAGAAGGAAAAAAATGCAATGCCCAACTTTTGTATTCTCAAATCCAACTTTCACATATCCAACCCCATTTACCTAACTTTCACATACCCAACTTCATGTACCTAACTTTCGCATACCCAACTTCACGTACTCAATGCCTCATATCCATCCTTCACGTATTCACATACTCAATTTCACGTACCCAACTTTCACTTACCCAAGGTTTGTTACCCGATTTCACATACCCAACTTCACGTGCTCGACTTCACGTACCCAACTTATACATACCCAACTTCACATATCCAACTTCACTCACTTACCCAATGTTAGTTACCCGATTTCACGTACCAAACTTTCATATACCCAACTTCACATGCCGAACTTTCACGCACCAACTTCACGTACCCAACTTCACTCACGTACCTAACTTTACGTACCCAACTTTGATTACTTAACTTACAAAGATTGTCCCTTTAAAATTTACTAAACTAACCAAGTTAGGTTACCCAACTCCAGCTATCCAATTTCGGTTACACATTGTTAAGTACCGGATTTTATTTAACCGATTTTAGTTACCTAAGTTTAGTTACCCGATTTTACTTACCTGATTTCTAATACCCGAAACAAATAACCATTTTAGTTACCCGATTTCTCATAACCAAAACATATAGTTGAAATCGCATACAAAACCGATACCTGATATTGAGTACACACCGAAGAGAATGGCAACATTGCAATATTTCCGATCATTGTTGTTTAGTTAATTACATCCCGATTAGATTGCTTAGTTTTTTGCATGGAGTAAATCGTAGGCTAAGACTACTTGCTAGGACATATAGTTTTTATTGTCAATACAGTTAAAAAAAAGAGCATAACATGTGTGTTAATGAATTAAGCAATAAATACAAGCTACTATGGAGTTAGAACTTTCTTCTCATGTCGAAAACAAGCATAAAATCCAACAAACTAGAACTATACAACATACTATATAAAATATTGCAATAGTAAGATTTTTTTTTTAGGAAAACCTACTTGAGACTTGATTGCAACAATGAACAAGTAAACTTCGGGCAATAAAGAAAAAATGAGAGTGGTCATAAGTACATAGCAATATATCTAAATTTTGTTCTTATTGTCCTCCTTCGAAGGCTAGCAGTTACTACTGCACATAATCCATGGATATGTTTAAAAATATAACAAGTTTACTTTTGAGAAAAGCAAAAATATGAATTGTAATATGAAAACAGTTCAACAACTGAATTCAGTGAGTTTCCCTCCAACTTGAGCCAAGGAAGACATTAACGAGGGAAACTAAGATTAAGTTAACAGGAATATATATCATGAAAAGCTTCCAGTTGAGTGTTCCCACTGAAACAACTCCAAATAGGGCCAAAAGAACAACAATTACAGTGTTGATGAAGTTCTGTAATGAGCTAATGAAGAAAAGTGAAGGCATACGATCTTCACGGTGACTTTTCAAGTATGAATGATGTTTAGATGATTTGATCATCTTATATGATACCTTTAAGTAATTTTAAGATGATTATGCAATGTTTGATGCCTATAATGCTTGAATGATGCTAGCTAGGGCCAAGAGGTGGCTAAGCACATTTACAGAATTGCTGAAGAAGTTGTCAAATAACACTCCTTACGCCCAACTTACGGATATGTTACGGCCGTATGGTGCCCATAAGATGGTCGTGTCACCTGCCGTTGAGAAAGAAATTAAATCTTTTCAGATGTAACTTTTAAAGGCTATATTTTGTGTAACCCTAGACTCCGAGAATTTTTGCTATATATTCATATGCCAGTCGTAGGGTTAGATACACTCATTCATCCCCAATTAGGCATCACTTGGAATTCTCCCTACCCTAGACAATTGTAAGTTTATGTCTTTCCTAATTCTATATATTGTTTTTGTTTTATATTTGTTATAGGTGTTTACTTTCAAAGCGCTTGATTCCTACCTTTTATTTACCTTCGAACGAAGTGGTGTTTATAACTAGTTTAGATAAAAAAAAACTGAAGAGCCACAAACAAAGGGTGTTTTATTGGATTATTAAAGAGAACTTGGTTTTGAGAGTACTAGTTTATCAAAGCTTTGAGAATTTCTAACTATCATAGAAAGTTCCAGTCTTTGTGATTTTTTCTAACTAAAGAGCCCAAAACGAAGGTTGTTCTTGGTTTTTCCCCTGGATTTCTAAGTTTTTAATGGTTTTCCTATACTTGTTGAACCGCTGGATTGAGAGCTACACGAGTTTGAAAGCATGGTCTTTGTTTGTTTATGTCAAAGACTATTTTAGATGGTTACTTACAATTATCATATATCAATGTTCATGAGATATATATATATGCATCAATATCTTAATTCACTATAGTATGAATTCATGTTTCCTTAGATCGCCTTCATCATATATTGCATACAATCGTTATTGTTTTCGCTTGTTACAATTGTTGCCCTATTGCCTTGTTTTTCACTTAAAATAATTATTTATCAATATCATCTAAATCAGACGTTGTCCTTGAGATTCAATACCAGATTATGCTACATCCGATCATGTATCTTTGAGGAGGAGGTTGTTGTTACTTGTGGGAAAACTTCCACACGATCACTTGTGTATACGATATGAATATCATAGAGACATGTCTTTGTTGATCCTATTATTTTCCTTCCAACCTTGTACGATTTTATGACTAGTTAACTTGTTATGGCTTGATTGACCTTTTCTTTATAGCTCCACAAAGTTATCCTTATCCTACGTATAATTTCATATCACCCTCTTCGGGAATTAGGAGAAGAAGATAGTGAGAATGGGGAAGACGATGAAACCCAAGTACGAGGTTGCAAATGCAAAGTGATGATATATGTTGAATATCAATTGATCTTTGTGTATGTGATATTTCCTAAATTGTGTAAGGTTCTTATAGTTTTGTGTTTACGAGGGAAAGAAAATGAAAGGCAATATTGTTATGAAAATTATACATCGCTTGGAGTTAACTTTTCGTAAAAAGGTAATGGTTGGGAGTTCAAATCAAATTTTTTTTATAAAAAAGGCAATGAAAAAAGTAGAAATCAAATGTTTTGAGAGTTTTGTTTGTCAAACAAATCAAAATATATGATAAGCTACCAAAGATATCAAATATAATAAGATATCTCTTAAGCCATGAACTATTAAATGGATGATCATGAACTCAATTCAATCATTCTATGATATGAAAACAATCAAGTAAGTGGTCTATCTAGAAACAGTCCAATATTGACTTCTTGATGTCAATTCGACATAAAGCACAATAAGTTTCTTAAACAAAACTAGAGGAAAAAATTGTGCATGTCATTAAATGATTTATCTCACTCAATGATATCTATCTATCCTATGATAATTGAGCTTCCCACTACAATCTAGTGATCCACACAAGTAACTTTTTACCACTCTCACTTGGACGCAAATCAAGAATGTTCTTAGGCTTCTAACCGAAGATATCTCACCTAAGCTTGTGCCTCTCAATTGCAACCTAAGTAAAGATGTATAATCCTAACTGTTATGTTATTGATTCTTGTTACACATTGTATCATAGGACATAGAGTTAAACTACCACCTAATACTTTGATTTAGGTAGGGTCATGCAAATGTATTCATGTGATAGTTTGCTATGTGATTGATCTTGATGCCTATTATGATTCAATTTTGCCACTTAGTCAATCTGAGTAAGGTAGCTTGATGATTTTTATGGTGACAAGCTTATTCACATTGATATTCTATTATGTGGGTTGGGAGATGCTTAAGTTGTAATATATATGTGTGTGTTTTATGTTAGTCCGGGTAAGTGAATATTTGGGTTGGATGGACAATTGAAGCCCATCTCCTTGATCCATTTTTGGAGGCCTGCTTGATGATGTGTTGGTAAACCGGCCACTTGAAGTGGTTAAACCGGTTCAGTGGTTTACTTGAGCTTGTAGCAAAACGTGGCGTTTAACCTAGGCTCAGCTTTGGTACTTAAACGTTTGGTTGCAGCTTCTAAAACCCTAGTGCGACAGCTTGTGTGCTTCATCTCACAAAGAGAAAGAGAGAGAACTGAGAGAAGAAGAAGGCGGATTGTCCAAATCTTGCTTTGAGCAAGAAGGATCCGTAGAAGAGAAGAAGAGGAAGATAGATCCGATATCTCTGGATTATCTTCTCACCATTTGCTTCGTTGGTTTGCAACAAAGACGAAGATCAAACTCAGATCTTCGCCGAGGTGCCTTTGATGGGCTTTCTTCACCTTTGCTTCTTTGTATTTCTTGATTTCCGTAAGTTTACTTTCTTTGCTAGATCTTAGGAAATGTGCCAGTGTCTCTTGTCCAATGTTATGTAATCGGTGTTCTTGGAAACCTAGTGAAAACCCAGGACCGGATCTCCCCTCTTGAGGTCCCGCAGAGTAGGGGTATCTTTACCACCGAACTACGTAAACAAATCTCTTGTGTGAATGTTGTTTGTGTCTTTAGTCGAATCTACGGCTAGAGAATATAGAAACGTTAGAATTAACTATCACAAATTGGTATCAGAGCATTTCTGTGAGTTCTTTCTATCGTGTTTGACAAACCCTAGATTTTGGGGGTTTTTTTCTGTATTGCTTGGTATCTTCATATATCCTGCATACTTATCTTGCTTCCCCTCCTTTTGTTGATTTGCCTTGTGTTCACTCCAAAAGGTCTGTGCAAGCTTTAATATTTATAACCCAAGAAGTATGCTTGAACAATATGCAAACCCGCAGTGTACGGATCAATTGTAATAAAAGCAAGAATTCCAAGGGTCAATCACAGGGACTATGGTGAAACAAAGTTCGGTAAATAGGTTGTCAATCAACAAATCACACAACAAATCAAAGATGGTGTATAAGTTAAGTAAAGGGAATGCAGATTCTAGTAATTAAAGCATCTAGTTGTGGTTCCGACTCAAGATCTCAAAATATAACATGGACAAAGCTGAGGTTTGCAAAGGGAAGGTGTTTCTAAGGTGGGAATAGATCACCGGGTAAGTCTCACTACTCACTATCCTAAACCAAAGCTCCTATCACCGGGTAAGTCTCAATGTACTAAGGAAAGGAACTATAATCTCAAACCAACACACAACCCAAGGATATAGAATCAACCTTTACCGGGTAAGTCTCAGGCTAACTCTCAAAGATGGGATGAAGGCACACTCAAACCCCAAGAAAGGATAAACCTTTATTACCTACACTCATGATCTTGGATAAACAAACAAAGGAATCACCGGGTAAGTCTCATCCTAGGCTTGCATTGTACAAGGAAAGGTGTAATAAGAATAGGATTTGGCAAACTGAAACTCTTAACTCGGATAAGGTTCAGGAAAGGTTCACCTTGTTCAGTTAAATTCCATCCCGGCCGAGATGTTCAATGACTGACCGAGGTGTTCTACGGTTAGGGTAAAGACTCGAGCTTTCAGGGTCCTGCTGGGGTTAAGATGATTCTATCATCGTCTTTCCCACAACTTTCAGCCAATCACCCTATAATCGCATGAAGAACTTAGCAAACAATCATTATGATAACAATAATCAAATATATAAGAAAGGAATCAATATTCAAACTAAAAAACCTTAACACAAAGGTCTCAATAACTGAATCAAACAAATAACAATCAGCGTTCTTCAAGTTACAAATCAGAAAAGACAACAAAACCAAAAGCAATCTAAGAAGATCTTACAAACTCTTTAAAAGCCAACTTCAACTTGATTCCTTCCTTCCTTGAACTTCAACCTTCAAAACTTCCTTCAAATCTTCAAAAAATACTCCAGAAATCAGTGATCCGAAGATAATGGGTGATCCGTAGATGACTGAATTGTAGAAAATCAGCCCATATATATAGGAGAATTATCTTCCAAAGATAAAATATCTTAAAAAGATAATTTCCTAGAAAATATATCCATATCTCTCAAAATAAATCAGCCAAATATAAGATCTTCCTTCTAGAAATCCAGCCAAAAATATGTGATATTCTCTTTCCTAAAATAGAAGATCTCAGCCAAAAATAAAGATCTTGTCGGCGGTAAGGTGTTCGCCTCGGTCGGGACGCTCCTGAAGATCACCTCGGTCGAGGTGGTACTGTAGCTGACCGAGGTGAGTCTCAGCTGAATGTAAATCATCTCGGACCTGGTCCAAAATCAATCCTCTAAATCATTTCAATGTTTCGTGAGATCTTCTTAAAGCTCCTGAATGTAGCTCTAATGACTCCTTAGCCTCATTAGCTCCATTTCGGTCCAAAACGTGCCATTTTTCCTACAATTACAACGAAACTAGGTGTAGACCTCGATTCCCGCAAAGGTAGACAAAACAACAATATAGTCAAAGAATATACATCCATACATGCAGATTTATTAAGATAAAACTTCTAAACCAATCCCAAAATATAGACTATAATACATGCTATCAAAATACCCCATACTTGTCCCTTGCTTGTCCCCAAGCAAGTTCCAAATCTTAGATACAAGATAGGATCGATTCTAAGTCAGAAAGATCAATGAAAAACATCAAAAAACCTTTTGTGGTGTGCTCCACTCATAGATCACCCTAAGAGAATGCTTCATGACAAATAAAATCAAGACATGATCAAAACATTTTATAAATATAAGAAATCTGTTCATCTTTGCATAAAATCATAGAATGCATAATAAATCATATTATCGAAATCAATCATGTATAATCCAGTTTAAACCACCAAGTCAATCAACAAGCTCGAGGTCTCAAGGGCTTCCAAAAAGAGGTCAAGAAACGTGTCAGGGTGGGATGTATATAGGGTAATAACCGAAGCCTAGGAGATCAACAATCATCAATTTCTCCAGATGCCTCAAACTCTTGATGCACATACCATGACCCGTTAGGAATATCGCTAAACTCCGACTTTGTCAAGAAACAAACACCCTGCTATGTGAATGGTACCGAGTTACTCATCATCATGATTGACTTCCCCAAACCTAATTGTTTCTTTCTAACACTTTCAGCCAACATCTCAACTTCACTTTCACTTGCTTTTCTTTGCTTGCTTCCAAATTCCCGGATAGGTAAAGGGAGGCAAAAAATGTATATGAGGGGCTAAAGCATGGTCAACAAAAAGAAGAGAAGAAAATGAATTGCCTTAATCATCCTAAGAAGAATGTGATAGAACTCATCATGTGGTGTCAGCCTTCAAATCCAACATAAATTTGATAAAAACAAAGTTTTAAACATGCTAAAACTTTAAATAAAGCATTTTGCAACTTAAACATATCATAAAACTTTTCGATCATATAAAGATTTCAAAACCAATCTGCAAACAATATCTTCATCGAGGTCACATCCAAAGAGGAAGCACAAAAATCGTTTCGAAAATCTTTCAGTTAAGCCATCTCGGTCGAGGCGTTCTGGCGTCATCCGAGGTGCTCATCCTTGATCGGCCATGAACGTCCCGGTCGAGGTCATAAATTTTTTTTAAAAACCAGTTTTCGACGTTTTTCTCAAAAAGAAACCTGTATGTTCGCATGTAATGACAAATAAGCACATAAAGCCAAATAAACAATAATATCCAAGAGTCATACAAGCATACGCATAAGTCAAGCAAATACATCCAAATACCCCATACTTGGGACACATTGTCCCAATGGGTCAAATATAATTCTAAGGAAATAAAGTACTCACCGGACCTAGATGAACTGCATAATAAATAAAAGAAATCCATGAAGCTCTAGTCCTCATCAGCTGGCAGTGGTGGATGTGGAATGTAGGGGTGCTGGGTCGGATCAAATGGGTAGCCCATAATCTGCTGATGTTGGATCTCTATCATGCGTCTAGTGTAGTGCTGGCTCTCCAACATCTGATGCGTCCAATTCTCAATATCTCGGCGCTGGTCAGCAAAGCGCTGGGACATGTCGACTGTCAGGGCCGCGTAAGCATCAATCATCTAGTCAGTGAGATCATCAATCCTCTGGTGGGCCTCAGGATCTCTGAATCTGCGACGGGATCTGCGCTGAGGTGGTGGTGATGTTGTCTCCTCCTCCGTCGCCTCATCATCAAGATCGACAACGGGAACACTAGGTCCGCCGGTATCTATACTGGTCTCCATAATAGCTCCTCCATCATACCCCTCATTTTCATCATCAACTTAGCTGCATCTCCAACATCCTGCATGTATGGAATCTAAGCAGCAGATCAGAACTGACGGTCAAAGACAAAGAACTGAGATGACCACATAATCCCCTATGGAGCCGTCTTCTCCCACGACATGGCAACGTAAGGCGTGCCAAGGCCACGAGGGACAAGAATACGTCTCGTGATCATCTCTTGAAGTCCCAGTGGATTTGCAGCCGCGACCAGTGTACAGCTAGAAAGATCCAAACCCATAGCAGTGGCGATGTGGGTCACCAACCCACCACAACAGATATCGCCCTTCGACTTGCCCTTGATCTTGTGCAAGTCCTCTTCCAGCATAGCAGCAAAATTAGGAACTCCTCCAGTCACCATGCAAAACATACCCAGCAGCTCCCCCTGTCGGACCTTCTGGGGCGTCTCAATACGCGCCAGAAGAGTCTCGGTGAAGATCCTGTGAGCAAAGCGGAAAGCAAGATGAAAAATAATACGCTCCCGGGATCCCGGGTCTCCACCTGTCACTGTACTCTATCACATGGGCTATCTCGCCCCAAAAATCTCGAGCTACAGCTCGGGAAGGAAAACCAGAAACTGTGGGAGTAGGGAAGCCGAAAATCTCCCTAAACTGATCCATGGGCACTACATAATTCCGGTTCAGCAACCGATACTTGATCCCCTGACGCTCCGACACGTATGTAACCGAGCTGACAAACTCCATCGTCGGCTCCAGATAAGCCAGCGCTCTAACATCCATGAACTCCTCCATCCGAACCATGGAGATCATCTTCCTCAAGTCCTCTGCCACATGAAGGCACTCGAAGGCTGAATCGTCTAGAAAACGCGGGGCAACAATCGAACGCCCGTAAATACGATCAAAGTCCTTTTGGTGACGCTCATGGATCACCGGAATCGAGAACTGTGAGGCAGAAGAAGGAGAAGACTGATGGGAACTGCTAGGCCTGTCCCTTAAGGAAAACTAACGATCAGATCTGTTACTCATATATTCTGACAGAATCACCTCGGTTGCCCCAAGAACACCTCGGCCGAGACACAACCGACTGGACCGAGGCAAAGCACTGTTCGTATGCACTCTCTGAATTTGTAAGTTCTTTTCCCCTAAATCACTACCAAATGCTTCCTAAGGGGTACTTATATCCTTTTCAACGACAAACAATGACAACCAAAGCCAAATCTGCTCGAAATCAGTAAAAGAAGAAGAAGTTAGGGTTTTAAAACGAAGTACCCAGATTCTGCAGATTTGGAACGTTTTCCTTGATGTTTGATTCTTGGAAATTGATCCTCTCACTTCCTCCGGTGTAATCGAGCCAAGAATCGTGGAAAACGGGCAAAAACATAGAATTTGTGGGTTAGGAGCCGCCGCGGTCGAGGTCTTTGCTTGGGAGGGAAAAGGTGAAGAGAGAGAAACCGTCTTGCCTTTTATACCCCTCGCTGATTTTGATTTCACCTCGATCGAGGTGGTCCTGACCGGACCGAGGTGTCTGACTGGATGTCAGACCTAGTCACCTTGGTTGCCCAAGAACATCTCGGTCGAGGTGCTATGACAGCAACCGAGATGTGTCGCAGTCAATCTCTGTCTTCTCAATTTCTCGAACTTTTGTCCTTCCAGTGTAGCTCATGAGTTGTAATCCTTCCTTAGAAAGTACTTGGTTCCTGTCTAGAGGACGCAAAAACAAAAAGAAGCAGACTATCTAAAAACTAGGCTAGAAAAGGGAAAAGAAAGCAATACCTTGGGTTGCCTCTCAAGAAGCGCTTGGTTTAAGGTCGCTAGCTGGACCGTACATCACCCTCAAACAAGGTAGAAGGTGTCCTCACCCCATACTTCATCTTCATCATGGGGTGAAACAAAGGATTCTATCCAACGTTCCAACAAATGCAAGTGCTCATCGGGAAACGAATAATCTATGGGTAGGTCATCCTTGTTGAGCGAGGAGGGAGGTAGCCGGCTGAGGTGATCCGCAACAGAATTCTCGGATCCCTTCTTATCGTGAATCTCTAAGGCAAACTCTTGAAGCAAGAGAATCCAACGAATAAGACGCAGCTTTGCATCCTTCTTAGCGAGCAAGTAACGAAAAATTGCATGGTCAATGTAAACAATAACTTTCGCTCTCACTAGGTACGACTGAAACTTCTCAAAAGCATATACAACCGCCAAGAGCTCATTTTTGGTGGTGGCATAGTTTAGTTGAGCTTCGTCTAGCGTCTTGCTAGCATAGTAGATGGCGTTGGTCCGGGCATCCTTCTTTTGTCCAAGTACCGCTCCTACGGCCACATCACTAGCATCGCACATGATCTCAAAGGGCAAGGTCCCATCGGGAGGTTGAATGATGGGAGCGGTGATCAACGCTTCCTTTATCCTGTAAAAAGCATTAAGGCATTCCTTCGAAAACTCAAAAACAACATCCTTATTCAAGAGATTAGTGAGTGGTTTAGAGATTTTGGACAAATCCTTGATGAATCTCCTGTAGAAACCTGCATGCCCGAGAAAACTCTACACACCCTTAACAAAACAAGGGGGAGGAAGTTTCTCAATACTCTCAATCTTAGCTCGATCGACTTTAATACCTCGGTTGGAAACGAGGTGTCCTAGAACAATTCCTTCACTAACCATAAAGTGACACTTCTCCCAATTCAGAAAAAGATTAGTGTCTTCACAACATTGTAGCACTAGAGAAAGGTTAGCCAAACAATTATCAAAAGAGGAACCATATACCGAAAAGTCATCCACGAATACCTCCATGATCTCCTCAATGTACTCGGAAAAGATAGCCATCATACAACGCTGGAAGGTCGCAGGTGCGTTACACAATCCGAATGGCATCCTCCTATAAGCGAATGTCCCCCATGGATAAGTGAAAGTGGTCTTTTCTTGATCATCTAGATGAATAGGAATCTGAAAGAAGCCACCATAACCATCAAGGTAGCAAAAATGGGAGTGTTGAGCTAACCGTTCGAGCATTTCTTATAATCAATGCACATCCTCCAACCCGTAACGGTCCTAGTTGGAATCAACTCGTTATTCTTATTCATCACAACGATCATCCCTCCTTTCTTCGGAAATACATGCACCAGGCTCACCCACTTGCTATCCGATATGGGAAATATGATACCTACATCCAACAACTTAAGAATCTCCTTCTTCACAACCTCTTTCATGATCGGATTTAACCGTCTTTGAGGTTTTTGTGAAGTCTTATGATCGTCTTCCATTAGTATCTTATGCATGCAAAAGAAGGCTTAATACCAACAAGATCATCAATAGTATAACCTAAAGCCTTTCGATGTTTCCTCAGAACGTGCATCAATTTAGACAATTTAGTTTCAAAAAGGGAAGCACTGATGATAACGGGATAAGTAGAATCCGGGCCAAGGAAAGCATACCTCAAGTGACTTGGAAGCGGTTTAAGCTCCACGACTGGAGGTGCTTTATGAGGAGGATTTGTACCTTCTCCTTCCAGTGAAGTGGACTTAGATCGAAGAACTGGACTTTCAGAAGTCTCAGTTGACAGCATCTCGTTTACTGTCTCGGTCGGGGCCTGAGGTGGGTGACCGAAATGTTCTTCAGATAAGAACACCTCGCTTGGTCCAGGAAGTGCCTTGGTCGAGGTACTGGAACTGGGAACGAAACCTAACGTGATTTTCTTCTCCTGGGTCAGTCTATCAAATCTAGCTCATGGATCTTCTTCCAATGCCTTTAAGCTTTGTATATCTACATCACAAGAGACATCTATACCTTCCTCCATTAAACTAAAACTAACAACTTTTTCAAGAGGATCGTTAATAAGAATAGAGCTCACCAATTCTCTCGATTCTTCTTCATCATAGATGTTGAAGATGTCATCATCCGGTGGCTCTCCCTTCATTGCAGCAAGCAATGCAAACTCCACATGATTTCCACCAATGTTGAATTTCAACTTTGCGTTCTTACAATCCACATTGCAACCCGAAGTTGCTAGAAATGGCCTCCCGAGAATGATAGGAATGGGATAATCTGTTGGGATGTCAAGTACAACAAAGTCTATAGGTATGTAGAAATTACCTAAGTTGATGGGAACGTCTTCCAAAATACCCACGGGACGTGTAATGGAGCGATCCACCATGTATAGCGTCATCTTCACCGGCTTGGGCTCTCCAAGGCCAACTTTCTCACAAAGCTCCAGCGAGATGATACCCACGCTGGCTCCTAGATCACATAATGCATCATAGGTTACATCCCCAACTTGAATGGGAATGCAAAATGAACCGGGATCCCTTAATTTAGGTGGCATCTTCTCCTTCATGATTTGAATGAGCTCTGAAGACTGAGATGTCATCCTTACTTAACCAAAATCCTCCAGCTTCCTCTTCCTTGACATAATCTCCTTCAGAAACTTCCCATAGGCGGGCATCCTTAGAATAGCATCAAGGAAAGGGATGTTAATATGTAGTTTATTCATTAGGTCTAGAAACTTACCAAAATGCTTGTCTAGATGTGCCCTCGCCCTTGACTGAGGGAATGGAAGTGGCTGTTTATAAGCAGGAGGTGGAACATAAACTTCAGATTTATCTTTCGCTTTCTGGGGCTCCGCCTCGGCTTGTACATCAACCGAAGTGTTCGTCTGGTCGTGGCTCGACCGAGGTACTGGATCTGCAATTTTCAATCCACTGCGTGTTATTATTGCCATAATATGTCCTTTAGGGTTGCTCTCTGTCCTTGCTGGGAGCTTCCTTGGATCTCTTGGCGCTTCATTCGCCTTGTTGAAGAATTGTTTCTCTAAGGCTTTTTGTGCCTTCGAAAATGAATTCGTTGATGTCTCCATAGCATTGAGCTTGGTCAGAATTGCCTCCAGCACAACATCTTTCTTTTCTGGCTGAGACGAACTTGAAGCAGGCTCCAGGCTTCTCAATGGAGTAGAAGAAGAAGAAGAGGGGGCGTTAAGAGCATTATTGGCATGAGAATAAGGGTTACCGGAATTTTGTTGGTTAGATCTCCAATTGTTGTTGTTGGAGTTTCTATTGTTGTTGTAATTGTTGTTCCGTGGCCCTTGATAGTTGTTTCTTCCTTGATATCCTTCATCTTGCTCCTTCTTAGTTTGAGCTACTAAAAGCTCCTTCAATGCCTTTACTTCATTGCTAAGCTAGGTGAGTTGAGCTCCATTTGAAGATGTGTCTTGGAAACTAACTCTCCTTGCTCCATTTTCAGTTCCTTGATGGGAGTACTTCTCCATGTGTAAAGCTTGCTTTTCAATAAAATCCCAAGCTTCATCTATTTGCATATCCATGAAGGTGCCGTCGGAAAGTAATTGAAGCTTGAATTGAGTATCTTCATCCAAACTCTTGAAGTATATTTCCAGCAACTCGATCTTTGGAATCCCATGATGTGGGCAATCCAACAGAAGATCCTTAAATCTCTCCCATGAGTTGGACAAACTCTCTTTGTCCTTCATAATAAAAGCATTGATCTTTTCCCTCAATTTAGAGGTCTTAGAAGGTGGAAAGAACTTAGTAAGAAACTCCGTCGCCATCTCTTCCCAAGTGTTGATTTTTCCGGCCGGAAGAGATTGATACCAAGCAAGCGCCTTATCTTTCAAAGTGAAGTAGAAAGGCTTCAACTTGTAGTTGTTATTCTCCAATCTTGAAGGTCTCAAAGTCTACATCAAAATCTCATAATTTTGCAAATGCTGATGTAGAGACTCTCTCTCCAAACCTCCAAATTGACATTGTCAAATCATGGTTAGAACTTGTGGTCGAAGTTCATACTCATTCTCAGCTGGATCACCTAGGTTGACTCCTGGACGCCTGACCTACTGATTAGGATCCATCCTCTGTCCAAGGGTTTGTGGAACTCCATAAAAAAGAACGTCTCGGATAGGCATCCGATGTGGTAAGTGTATCTCGGCCGAGGAAACTTGAACTGGGTCTTGCCTCGGTCGAGGATTTGGGATTGGTCGAGGCAGAAATTGGGCCCTTAGAGCGGTCATATCTGCTTCAATTCCTTCTGTTATGGCGCGAGTCTCGTCTTTCTCTCGCTACAGTTCTTCCTTACTGAGGCGTAGCTGTTCCAATGCCTCCTTCAATTCGGCTTCAAGATCGCGATTGCCTTGATTGGCCATCTTAGCTTCTTTCAATCTTCTCTTGTAGGTCTTTTCTGGTTTGGGATCATAGGGAACGATTTCCTTTCCAGAACGAGTTCTTCGCATAAACCTAAGGAAAGATCCTGCGAAAACACTCAAATAAAGTGGTCAATAGCAACAAGGGCAATAGCCCTGAAAGACAACTAAAACCGAAGTTGGTCTACACCAAGTCCCCGACAACGGCGCCAAAAACTTGTTCGCTCCAAAAGGTTTGTGCAAGCTTTAATATATATAACCCAATAAGTATGCTTGAACAATATGTGAACCCGTAGTTTACAGATCAATTGTAATAAAAGAAAGAATTCCAAGGGTCGATCACAAGGACTATGGTTAAACAAAGTTCGGTAAATAGGTTGTCAATCAACAAATCACGCAACAAATCAAAGATGGTGTAAAAGTCAAGTAAAGGGAATGCAGATTCTAGGGATTAAAGCATCTAGTTGTGGTTCCGACTCAAGATCTCAAAAGATAACATGGACAAAGCTGAGGTTTGCAAAGGGAAGGTGTTTCTAAGGTGGGAATAGATCACCGGGTAAATCTCACTACTCACTATCCCAAACTAAAGCTCCTATCACCGGGTAAGTCTCAAGGTACTAAGGAAAGGAATTATAATCTCAAACCAACACACAACCCAAGGGTATAGAATCAACCTTTACCGGGTAAGTCTCAAGCTAACTCTCAAAGATGGGATGAAGGCACAATCAAACCCCAATAAATGATAAACCTTTATTACCTACACTTATGATCTTGGGTAAACAAACAAAGGAATCACCGGGTAAGTCTCATCCTAGGCTTGAATTGAACCAGGAAATGTGTAATAAGAATAGGATTTTGCAAACTGAAACTCTTTACTCTGATAAGGTTCAGGAAAGGTTCACCTCGTTTAGTTAAATTTCATCCCGACCGAGATGTTCAATGACTGTCCGAGGTGTTCTACGGTTAGGGTAAAGACTCAAGCTTTCAGGGTCCTGCTGGGGTTAAGATCATTCTATCATCGCCTTTCCCATAACTTTCAGCCAATCATCCTAGAATCGCATGAAGAACTTAGCCAACAATCATCATGATAACAGTAATCAAATATATAAGAAATGAATCAATATTCAAACAAGAAAACCTTAACACAAAGGTCTCAATAACTGAATCAAACAAATAACAATCAACGTTCCTCAAGTCACAAATCAGAAAAGACAACAAAATCAAAAGCAATCTAATAAGATCTTACAAACTCCTTAAAAGCCAACTTCAACTTGATTCCTTCCTTCCTTGAACTTCAACCTTCAAAACTTCCTTCAACTCTTCAAAAAAAAAAACTCCAGAAATCAGTGATCTGAAGATAATGGGTGATCTGTAGATGGCTGAATTATAGAAAATCGGCCAATATATATAGGAGAATTATCTTCCAAAGATAAAATATCTTAAAAAGATAATTTTCTATAAAATATATTCATATCTCTCAAAATAAATCAGCCAAATATAATATCTTCCTTCCAAAAATCCAACCAAAAATATGTGATATTCTCTTTCCAAAAGTAGACGATCTCAGCCAAAAATAAAGATCTTGTCGGCGGTAAGGTGTTCGCCTCGGTCGGGACGCTCTTGAAGATCACCTCGGTCGAGGTGGTACTGTAGCTGACCGAGGTGTGTCTCAGCTGAATGTAAATCATCTCGAATCTTGTCCAAAATCAATCCTCTAAATCATTTTCATGCTTCCTAAGATCTTCTTAAAGCTCTAGAATGTAGCTCCAATGACTCCTTAGCCTCCTTAGCTCCATTTCGGTCCAAAACGTGCCATTTTCCCTACAATTACAATGAAACTAGGTGTAGACCTCGATTCCCGCAAAGGTAGACAAAATAACAATATAATCAAAGAATATATATCCATTCATGCAGATTTAATAAGATAAAACTTTGACTAAGGCTAAGATCATTGAATCCATTGTTGATAAAAATGAAACTATAAAAATCTTTAAGACTAAACCTAATGATAAGAAATCTGAAGTTAAGTCTGAAGTTCTTGTAACTAAAGGGAAGTTTAAAAAGAACAACAAACCAAGTAAAAGGGATAAGAAAGATGACTTCTATGATAAAAACCCTAATAGTGAAAATGACAAGAAAAATAAAAAATGCTTTTACTGTCAGAAAGTTGGTCATTTTATAAATGATTGTAGAAAGAAAAAAAAGATGAATCTAGTAAAGGAACTGTAGAAAATAATGTCTCCTTATTTGAAAATATACATGCTCAATATTCTTGTGAACTGTTGATGTGTGCTATTCCTTTCAAATGCAAATCTGATGATTGGATATTAGATTCTGGATGTACCATGCATGCTTGTCCTGATAAAACTCTTTTTTGTTCTTAAGATATTTTTTATGGTGGTGATCTCATGTTAGGAGACAACACTTCTTTAAAAATAAAAGGGATTGGAAATATACCTATGTGCATGTTTGATGGAAAAATTAGGGTGATACAAAATGTTAGATGGGTTCCTGGCCTTAGGAGAAACCTGCTATTTGAATCTATGTTTGATGACCTAGGTTGTAATATAAATACTAGTATTGGTATTAGAGAAGTTGTCAAAAATGGTCTTACTCTTATTAGGAGCTCTAAAAAGGGTGGTTTGTACTTTGTAGAACAATCACCTGAATTAAATCTCTCCACTACTGATATTAATAAAAACAACCTAGACCAAACTACTTTATGGCATAACATTAGGGCATATAGGGAACAATGGCTTGCTTTAGTTACATAAATAAGACATCTTAACTAATAAGCTGACCAACCTTAGCTTTTGTGAAAATTGTGTGTTTGGTAAAGCTAATAAAAACAGTTTTAATAAATCTGTATATAAGGCTAACAAACCTCTAGAATATATACACTCAGATCTATGGGGCCCTGCACACATAGAAACTGTAGATGGGAAGAAGTATTTCATTTCTTTTATTGACCACTATTCTAAAAAAGTTTGGATATACCTGTTAAGAACTAAAGATGAAGCCTTTGAAAGTTTTAAAAACTGGAAAATTTCAGTTGAGAATGAAACTGACTAAAAAATTATATGCCTTAAAACTGATAATGGTCTTGAGTTTTGTAATGCTAGCTTTAATGAATACTGTAAAACAAATGACATTAAAAGACATCTAATTGTCCCTTACACTCCTCAACAAAATGGTACAACTGAAAGGATGAATAGAACTCTTTTAGAAAAGGCTAGATGTATGCTTATAAGTGCTAGTATGAAACATAGCCTATGGGATGAAGTTGTAACTACAACAACTTACCTCATTAATAGGTCTCCCTCCTCTGTCATAGAGTTTAGGACACCCCAAAAATTATGGACTGGAAGAAAACCTAGTATTGCCCACCTAAGGCCTTTTGGGTGCACTGCATATTCCCATATAATACAAGGGAAGTTGCACCCAAGGGCACAAAAGTGTGTAATGCTAGGCTATCTTGAAGGTGTTAAGGGCAATAAATTGTTACTCATACAACCTCACGGCTATAGAGTTATAACATTGATAGCATGAATTATAGTCTATATTTTAGGGTTTGTTTGGACGTTTTATCTTTCATAATCTGCATGTTTGTATGTACATTATGTGATTTTACTACCATTTCATCTACCTTTGCGAGAATCGAGGTCTACACCTAGTTTCGTTGTAATTGCAGGTAATATGGTACGTTTTGCATCGAAAAGGAGCAAAAGGAGTCAAGAGTCATTTGGAGCTACATTGAGAAGCAAAAAGGAATCCTTCAGGAAGCACAATCATGGATTAAAGATTTACTTTGGACCAGTTTTGAGAGATTCTACACTCAGTTATGAATCACCTCGGTTGCCCAGAGATTCATCTCGACCGAGGCGATCCAGAGACGCCGACTCGACCGAGGCGAATACCTAGGACGCGGCGAGAATATTTTATTCTTGGCTGAGATCTTTTAAAATTGGAAAGTGATCTTATATTTTTGGGCTGAGTTTCTAGAAGGAAGGAGATATGCAGAATCATATATTTTACCTATATTTATGGGATAATATCTTCTTAAGATTTATTATCTTTGGAGGTTTATTTTTCCTATAAAAAGGATTGGATTTTCCACAAATCCGATCAGGCTTAGAGGCTGCATACATCACGATATACCACCGATCAGGGTTTACAAGCGCAGCGGCCGCATCCTACTCCAATTTGGGAGATTCGAAGAACCTTTTTGAAGGTTGAAGGAAGATTGAAGACTATAGCTTTATAGCTTTTTGGAGGGTTTTGTAAGATTATCTTCAATTCCTTTCCTTGTTGTCTTGTCTTGTTGGATTACTATCCAAGGAACGATTTTGTGTGATATTTGATTCAGTTATTGAAGTGTTTTCATTAAATTCTTCTTTGTTCAAATATTCACCTTCTTCCCATATATTTAATACTTTCATTATGATGATGAGTGGCTAATTTCCTTGTGTGATTCTAGGGTGATTGGCTGAAGGTTGTGGGAAAAACAATGATAGAATGATCTTAATCACAGTAGGATCCTGAAAGTTCGAGTCTTTAACCTTAACCCTAAGCATCTCGTTCAGTCGATGAACATCTCGGCCGGGGTGGAATTCTTCTGACCGAGGTGACTTATCCGACCCTAAACTAAGAGTTAAGTGTTAGAGTTTGCTAAATCCTATTCTTATTACACCTTCCTGGTTCAATGCAAGCTTAGGATGAGACTTACCCGGTAATTCCTTAGTTTGTGTACTAACGATCATAAGTGTAGGTAATAAAGGTTTGTCCTTTATTGGGGTTTGAGTGTGCTTCCATCCCATCTTTGTGAGTTAGCCTGAGACTTACCCGGTAAAGGTTGATTCTATTCCCTTAGATGGTATGTTAGTTTGAGGTTATAGTTCTTTATCTTGATTCCTTGAGACTTACCCGGTAATAGGAGTTACGGTTTAGGATTAGTGTGTAGTGAGACTTACCCGGTGATCTACTCCACTTTAGTAACACCTTCCCCAAGCAAAAATCTCAGCTTTGTCCTCTTATCTATAGATCTTGAGTTGGAACCACAACTAGATGCTTTAATCCCTAGAATTGCATGTTTGCTTTATTTGACATCTTATTCATCTTTGATTGTATTACTTGCTCTTGTGGTTAGCATCAACACTAGCATACCGTACTGGACTTTGTTTCACTAAGTCCCTGTGATCGACCCCTGGAATTTTCTTGCTTTTACTACGATTGACCCGTACACTGCGGGTTCGCATCCTTGTTTTAAGCTTAAGTCTAGGGTTATAAATTTAAAGCTTGCACACACCGTTTGGAGCGAACAAGTTTTTGGCGCCGTTGCCGGGGATTGTTCTTGCTTTTTCTACTAATCATTCTACTTGAGTGTTCTTGCAGATTTGTGTTCTTAGGTACACGCGAAGTTCTTGTTCTGGCAACGGAACAGAGTTTCGCCAAAGAACAAGTTTTTGGCGCCGTTGCCGGGGACTGTTCTTGCTTTTGCTATTAATTTTTCTGCTTGAGTGTTCTTGCAGGTTTGTGTTCTTAGGTACATACGAAGTTCTTGTTCCGGCAACGGAACAGAGTTTTGCCAAAGAACAAGTTTTTGGCGCCGTTGCCGGGGACTTGGTCTAGACCGAGCCGGTACGGTTTGCTTTCGGGGCGCTTGCCCCTGTTGCTACTAACTACTCTTTCTATGAGTTTTGTAGTTTTCAGGATTTCTGATGGCTATGTTTGATCCAGCCTGGATAGCAAGACAAAGTGCTAGGGCAGATCATTATGAATACTTGGAGGAGAAGTACTCCTTCTATTGGTTCAACAATGAATGGGAAAGAGAAGAGGCCATTCAACACGAACTTGCAATGTGGGATGAACTTAATGTCCCTAAAAAGACTTATGAGCAACCTCTTGAAGATTCTCTCGAATCTAGGTTGGAGAAGTTAATGAAGAAGGTGACGGAGCTCAAGGAAAGCGCCCTATCCTATGCTAAGCCGGAAGAGGAGCATAAGGAAGTGTTGCACGTTTCGAGCATACCTCCAGTCAAACCAGAAGTTTCTCCTGAAGCTTTTGAGGGAGAAGATGTGGAAGATCTCGATCTGGCTGTTGAGACCTCGGTCGAGGTGGAAGTGACCTCGACCGAGATGGAAGAAGAATCTGCAAAACCAGAAATGGAAGATGCAGAGAACCTTGGCCAAATTACTGAGATTGTGGTCAAGGTGGAAGAAAGACCAGCAGAACTGAGAGAGATTTCGTGGGTGGATTATCAACCCAACACGAAACTTGTCTCAAACCTTGGAGAACTTTGCAAGGTACATTCTCCTACTTCATTTGAATTCCCTATTAATATTTCTGAATTTTTCAGGAATGCACCGGAGAGTTGGAGGTCTCTTCCGAAAGAACCTCCAAAGATTAAGATGAAGTCTTCCTTGAAATTGTTGGAAGAAGATGCTCCTTGGATTATAAGGAGTGAAGTTAACAAGCGCTTCACCGCTAAGGCAACGAAGTGTTATTTGTTCAAGTATGGGGTCCCTCGCATGCTCAGGACCCTGTACCATCCCCAAGCTATAGATGGGGAAGCTGCTATGATTCTCGAGAAACTATTTTCTCGATCAAGGAAAGGATGGGACGCAAGGCTAGATTATGTCCCATTGAAGTGCAGGAAGTCTAGAAGGATTCCGGTGAGAATCAAACCGTACAAGCTTGTACGTGGGAGATCTTACCATTTGCCGGTGAAATTAGGAACCGGAACCTTTTTGGAAGAATTTTATGATGGATGTGATGAGCACTCCATGGTGTTCAAGGTACATTGAGTAATTCTATGGAGAAGGGTCCAGCTAGCGACCTTAAACCAAGCGCTTCTTGGGAGGCAACCCAAGGTATTGCTTTCTTCTCCCTTTTCTAGTTTAGTTTAGATAGTTGCTTTGTTTTTGTTTTCCTCTAGACAACAACCAGGTATTCCAAAAGGAAGGATCACAGTTCAGGAGCTACACTAGAAGAACGAAGTTTCGAGAGTTTTCGAAAACGATTTTTGCGTTACTTATCTGGATATGATCTCAGTGAAGATCTTGTTTACTGACTGGTTTTAAATTCTTTATATGTTTGAAATGTTTTATGATATGATTAAGTTGCTAAATGCTTTGTTTGAAATTATTGGCATGTTTAATATTTTGTTTTTATCCAAATTATGTTGAATTTGAAGGTTGACACCGCAGCATAAGTTCTCTCACGTTCTTCTTGGAAAGACCAAGGCAATTCATTCTTCTTCTTCTTCTTCTTCTTGATCATGCTTAGCCCCTCATATACATATTGCCTCCCTTTACCTATCCGGGAATTTGGAAGCAAGCGAAGTGGTGAAAGCAAGTTAAAGTTGAGAAGTGGCTGAAAGTGAAAGTCTTAGAAAGCAATAATAGGTTTGGGGAAGTCAATCATGAAGATGAGTAACTCGGCACCATTCACATAGCCGGGTGTTTGTGTCTTGCCAAAGTCGGATTGAGCGATATTCCTAACGGGTCATGGTATGTGCATCAAGGGTTTGACGCATCTCAAAAAATTGATGATTGCGGATTTCCTAGGCTTCGGTTATTGTGCACCTCTGTCCATGCATCCCAAAAAGTAAAGTAAAAAGAAAAAGTGTGAAATAAGCAAAGCTTATTGGTGGAAGATGTTGCAAGTCAAAGTGAAAGTGAAGTTCATCCTTTTCCCGGATTCTAGCACCACATTACCTTACATTCATCCCTACCCTACACGTTTCTTGACCTTTTCTTTTGGGAAGCCCTTGAGACCTTGAGCTTGTTGATTGACTTAGCGGTTTAAATCGGATTATACATGATTAATTTTGATAATTATGATTTATTATGCATTCTATGATTTTATGCAAAGATGAACAACTTTCCTATATTTATAAAATGTTTTGATCATGTTGAGTTTTTAATTTCCAGGAAGTACTCTCTTAGAGTGATCTATGATAGTTGCACACCATAAAATGTTTTTGAAAGACTTTTCATTGATTTTCTTGACTATTAATCCATTCTATCTTGATTTCTATATGAGGAACTTGCTTAGGGACAAGCAAGGGCTAAGTATGGGGTATTTTGATAGCATGAATTATAGTCTATATTTTAGGGTTTGTTTGGACGTTTTATCTTTCATAATCTGCATGTTTGTATGTACATTATGTGATTTTACTACCATTTCATCTACCTTTGCGAGAATCGAGGTCTACACCTAGTTTCGTTGTAATTGCAGGTAATATGGTACGTTTTGCATCGAAAAGGAGCAAAAGGAGTCAAGAGTCATTTGGAGCTACATTGAGGAGCAAAAAGGAATCCTTCAGGAAGCATAGCCATGGATTAAAGATTTACTTTGGACCAGTTTTGAGAGATTCTACACTCAGTTATGAATCACCTCGGTTGCCCAGAGATTCATCTCGACCGAGGCGATCCAGAGACGCCGACTCGACCGAGGCGAACACCTAGGACGCGGCGAGAATATTTTATTCTTGGCTGAGATCTTTTAAAATTGGAAAGTGATCTTATATTTTTGGGCTGAGTTTCTAGAAGGAAGGAGATATGCAGAATCATATATTTTACCTATATTTATGGGATAATATCTTCTTAAGATTTATTATCTTTGGAGGTTTATTTTTCCTATAAAAAGGATTGGATTTTCCACAAATCCGATCATGCTTAGAGGCTGCATATATCACGATATACCACCGATCAGGGTTTACAAGCGCAGCAGCCGCATCCTACTCCAATTTGGGAGAGAGTTGAAGAACCTTTTTGAAGGTTGAAGGAAGATTTGAAGACTATAGCTTTATAGCTTTTTGGAGGGTTTTGTAAGATTATCTTCAATTCCTTTCCTTGCTGTCTTGTCTTGTTGGATTATTATCCAAGGAACGATTTTGTGTGATATTTGATTCAGTTATTGAAGTGTTTTCATTAAATTCTTCTTTGTTCAAATATTCACCTTCTTCCCATATATTTAATACTTTCATTATGATGATGAGTGGCTAATTTCCTTGTGTGATTCTAGGGTGATTGGCTGAAGGTTGTGGGAAAAACAATGATAGAATGATCTTAATCACAGTAGGATCCTGAAAGTTCGAGTCTTTAACCTTAACCCTAAGCATCTCGTTCAGTCGATGAACATCTCGGCCGGGGTGGAAACTGGCTGACCGAGGTGACTTATCCAATCCGTAACTGAGAGTTAAGTGTTAGAGTTTGCTAAATCCTATTCTTATTACACCTTCCTGGTTCAATGCAAGCTTAGGATGAAACTTACCCGGTAATTCCTTAGTTTGTGTACCAACGATCATAAGTGTAGGTAATAAAGGTTTGTCCTTTATTGGGGTTTGAGTGTGCTTCCATCCCATCTTTGTGAGTTAGCCTGAGACTTACCCGGTAAAGGTTGATTCTATTCCCTTAGATGGTGTGTTAGTTTGAGGTTATAGTTCTTTATCTTAATTCCTTGAGACTTACCCGGTAATAGGAGTTACGGTTTAGGATTAGTGTGTAGTAAGACTTACCCGGTGATCTACTCCACTTTAGTAACACCTTCCCCTTGCAAAAATCTCAGCTTTGTCCGCTTATCTTTAGATCTTGAGTTGGAACCGCAACTAGATGCTTTAATCCCTAGAATTGCATGTTTGCTTTATTTGACATCTTATTCATCTTTCATTGTATACTTGTTCTTGTGGTTAGCATCAACACTAGCATACCGTATTGGACTTTGTTTCACTAAGTCCCTGTGATCGACCCCTGGAATTTTCTTGCTTTTACTACAATTGACCCGTACACTGCGGGTTCGCATCCTTGTTTTAAGCTTAAGTCTAGGGTTATAAATTTAAAGCTTGCACACACCGTTTGGAGCGAACAAGTTTTTGGCGCCGTTGCCGGGGACTTGGTCTAGACCGAGCCGGTACGGTTTGCTCTTGGGGCATTTGCCCCGTGTTGTCTTACCACTCTACTTGAGTGACTTTTGCAGGTTCTTTCTTAGGTATATGCGAAGAACCCGCACTGGAAAGGAAATCGTTCCTTACGATCCCGAACCAGAAAAGACGTACAAGAGACGCTTAAGAGAAGCGAAGATGGCCCAACAAGACGATCACGATCTTGCGGCCCAGTTGAGAGAGACGCAGGAGTTGCTACGTCTCAGTCAAGAAGAGCTAAGGCAAGAGAAAGAGGAGAATCAGGCCAGGACTGCAGCAATCGAAGCTGAGATTGCAGCAATTCGGAACCAGATTCAACCTCGACCGATGCAGGATCCAGTAGTTGATCCTCGACCGAGGCAGATTCCAGTACCTGACGCCCCGGCCGATGTGCATCCGCTTCGGATGCCAATCCGAGATGTTCTTCTTGCAGGGATTCCACAAACCCTAGGTCAAAGGATGGACCCTAATCAACAGCTGAGGCGTCCAGGAGTGAACCTAGGAGATCCAGCGGATCATGACTACGAACTTCGACCGCAAGTTCTGGCCATGATTCGCCAATGTCAATTCGGAGGGCTGGAGAAGGAGTCGCCGCATCAACATCTTCAAAACTACGAGATCTTGATGGAGACCTTGCGACCTCCTAGAATTGAAAATAACAACTACAAGCTAAGACCTTTCTACTTTTCTCTTAAAGATAGAGCTCTTACTTGGTATCAATCTCTTCCTGCAGGAAAGATCAGCACATGGGAAGAGATGACTACGGAATTCTTGACCAAATTCTTTCCCCCCTCAAAGACTGCTGAAATGAGAGGGAAGATCAATGCTTTCATCATGAAGGACAAGGAGAGCTTGTCCAAATCATGGGAGCGGTTCAAGGATATCCTTTTGGATTGCCCACATCATGGGATTCCAAAGATCGAGTTGTTGGAGATCTACTTCAAAGGACTGGACGGAAACACCCAGTTTAATCTCCAACTACTCTCCGCCGGCACATTTATGGATATGGCGGTTGACGAGGCTTGGGACTTCATTGAGAAGCAAGCCTTGCACATGGAGAAGTACACCCACCAAGGAGCTGAAGGTGGAGTTAAAAGAGTCAACTTTCAAGAAACTCAAACCAACAACAACCAATTCACGTCCTTGAAGAACGACGTGAAGCAGTTGAAGGAGCTATTGATGGCTCAAACTAAGCAGGAAGAGCAAGGGCAAAGGAATAACAACAACAACAACAAGAACGGGTACCGTAACAACAACAACGGACCCCGAAACAACAACTACAACAACAATAGAGGATCCAATAGCAACAATTGGAGAGCGAATAATAACCAAAACAACGGTAACAATTATTCAAACTCCAACTCTAATGATTCCTCTAATCCTTTCCTCTCTCCCCCTTCTTCTTCTTCTACTCCATTGAAGAGCCAAGGGCAAGGATCAAGTTCGTCTCAGCCGGAAAAGAAGGACGCAGTCCTGGAGGCAATCTTGATCAAGCTTAATGCTATGGAGAATTCTATGACTTCATTTTCGAGGGCCCAAAAGTCCTTCGAACAACAACTTGCTAATAGGGCGAATGAAGCGCCAAGAGATCCAGGGAAGCTTCCAGCAAAGACGGAAACTAACCCTAAGGGCCAATGCATGGCCATCACGACGAGGAGTGGACTCAAAACTGCAGATCCAGTACCTCGTTCGACGCAGACCACCTCGGTCCAGATCCAGTCGAAGAACACCTCGACCGAGATGCCAACCGAGGCGGTACAACAGAAAGTAGGAGGAACAACTGAAGCCTATGTTCCACCTCCTGCATATAAACCACCACTTCCATTCCCCCAGTCCAGAGCCAGAGCACATCTTGACAAGCACTTTGGTAAGTTTCTTGACTTGATGAATAAGCTCCATATTAATATTCCTTTCCTTGATGCTATTCTAGGTATGCCCGCCTATGGGAAGTTCCTAAAAGAGATCCTATCAAGGAAGAGGAAGCTGGAGGATGTTGGTGAAGTTAGGATGACATCTAAGTCTTCAGAGCTTATAAAGATCATGAAGGAGAAGATGCCACCTAAATTAAGAGATCCCGGCTCATTTTGCATTCTCATTCAAGTTGGGGATGTCACTTGTGAAGCCCTTTGCGATCTAGGAGCCAGCGTGAGCATCATCCCGCTGGAGCTATGCAATAAGATCGGCCTTGGAGAGCCCAAGCCGGTCAAGATTCGACTCTACATGGCGGATCGCTCCATCACCCATCCCGTGGGCATTTTGGAGGACGTTCCGGTCAAGTTAGGTAACTTCTATCTACCCATAGATTTTGTCGTACTTGACATTCCCGCAGATTATCCTGTTCCTATCATTCTCGGGAGGCCATTTCTAGCAACTTCGGGTTGCAATGTGGATTGCAAGAACGCCAAGTTGAAATTCAACGTTGGTGGCGATGAGGTGGAGTTCGCACTACTTGCAGCCATGAAAGGGGAGCAACTAACTGATGATATCTTCAACATCTACGATGAAGAGGAATCAAGAGAATTGGTGAGCTCTATCCTTATTAATGATCCACTCGAAAGAGTTATTAGCTTCAGTTTAATGGAGGAAGGTATAGATGCTTCTTGTGATGCAGATATACGAAGCTTGAAAGCACTGGAAGAAGATCCAGGAGCCATAACTGAGAAGCTGATCCAGGAAACGAAGATTTCCAGCCTCGGACCCAGTAGCAGTACCTCGACCGAGGCACTTTCTGGACCGAGCGAGGCGTTTGAAGAACACCTCGGTCAACGCCTTTGTGCCTCGACCGAGGCCGACAGAGAGACAATGTCAACTGAGAATGCTGAGAATGACAATTTTTCTACTCCCTTCTCTGACATTCACCCACAGTTGGCGGATCATTCTCTCCACCAACTTTCTGATAATAAAGGTCCTTGGTATGCTGATATTGTGAATTATCTTGTCTGCCAGGAAATACCACCCGGATTGACGTACTCCCAAAAGAAGAGATTCTTCAAGGAAGTACGACATTACTACTGGGATGAGCCGCTGCTATTTAAGCGCGGACCGGATGGGATGCTTCGAAGGTGCATTCCGGAAGACGAAGTTAATAGCGTCATAAAGCATTGTCACTCACTACCATGTGGAGGGCATGCTAGCACCGATAAAACATGCGCCAAGGTATTGCGTTCCGGTTTCTTTTGGCCTACATTATTTAAGGATGTGCAATCTTTTGTTGTTACTTGTGATGCATGCCAAAGAACAGGGAACCTATCAAGGAGGAACGAGATGCCACTTAACAACATCCAAGAAGTGGAAATCTTTGATGTATGGGGGATTGACTTCATGGGACCTTTCCCATCCTCCGGAGGAAACCTCTACATTCTCCTTGCAGTGGATTACGTCTCTAGATGGGTCGAAGCCATCGCTTCTCCCACTAACGACGCCAAGGTGGTTGTGAAGTTCTTGAATAGAACTATCTTTCCACGGTTTGGAACTCCACGCATCATCATCAGCGATGGAGGAACGCATTTCATCAACCGGAAGTTTAAAGCACTTCTATCGAAGTATGGGGTAACCCACAAGGTATCAACCGCTTATCACCCTCAAACTAGTGGACAGGTCGAGATCTCAAACAGAGAAATCAAAGCAATTTTGGAGAAGACCGTCTCTAGGACGAGGAAGGATTGGTCCATGAAATTAGACGATGCTCTTTGGGCGTACAGGACCGCATTCAAGACTCCTATAGGCACCACCCCTTATAATTTGGTGTATGGGAAATCTTGCCACTTGCCCGTTGAGTTGGAGCACAAAGCGTATTGGGCTATCAAATGGTTGAACTTTGACATTAAGGAGGCTGGTGAGAAGCGACTATTGGAACTTAACGAGCTGGAAGAGCTGCGTTTGAACGCCTATGAGAATGCCAAGATCTACAAGGAAAGGACGAAGAGATGGCATGACAAGCGTATCGTTCCAAAGGAGCTTAACGAAGGAGATTTAGTTCTACTCTTCAACTCCCGCCTCCGTCTTTTTCCAGGTAAGTTGAAATCTAGATGGACCGGACCTTACGTTGTAAAACACGTTTTCCCTCATGGTGCAGTTGAGATATGGGGCGAAACTAGCGGAAGCTTCAAGGTCAACGGTCATAGACTTAAGAAGTACCAACCGGAAACGCCGGTTGAGGAGATCGCACCGATCCACCTCGTTTGAGACGCACCATGGTCCAGCTAGCGACCTTAAATCAAGCGCTTCTTGGGAGGCAACCCAAGGTATTGCTTTCTTTCCCGTTTTCTAGTCTAGTTTAGATAGTTTTTGTTTTTGCTTTGCTTTGCTTTGTTTTTGGGTTTTTGGACAGACAACAGGAAGGAGCACTCCAGGAAAGAGAGAAGTTCGAGATTCTGAGAAGAAAGAAGCACCTCGGTCACTGTCAGAACACCTCGACCGAGTTGATTCTTGAAGCAACCGAGGCGACTAGGGTTTCTGCAGAACCGCCTCGGTCCGTACCACCTCGGTCCAGTCGAGACCATCTCGACCGAGGTGACAGCAGATCTCGCGACGGTATAAAAAGCGAAAATTACTTTTCACTTTTTATTTTTCACCCATTTCGACCGCGGCGACAGAGCACCTCGTTCTCTCTCGTTTCTCGCTCTTTTCCGACGATTTCTGTTCCAAAACTGCAATTAAAGGGAAGAGGAGTCGATTGCAACAACAGATCTGCAAGAAATCTGAGCATTTTCGACCGAAACGAGGTAAACGAAGTTCGAAAACCCTAACTCCTCGTTTGCTGTTTATTGGGCTTTGGTTGCCCTTGATTCTGCTGAGGAAACCCATAAGTACCCCTTAGGAAGCAATTGTAGTGATTTTAGGGGGAAAATAACTGGAAATCTGAGATTTGGAAATTCGAACTGCACGCCTCGGTCCAGTCGGTCTGCATCTCGACCGAGGTGATTTCTGGGACTTGTCAGCAACCGAGGTGGTCTGACAGATTGATTTGTGAAGATGAGTTCAGATAGGATACTAGCCCTTAGAGACAGATCTTCACCCTCCCCTTCCCCTTCTTCTTCCCGTCCCTACCGCCCGGTTATCCACGAGAGATGCCGGGTAGATTACGAGAGGATAGCGGGCCGTCCAGTTATCGCACCGCGATTTCTGGAGGTATCCGCTTTCGACTGCCTAGGGTTAGAGGCTGACCTTAGGAGGATGATAGCCACAGTCGGGCTGGATCAGTTTTCTGAGATCCGAGCCCCAGCCTACATAGAGCCGACACTCGAGTTCGTGAGCTCCTTCTCCTACCTACCCACAGAGGGATCTGTGAAGTATCGGCTGATGAGCCGGAACTTCTTAGTCCCACTAGAGACCTTCAGAGAGATTTTCAGCTTTCCTACCCCTACAGCTGTAGATTTCCCCTCCCGATCCGTAGCTAGGGAGTTTTGGGGTCAGATCGCCCACATCACCACTCATGCAGACAGATGGCGCCCTGGAGATTCCAGGGAGAAGGTCATCTTCCACCCAGCTTTCAGACTCGCCCACCGGATATTCAGCGAGATGCTTCTGGCGCGTACTGAGACGCCCCAGAAGATCAGACAGGGGGAGCTATTCTCACTATACTGCATGGTCACGGGAGGATACCCTGACTTTGGCTTGATGCTGGCAGAGGATCTGCACAGGATCAAGGCCAAAGGGAAGGGTGATATTTGCTGTGGAGGTCTAGTCACCCACATCGCCTCCTACCACGGGATGGATCTCAGTATTTGCACATTGGCGGCGGCTCCGAAGCCGCTAGGTCTGCAGGAGATGATCACGAGGCGGATTCTTGTTCCCCGTGGGCTGACTACACCGTATGTTGCCATGCCTTGGGAGCGGACAGCGCCTCAGGGCATCAGATGGTCTGCACAGTTTTCTGTCGCCGACCCGCATTTCTGGCAGGCTGCATGGGTCCCGCTGATGGAGGACTACAGAGAGGGAGCAGCTGCTGCTGCTGCAGCTGCAGAGGAGGCAGAGGAGGCTGACGAGGAGGATGATGACGAGACAGTTGAGGAGAGAGGAGGCGGCGTCCCGATGGACACAGGGACGGACACTGCTGGGACGAGCGCGCCTCCCATTATTGATCTTGATGAGGATGAGGAGGACACTGAGCCGGCGCCAGCTGAGACTTCTCCAGTCAGGCCCGCTAGGCGTAGGAGGCAGAGGGTTAGAGACAGAGCAGCACACCGACGGATTGATGACCTGACAGATCAGGTTATCGACACTTATGCTGCACTTTCTTTGGATATCCGGGAGATGCAGGAGCGGCAGCATCATCAGCACATGATGGCTCAGCTACAGTTCCAGCATGTCATGGGCTATCCCTATGACCCTACTTTGTACCC